>OY978221.1:24726489-24959007 GCA_963854785.1 Vaccinium vitis-idaea | reverse complement strand
TTGGCATTCAATTCACTTCCAGTAATATCATCCTCATCCCATTCTTTTTCTTCTTTAGGAACTATTGCCCCATCCACGGTTTTGGTAGGACGGTGCGGCCCATCAACCATAACTTTCCACAACTTGTAGTCAGTTTGAATAAAAATACGCATTTTTGCCTTCCAGTAATTGTAGTTAGACCCGCTAAACAGAGGAGGTCTATGGCTCGATTGACCTTCGGGAAGGAAGGTGCCATTAGGGGTTGCCATGGATCTACTCTAAGATGATTGAGTTGGAAAAAAAAAAAACTAGAGCCAAAGCTCTGATACCAATTGTTGGCCCAGATAGCAACCCAGTACGCGAATGGGTGGGGGGGGGGGGGGGGGGGGGGGGTTGAATTGGGTTTCTAAACTAAAATAACTCTTAAAACTAAATGCAAAACTAAGTAGAAGATATATGTAGGGACAGATATGTAGGGACAGATTATAGGCACAATTTGACAGGAATAATAACCACCAGAAATTGCAAAAACTAAACTTAAAAACACAAAGTTATAATGCAACTATGAGAAAATCAACTACTGCACTTTAGTTTAGATATAAACGTGACTAACAAATTAGTAATGCAATTCAATTATGCCAACTGCAAAATAAATAAAGATTGTAGGGAAGAGAAAATCAAACACGAGGATTTTATAGTGGTTCAGTCTGCAATTTCACGGCCTACTCCACTCCAAGTGTCCTACTCGAGAATTGTTGCACTATCTCCAATAGTTGTTACAAACCTCTAGCTTCGCGGGTGCTAGAGAACCTTTACAACGAGCGATTACTCCCGAATCCACTCTCAACTAGCTAAGAATCTGGCGCTAGTCAGACCTAACACAAGTAATTTTTCTACCCAAAAATCACTCACAAAACGGTAATAGAAATTCTGAAACAAGGGTGTATCTCTCCCTTTTTACAATAAGGTTCAAAACCAAAACTCAATCTGGAGTAGAAATTCAAGATGAAGAACAAAGTTTATATGGCAGATTAGCAAATAATGGCTCATTGTTTTTCCTTCGAGAGTTGGTGTATATTTGAGCTCCTCTTTTCCCTCTTTTTAACGTTGAACCCCCAATGTGACTGTTGAAAATTTTTCCTCCAGTCTGCTGAGACAATCGGCTCCTCAATCCTTCCTAATTGATCCTTTCCATCTTCGACTAAAGAAATTCTGCAGCCAGCCAACATCTTTCCTTTTGCGTTTTTCAGCCGTTTGAAATTTGAAGCAAAATTGGTCCTCAATCTTGCTCCTTTCCATATACTTGTCTATTGGAGATAGGATTTGATGAAGCCTCTTTGTTGATTCTTGATTGAAGAAAAGCCAAGCCTTCTTTGATTCATCAATTGCAAGAAATCTGGCTTCCATCACCGAAACAATCATCGCTCTCTTGCTTTCATCGTTAAAACCTAGTTAGGAATATTATACCCTGTATCTGTATAATGGCAGGTTATAAAATATAAGGAGAAATTACTCTTAAGCCCCTACAATAGTGACTAATAATAGAATTAGCCCAATTGAAGTATATTATAACAATGAAGCCCAATTGACTTATAAAAGACATGTTTGTTATCATCAAAATCTAAAACCTTAGGGCTAACAACAACCACCGTCTTCATGACTCAAACCTAACTTGGTACCTCCCATGTACCATCCTTACAAACCTTGGAACTTGAAGTTTGACCATGGGTTGAGTGAGAGAGAGAGAGAGAGAGAGAGAGAGAGAGAGAGGTGTGTGTGTGTGTGCATGTACTCTTGCACATGCAATAGTAAATGCTAGTTTACTTGTGCAAGCAAAGGTTGTGTGAGAGGGAAAGCCCTAAGAGCTAGGTTTTTGTACCAAAACTAGATAGAACAAGTCTTGCCATTTTGGGAGGAATTTTGGACAAACACATGCATTTTGCTTGAACATGTACACATGCTACAAACCTAAGCTTGGAAACCTAAAACTTGGCCTTCTAGTCCCACAAAACATGCATCCATGCTTTAAGGAAGCATATTCCTTCCTTAGAGCCTAGCAAGCCTAAAATGTTACGTCACTATGCAAGCACATTCACAACTTCTGTGTCTAAGCTTCCAAAAACACCCCATAACAAAGGTGACCTTGCAAAATTCTACACCACAAGAGGCCTAGAAATACAATGCTTTCACCCCAAGTATATTTTTCCTAGATTCCCCTAAAAACCCCATGTACTTGGACCTAGAACTAGACCTAAAACCTAGGGTGGAAGTTGGTACCTACATGTACTTGCCATGTGCCAAATTTATGGCACACATTTACTCCCATTTGGGGAGTGGTTCGGCCAACCTAGGGGGAGAGAGAGCCTATCTTTGCCATATAAAGCCATGCAATCTTTGTCAACCATCACCTTTCCACTTTCCATAATTGTGTGCTTTCTTTCTTAAAACATATAAACATATTCTAATACCACCAAAGTCAACCTATTTAGCCTAGAATTAACTTCCTACTAAGTTAATTAGTAGAGAAGTTAGTTGATTAGAGAGCCCTCACACTCACTGGAAAGGATTGCTTTGTTGGCTTCCGGTTAACACCTGAAAATTAAGGTAGTTTACTCCACCTATCCTCTAATTAGTGATTTCTAATTCAATAAGAAGTTTCAAATTTGTTTTCTATATTGTATTTAGTAGCTTGTTTAAGAAAAATCATGCATGTATTATGATTAATTAGTGGTTACTAGGGCTGTAAATGAGCCGAGCCGTTCGCGAGCGGCTCGAGACTCGGCTCGAGTTCAGCTCGACTCGCATGCTAGATGAACGATGTAATGGTCCGAAATTTTTCTTTTATTATAATAACATTTTATTTTAGATTGTTCATTTCAATAGTTAAACATTTTTATTTATTTATTTATTTTATAACTTCTCTTCAAATTTTACGCATCTATATGTGAGTGCACGAGTGGGTCTTATGTGCACATTACACTTACCAATGTACCCATGTACGTTTCTTATTTATGTGTGTAAGTACCCACTAGCCAACTACCCCATCCTATACAAATTACTCCTGATTAGTACAACCTAGGAAAATCCAAATGATCTCCTAAGGACTAGGATTGATGCCAGCTGACCTATTGACTTGTTAACCCCTCCCAACCTTTCCTTCTTTTCCCCTGTACGTGGCCTTTCCCTACCCATTTATCCTACCAACCAAAGTACACCTTAAAAAGACAAAGCGTTGTCTTTGTTTTATTCTCATTTTGGGAAAACAAACAAATAGAGAGGGAGCAGTACACGACCGACGAGAGACTGATACTCAAATATACTCCAATTTGTCCATTCACAGCCCTCTTAGCTCCATAAACAGCCCCAAAATCCAGTCCGAAAAGCAGTTATGTTCCACACCGTAACAGCCTAAAAACAGCCACTGTTAGCATTGTGATGATCGCGCCGTTCAAACCTGCAACTCTCCCGTTTAAACCGTAGCCCACCGCTTTGTCTTCAGAGGAGAGGTAGTTAAATTTTACCTCCCTAAATATATCTATTTTTATGTATGTGACTTGCTAACGTAGAGTTAAAAGTATAATTGTGGGTATTATTTTTCCCGAACGAAAATGGTGTGCTTTAGCGCCAAGAAAGAAGAAGAGGAAAAATGTTTGTTTTTGAGAAAGATAATGAGTTTGCTAATCTTGTATTTAAGTAAATTAATTTTTTCCTACCTTCTCGTAAGTATATTAAGCATGTGTATTAAATTTTAGTGTGACCGAGCAAGAGAAATCAAACTCTAGAGTTGCACAACAAAAACCGTGGTTTTTCCCTATTTTGCCTCGGCTAAATAGTAGCCTTTCCTGTTCGGCCAAACAGTGGCATGATCGACCGAAGTGACTTTTTCTTTGTTTTTATTTTATTTTTCTTTTCTTTCCCACGTTGGTCGGTCGAGACCATGTTGGTCGGCCAAGAGTGAACTACCACTGACAATTTTTATTACTTTTATAATAATTACGCTTTAACCCTTTTAGTTAGTATGTGTTATGTTTTGACCCTAAGTATTTTATATACCATACTTAACTTTAGCCCCCTATTTTATGAAGGATACGTTTCGACCAAAATTATGAAAACAAGGTTTTGTTTGGTTATAATTAAGGCCCTCGGTTAATAAAGTCTAATATTCATTCCATTGTCTTAATTCAAGTTTAAGATTATCAAATTTATTTATTTAGTTATTTATATATATAAATATATTTTTATATAAACACACTGCGTAGTTTCTAATTAATAAATGTGAGTGACTAATAAATAATTATATTTTCAATGGTAACTACTGTTGGTTGAAATTCCAAAATTATTATTATTATTATTTTTTGCTTTATATATATAAGCCAGTAAAACAGTCTTCTAAATGAATAAATTGCTACTAGTGAAATAGAAGTTAGTATGTCGGAATTTCTTCATTATGTTAGAACTTGCTAAGCATGATTACATTACGTGTTACCGTGTCGCATGCATCAATTGTTGTGTCCTTAGCTTGTCAATTTGCGTTACAATTACAATTACGAAAATGTTGAAATTATGAAATTTGTAAAAATTGTTGAATGCTAGAATGGACAACTAGGTTCCCGGGTTGGGTGATCGTACGCGGATATCACATAGACGATAAGGTTAATGGAAAAGTGAATTGGAATTGATTGATGGGGAGTTACCCCGAGATTGTTGTTGAATGGCAGTTCCGCCAAGTGATTGTTTCGGAGGATTGTTTGGCAGTCTGCTATGAGTTCGAAACCCTAGGATGTGACACTCTGTGATTTGCTTCATTTGAATTCTGAGGCGTTATAAGGGTGGAAGTATTATAGACAAGTTTCGGCTATATACCTACAGGACCTGGCAGTTGCCATACGTAGCCCAGTGGTACAGTTTCGTCCCTGGGAAATTCATCCTTGCGAGGCGGCTGACGGCTGGATTAAGTAGGTAACTTATACCTTCCGCCGGGGCCCCCGAGTGAAGGGCAAGCAAGGGGGGAGTAAATCACAGTTTGGTCATATTCCTTAGTGGTTAACCGGGAGGAAAGTTCTCTAGGGTGAGAACTTAGATGAAAATGTAAGTTAATGGCTAGTAATGAAATCAGTCATGTGTTTACTCTTCTACGTACTGCTTTTCTATCATATATATTGTTCTTGTATGTTATGAAAGGGTTGGGGGTTAGAGTGACTATTGAGTAAATTATCGCTCACGGTGTTACACTTCGTGTGACCCTGGTATAATACCATGATGTTGCTTTGCGACTCGGATGTATTATGCCAGACTATGATCAAACAGGAGGTGTAGGCGTCGAGGGCGATGCTTATTTTGGAACAGAAGGTTTTCCAGTGGATCAGGCTCAAGAGGAGCATTGGGATCAAGATCTCAACCTTAACCTGTAGAGCCAATCTTCCTTATTTTTGTGTTGGAAAACTGTAATCTAATTTCCCAACAAAGTACTATGTTTAGGTTTGTAATCGTATTAAGACACTTATGTTATTCCTGCTGCGTAATCAATGGGACTCTTTTGATTAAATCTTTTAAAAGTATTTTAAATAATGCTCCGAAAATCGGGGCGTTACAAACGAGCTCGAGCTGTATTTTCTAGCTCGTTAAATAAACCAGCCGAGCTCGAGCCATTGGGAGCTCGGCTCGGAAGAGCTTGCGAGCCATTCTATACATACATGTATATAATATGTACATGTATTCCCAACTGCTAAGAGCATCCATATTGGCCTAACCAAAACCAAAAGGTTGCTAAGGTTAACAATGTTTGTTAAAAAAAGTGCTCACATTGGAATAACCAAACTTAACCTCTTAGCAACTAACCAAATTTTGGCACTTGAATAACCAAAACTAGCAACCTTTTGCCAATAATCAAATTTAATGGACTCCACATCTACCTAATCAAGTACACCCACCATTACACAAAATGACAAAAACCTTTTCTCTCCTCCCTTCTCTCTCTCTCTCTCTCTCTCTCTCTCTCAACAATGTTTTCAAAAGTTTAATTTAAAAAACTATTTTTTTTTTCAAAAGTTTAATTTAAAAAACTATTTTTTTTTTCAAAAGTTTAATTTAAAAAACTATTTTTTTTTTCAAAAGTTTAATTTAAAAAACTATTTTTTTTTTCAAAAGTTTAATTTAAAAAACTGTTTTTTAAAAAAGTTCATTTTAAAAAATTGTTTTTTTCAAAAGTTTATTTTTAAAAACTGTTTTTTTTTCAAAATTTATTTTTTTAAAACTGTTTTTTTTTTTTTGAAAAACTGTTTTGTACTATAAAAAAAATTTCAAAATATTTTTTTTTTAAAATTTACATAAACTTCTTTTTGTAGTTTGAAAAAGTGATGTGGCAAGTTTAGTTTATCATTTGAATAAGTGATGGGGGGTCCATTGCTTTTGATTCTAGACAAAAAACACCAATGTGGGACTTGACATTACTAACTTTAACAACCTCTAAATGGATAACCAGAAGCTTATCCAGAAGCTAAATGGATAACCAGAAGCTTATCCAGAAGCTGCTTATGTGACAATTTTTGGTTATCCAATTTTGGTTAGACCACTGTGGATGCTCTAAGTGGCAACATGCAAACGTGCCTCTAGAGAGATTGAAGACGAATGGCTGGTATATTTATAGGAGAATGAAGGGTGGGGAGCTTTAAGATAGGCGATGTGGGACTTTTTGAAACGTGAAGGAAAGTGCTCAGCCCATTCTTTACTTTGTCCCACATCGACTGATTGTGAAAACTTCTTCAAATGGAGGCCTTTATATCCAAAGCACAACTCCCTTTCTCAGTTGCACATGTGGGCCACGTGACTCTCGAGCCAACATGAGCCGAGCTCGAGCTTAGTTAATGTTTACCGAGTTGAGCTCGAGCTTGCAGTTGGTGGCTCATCTCAAGTTCGAGCCAAACTCAAGCTAGCTTTTTTTCTAGCGAGCCGAGCCCGAGCATCCCAAAACTCAACTCGGCTCGGCTCAATTACACCCCTAGTGGTTACTTAGTTTCTAAGAAAGTTGATGCTAGGATTTCTTGTTGAAAATATAAAAAGGGTTCTAATTATCTTCTAAATTATAATGATTCTTCATGCAATTAGTGGTTGGTTTCATGAGATTAAACTAGTTTAAAGTTGATTAGAAGAAATTAGAAGATAAAGTTTCAATATGGGTGATTAAAAAGTTTCTAGTTCGATTAATTAAGTTTCTTGGAAGTACTAACTAATTAGGGTGGATTATTAATTTAATTTACTAATTAAATGGTTCTTCCTAAAATTAGTAGGTTGATCATCCCTAGAAATGGCTTAATTCTTGCTAACTAAGTTTTTATTTGATTCAATAGTTTTATTTTTGAAAAAATTATAAGTTTTAAAAAATAAAGTGTGTGGGCGAAATTTTCCAACATCAATTATTTTCTAGAAATTTTCTACTAAAGAGTAGTAGAAATATTTCTTTTAAATAAAAGTGTGTGTTGTGCTAGAGGATTTGTTTTATAAAAGGTTGTGTAAAGTTTTCTTGAAAAAGAAAGTTCCTTAAAATTTAGAAAGTTTTTTTTTATTTTAGAAAAGTCACATTTTCTAAAAAAATAAGTTTAAATTGTTTATTAAAATTTTTGGTGTGGAAATATTTTGATAAAGTTGGGTTAAAGCCTTTGGTCATAAATTTCTAGAAAAATAGAATTTTGAGAGATTACCAGAAAAAGAAAGTTTACTAATTTTATTTCTTTTAGAGAAAGAAATAAGTTGGGATTTAAAAGAAAAAAAAGAGAAATTGGATTTTTGGATAGAAAATAAAGTTTATGGAGGAATTTATTTATTTTGGGAAAGTTGGTGCATTAAAGTGCATGATTTTATGTCACAAAGGAAAAATATGATTTTACGAGAAAAGTTTTTGGAAAAATATTGCATGGGCATTATTTTGAGCATATGGCATTGAGCACGTACACGATACATTACGACACGGGAAATGAGAAAGTTTGAACAACTGTTGATGAGAAAATAGAGATGAGAATGAAAATGTGTTTTTGAAATGAGAAATGTGATTGTTGGGAAATGAAATGAAATGTGATGAGATGGATTTTTTGCCACCTCAAGTTTCGCGGGGAGAACTTGGAGAGTTGGTTTTGATGCGGTAGTGCAGCGAGAGCACCACCCCAAGTTCCGCGGGGAGAACTTGGAGGTTTGGGCTAAGCGTGCGCAACACACGGTGAACGGACCTCATAAATAGACCGGTTAAGTTCAGTGATATGAGACGGCTGGGATTGTGCCGTGTGAGTCGCAGGGCGGACAGACCGTGCAAACAGGCTGTTAAGTTCGGTGATGCATGACGACCGGGTCCTCGAGCGGAAAGGTTGGTGTCGCCAGTTAAAAGGAGACTTAAGTGGACCAATAACTTTCGAGTGGTGGGAGATGAATGAAATTTGAAGAAGAATGCTGAAAGAAGCACTGATACGAGAAAATGTTTTGAGAAACTGATGAGAATTGAAATGAGAAACTGTTTTGAGAAACTAACACGTGACACTATTTTGAGATAATGATATGAGATACTGTTTTCTGCGCATGTTTACTCTGATCCACGTAGACACGCATGGTGCATTCCATGGTTTACTGTTCACAAGTATCTTTTACTGTTTTTGAACTTATTGTTCTAGAATTGCTAGTTAGAGATTTGGTAGTGTAGACTACTGGGCCATATTGCTCACGGTGTTGCACTTGTGTAACCCTGGCATAATACCATGATGTTGCTTGTGCGACTCTGACATATTATGTCAGTTTATCAAGATGGATAGGATCCATTCTATGGAGAGCAGGCAGTGCTGCCGGATTGGGGAATGACCCGGCGCATGGGTAGAAGAAGACCTAGAACCACCCCAGTTGTTATTTATATAGTTGGTGGAAACAGTATTATTTGTATTAAATTTTATGTCTAAACCTTATTTATGGCTTGTATTAATAATTAACGTGCCCAAATTTTGGGGGCGTTACACAAACTCTATCTTTTTCAAAAAAAAAATCATGGAGTCTTGCACAGTAAGATACTCCCTCCATCGTCCTTTGTTGGTCCATTTTTAAAATTCGTGCCATATTGCTTACATCTTTTAGTTTATTATTGTTTTCATTATTTTGCGAACTTTGTAATAGAACTAATTGAGATCTATTAAACAAGATCCATATTGCATATTTTTTGAGATTCATATGGAAAGATATAAGCAATAAAAAAAAATGGCACGGATTTCAAAAATGGACCAACAAAGGCGGACGGAGGTAGTACAGAAATATCTCATGTTTGGACCTTTAAGTGATTCAAGCCTAATGAAGAGCCCAAGTTGAAAGGTTTAGATAGTTTAAGGTGGTTAAGTATAAGATTTTGGAGTTTAGGGGTAATTTGAAGAAGTGTGATAGTTAAGGGGCAAGTGTAACCATTTTTTAGTTCAAGTTTGTTTATAAGTTTATTGATCGATCAGCAGGGAATGTTAACATTTAACGCTTATTCTATATGAATTTTTTTAGCATTGCATTATTTTTATAATAATATAATTTCAAATCTTGGTCACAATATATCCACTTGTTTAGTTTTTCTCAAAGAGAAATCGAAAAACTAAAAAACTATGGACCGTTTTTTTTTTTTTTAAGTAAAAAGATATAAAACTTGGCCTTTTGGCTTGTTTTGGTTTTCAAGGAACTCTTTTTTATTTTTTTTGTTTTTGATACACTTACTTTTTCTTTTAATTCCTCTAGTTGAGAAGAATTGAAAATTTGGATCTACAAAAAGGAAAATGTCAAAAATAAAAATTGTGAACTGAGCTTGTTTTTTTCGTAAAGTTGGCTTATCTGCTATTTTTGTCCTTATATTTATAGGTAGGTTTCAATTTTGTCCTCAAAATTTTAATTGAGGCAATTTAGTCCTCAAACAAATATTCAAGTTTCACTTTAGTCTTTAAAGTTTTAATTGAGTCGATTTAATCTTTGAAGTATTCAATCTGTGTCAATTAAGTCCTTTGCAAAAATATCATCCCAGTTATAAATTACAGCCTCAAGGACAAATTTTTAACAAATAGTATAAAAGCTCAATACAATTCCAAATAATCTCATATTAGGTCCCCATTTTCTATCAGAGTTTGGTTTCAGTTAAACCAACAATATTTATGGGCATAAAATATATTAAAGAATCACAATCAAACAATTTAAATAATAGCACTTCTATACAATCATAATTGAAAAATATAACAATACTTAAACAAGACCATTAAAGAACTTAAAGATTCAAAATCATAATCAATTAGAAATAGTAAGCAAAATAAGGCACAAAACTATTAGTAAAGGAAAACGAAAATCTAAATTAAAAATCGATCAAATCTTTATACCCTTTCTTACCCATAAAAAACGAAATCACCACCTCTACATACTAATATAAGTAGAAAAAGAAGTAAATATATTTTATCTTTAACAAATTAAGTGAAGAAATCACACTTGAAATAGCCGTAATAAATCTACTATTGCAAATATATCAAAAAACAGATAGATTTATTAAGTAGAATTCAAATAATTATGTATTGGTTAGGAAGAGTACTTCACTACAACCCATTTCAGAAAAACTTCAAAGTGTTTAAAAACTAACTCATGAAATTAAATATAACCATATAAACTTTAGGGGTATAATGTATAATTATATAAAACTAAAGGACTGCTTTGTAATTAGAAAAAAATTACATTGGAACAAATCAGAATCCTTAAGGACAAAATTGAAAATTTTAATAAAATAAGGACCAAATTGGAACCTACATATAACTCTAAAGATGAAATTAAGACATTAAAAAATACAAAGATCAAATTAAAACCTATTGATAACTATAGGGACTAAAATAGTAGATAAGCCTTTAAAGTTTTTTATTTTATTTTTTATTTTTTATTCTTCTAATCGAGACAAATTGTCGAACCAATCAATTTCTATATGGAAAGGAAATTTTGGGAAAATGCATAATAAGCGGTTTTTAGAATAATTAAATGGTTTGAAACTCGTCTTGTTGAAATACAACGACCCATTTAAGGAGTGAGTTCTGGTTCAGTTTTCAAATTGTCCAGTCCTATCTAATTTTTCAATTTTTTGGGTTCATTTCAGACCAAAAATTGTAATCGAAATCGTTAAACTTTTAGAACTCGTTGAGGTGAATATTCATGCCAAAAATAAGTTTGATCGGATTCCATTAATGTATGAACGTATAGATTTTGTTCGAGAAAAAAAAATCTGTTGAAGTTTCAAACCATATTTTCTCGCTTAAAATCGATTTTCTCAGATATCAAATGGAATCCAATCAAATTGATTTTCAACAAGATTATTCGTCTTAACTATTCGTCTTAACGAGTTCTACGATATGAACGATTCTAATTAATGTTTTTGTCCAGAATGGACCCCAAAAAATGGATTAAATGGACAAGACTACTTGGATAGTCCCAAACTGGGCCAAAACTTAGTCCTCATTTAAGGCCTATGTTCATATGTTGGCCCAGATTACATATTGGACATCGAAAATGTTGGTTGAATGCATACTGTCCCGTTTGTCACTGAGGGTGCCCACAGTCCAGATCAGTTCGGATTCCTATGAATTTGTGGACCAATTCACGAGTTACTTCTAGGAAAATATAATTCGTGCCCGGACCAAAATCCTAGGGCCTAGTTCCAAACCAATCTGTGAGTCACAGTTCAGTCCCGGTTTTATCCATGGATTACATTCCATAAACGCTAAAATGCAAAATAATATATATATATATATATATATATATATATATATTATATACATACACACAGCATCCAAAGCCCTAAAAAAAACAAAACAAAACAAAAAACAGCAGCCAACAATGCTTACCATAACTTATCAGATTCTAGATTACAGCAACCAAATTCCATAGCATAATAAAAACCAAGCATTATCCCTTCGGCTGTGTTTGGATGACCAAGATCTTGAGTAGAAATAGGAATTTGATTACCAGGAATCAAAATTCTAGGAATTTTCTTGGGTATGAATATGTATATGATTACTGGAAATCGAATTTCTAGGAATTGGATACCTGGAGTAATTTTATTTCAGTGTTTGGATTAATTTGGTAATCTTACGCAGGAAAGGATTATTTTGGAAATTTATTTAAGTCAACATTTCATTTTCTTAATGAATGAGCCAGGAATTTAAGATTCCCATGGTGTAAGAGCATCCCCAATGGCATACTAAAAAAGAAGTAATACTCAAATTTTGGTATTTGGATACTCAAAAAACGCTTACAATGGCATTTGCATAAATACTCAAAGTTAGCAACATTTTTTATAAATACTCAAATTTTGGCATTTGGATACTCAAAACTACCAACATTTTTCCAATAATCAAACTTGGATACTCAAAACTATCAACATTTTCCCTTCTTTTGATTATGGACAAAAATGAACCATTGTAGAGCTTCACATTGCTAACTTTAAAAATCCATTAAATGAATACTCAAAAGGTGATGTGACAACATTTGAGTATTCACATTTGAGTATGCAATTGGTGATGCTCTAAGGGAGGGATCAGATTCCCACTCTATTTGGGAAGGTGATTTCTGGTTGAATATGTCATTAGGAATCACATTCCTATTCATGTCTCTTCCAAACGTTATAATATTCATGGAAGCATGGCATCACATTCTCGTTCTGTCTTTTCCAAACGTTAAAATCATGGGAAAAAAAAGTATCACCTTCATATTCCCCCTCAAGATTGCCGCCATCCAAACTCAGCCTTAGGTTTAATATGGTTACACTATATCACATCAAGGTATAACAGTTAAAAATAGTAATTTATAACATTAAGTAAAATTATTGTTATTTACCAAATATTACATAAATATATCTTTATGGGTAAATTTCACTTACCTCCCCTGAGGTTTCTGACAAATACAGAGACCTCCTTTATAATTTTTGAAATTCCATTGCCCTCCCTTACTTTTCAAAATAGTTCACTTACCTCTCTTGCGGTTACTTTAAGGCTAACGTCGCTAACTTTTTGTGTGAATTAACCATAACACCCTTAGTATATATTCTCCACCCTAAACAAAACATTTAAAAAAAAAACAAAAGTAGAGTTAAAAAAGTTTTCCAAAAAAAATTAAATTGTTTTTCATTTTGAAAAAAAAATAGTTTTTAAACAAAAAGTATCAAAGAAAATTTTTTTCAATTCTTTTTTTCATTTTGAATGTTCTTTGTAGGGAAAAAAAAAACTGTTTTTTTTTTCAAAATTTATTTTCCAGGTTTTAAAAAAATTATTTTCAAAACTTTTTTTTTTTTTTTAAAGTAACGGTTTAGCAAAAACTATTTTTTTTATCCAAAACAACATTTGCAAAAATTTCGCATTTCAAAAACTGTTTTAAAAAACTTTTTCAAAATTAATTTTTTTACATGAAAAACTTTTTTCAACAAAAAAAATTCAAAAAAAATAGTTTTTTGTGAAAAAATATTATCTTCGATACTTTTTGTCTATAAGCAATTTTTTAATAATTAAAAACGATTTAAATTTTTAGTAAAACTTTTTTAACTCTATTTTTTTATAAAACGATTTGTTTAGGGTGGAGAATATATAATAAGGGTACTACAGTCATTTCACCCAAAAAGTTAACACTATTAGCCATAGAGTAACGGTAGGGGAGGTAAGTGATAATTATTTTGAAAAGTAAGAGAGGACAGTGAAATTTCAGAAACTGTATTTGTCAGAAACCTCAGGGGAGGTAAGTGAAATTGACCCTATGTTTATATTTTATGTATTGTTTATAAATATATCATTGTTCGGTTCGGTTAATTCACGGTTTTATAATGAAATGTCATGGACGGAACCGTACATATATCACGATTTTATAATTTTTTAATCCGTTCCCAGACCATTAATTAACGGATCCAATCTAAAACGTACAGTTCAGTTTGTTTGGTTTGGGCCAGATTCACGGTTCACTTAACTTTTTGGACAGCCCCATTTGTCTAAACAAACTTAGGTGTTGGGTGGGTAGCACGTGGCGGTACCCATTGCATATCCAACTATCCAAAAGTGTTTTGGACAATCCAGATTTTAGAGAGAGGAGAGAGGGAGGGAGGGAGAAACTCGGACCGTCCAAAACACTTTTAGACAGCCAAGATACGCGCTCGGTCATCACGTGTGCGGTGCTCTATTTGCACACAAAATTTTCACCTATTTGTCACTATCTTCAGCTTAAATGCGTTCATACTTCATATTAAGGCCCACGTTAGCTTTGGAAGGGCTATAAATTCACGAGAAATGCTAACCAGGCGCTTAGGGCGGTGGATAATTTTTTTTTTTTGGGTTTTCGTAATGGACGGTAGATAATGTGGACAATAGTGAATGGAAGTGTATTGATATTCTAGTTTGTTTGACATTATATACTATTAGAGGCCGGGGCGGAACCTGGGGGTGCTGTGCATCCCCATGCACAGCACCGTGCTGTGCATCCCCGTTGCATCGCCGCGCCGGCATTTTTTCGACAATCGCAGACGTTCACTGTGTAGACCTCGTCGAATACTACAAGTGTGCCAAAAATCAACTTGATCGGATATCTTTTAGTGCCTCATCGGAACACAAATATCATGAAAAAGTGGTTTTTATCCAGTGTTTGTGTCCATTTATGTTCCATTTGTTTTCAAATTATTTGTGTTCCGATAACCTACTTAAAGATATCCGATCAAGTTAATTTTTTGCATACTTGTAGTACTCGACGAGGTCTACGCGGTGAACGTCTCTGATCGTCGAAAAAATGCCGGCGCGGCAGCGCCACGGGTCTGCACAGCACCGTGTTGTGCATGGGATGCACAGGACCCCCCCCCCCCCCCCCCAGTCCGGCCGGGGCACACGTAATGCGTGTGCAAGTTGAACTTTGACAAAGAAGTATGCACAAAAGTATTCGGCATATCGTTTGATATGCATTGTGTATATTTTTATTTTGGTCGATAGACTCGGCACCCGTATTCATTCTCAATTTTTTTTTAAGAGTTGCATAACAAAATAAGATTCGGATTTTTCCGATTATTTGAATTTTTTTAGTTGGCAGACTCGGCACCTGTATTCTGTTTGTAACAAAATTTTAAAATAATAAATTTCAGCATATGTTTAGATAGTGAAAATCAAATTGAATTAAGGGAAACAAGTTGAACAGAGGGAGCCACACATTCAATTTTTTATTTTACTTTTTTTTTTCTGCAGGTTGGAAACATTTTAACAAAAAATTGAAGGCAAATACAAATCAACCACTATAAAATCAATGAAATCTTTGATGAATTAATCATTTTTAATACTTGAATTTTGAATACCAACAAACTAATCAATTAATACAAAGCACAGAAAAATATCGAAAACCTCAGTCAACTCCTACGTCCTTAAATTGCTCTCCTTGCTAATTGCTTGGACGGCGCTAATCAATAGACTCCTCAAATTTTGTGGCGCTTTGAACATTAATCTGTACATTTAGAATAAAATATGTGCAGGGTCATGAACTCGCCCGATTTGAATAAAATCAGTGTGTAGTTTTTACTCGTGCAAGTGTCACATAGGATCACAACCGACATCTTCTCCAACCCCGCGAACAGGGGGTTCTCTGGGTTAAAAATAGAAAGTTTGAGAGCCACCAGTTATTATCTACCAAAAGGAAAGGTCACGTAATCGAATGAAAGGGAAAAAAAAGACCTCGAAATGAAATAGTTTATAGATACAGAGAGAGAAGGAAGTAAGAAGTACCTGCAGTTAACGGGGACGATTATTTAAGACATCGAAATGAAATAGTTTATTGGATTGTGGGAGTGGAGGAAATAGTTTATTGGATTGTGGGAGTGGAGGAAATAGTTTATTGGATTGTGGGAGTGGAGGAAATAGTTTATTGGATTGTGGGAATGGAAAAACTGTCAGTAGCAACTACATGCATGAGTGCAGTTGAAGTGGGTGTTTTTACTTTATTACCCTTAGGTAGTTATCTCTTAGACTCTTTATCGGTTAAATTTTATGGGGTTAGTTTAGGCAAGTAGAAAAGTATACACACTCTCAATTTTAGAGGACACTAAACTTGTGTTCTCCCTTTATATATTAGAAGTGATATTAAGTATTAACTACCTCTTAGTGGGCGGTAGTTATAAGCGGTAGTTAGCAAGATCCATAAGTTAAAATTTATAATTTTATTTTTATTTAAAATTATGTTTTTCAGACTACATATTGAATTTTATTTGATTAATAGAGTTTTTGGAAAGATTTATTTGATTAAAGATTTCTAAAGATGTTAGGGTGAGTGTCAGACTTTGAGGGTAGTCCTTAACGCCCTGTTTGGCAGGGGTGTGTAGGAGGGGGATATAGATTTCACTGGGATATAGATATTCGGGTGGATCATATCCATTGTTTGTTTTCTTTCTTGTGTCCCAGATATATTCCCCTGGGATATGTATATCCTCCTGCGAGCTCATTGTTTTTAGACACCCCCTCCCCCTATCTAAAACTTATCCGGCCACCACTTTACCCTAGTACCCCTCTGGCCCCACCTAATTTTCTGCTGCACCTTTCTTTCTTCTTTCTTCTTTCTTCTTTCTTCTTTACGCGCGCGCGCGCACACACACACACAGAGGGGAAGAAGATTAATTCAACACCCAAACAAATCAACAGTGCTCATATCTTCACAGATTGACAAATCAACAAACCAAGTAATCGATTTTTGTTTACAAACCCAATAGAAAAATAACAAATCCATAGACAGAAAATTGGAAAAAACATTTTTTCTTTTGAGAGAGAAAAAAAACCAGCAATTAAATTCATAAAATCCTCAAAATTTACACTCCATATGAAGAAAAAATGCAGATGGGTTTGATATGATCTAACACAGAGCACGTCCTCATTGGACTTACGATCGACGAGATTTCTGATGAGGAAGTAGTGGGCTTCGAGATTAGGACGACGATCTGATGTATGAGGACGGCGATATCTATTGATTTAACCCACTATCGGTGCCGGAAGTCTGAGAAGTGAGATTAGAACTCCCCTGATTTAACGATTCCAACGACGGCGATGAGGTCGCCATTGGAGGTGTGGAAGTTGGGAGGAAGAAGAAGAGTTGGGCCATTTTTTTTATCTCTCATAATTGCTGGTGGTGGGGTAGTACACAAAAAAAAAAAAAAAAAAGGGAGGAAGAAGAAGAAGAGAAACAACAGAGGGTAAAATAGAAATTTTACATAGTTATACATTATCCACCCCTCATATCTCCTTCCCGAAAAAATCAAACAAACCAAGTAACTTTTTATCTCCCTATCTAAAATAATCTAGCCTCCAACCATATCCACCTTTATATCTCTCTCTTATTATATCCTTCTTCCTCCCTCATATACATATCCCTCTAACAAATAGGGCGAAGGTCTGGGGTTCGATCCCTACCGGTTGAGTACCGTTGTAGTAAGTGGGGCGGTGACTGGTTTTGCCACGCTAGTTCCCCCGAAGGTTTGGGTCAAGCAGTTGGGTTCGTTAGTAGCCTGACTATGGGGCTGTTCTTTCATCATAAAAAATAAAAATGTATAATTTTGACCACTGAAAGCGATAGCAGTACCCATAAACGAGCTCAACTAGACCGTTGTGATCTTATAATGCAAAATGCATAAAATCCATTGGTACTGGATTTGGGGTCCTGTTGTGCACTAGGTGCATGCACCGTGACATGCACTCATCTGGTCGTCCTTTGCAAAAATAGATGGCTCGGAACAAATTCAACTCTATTTGAGAGCTATTATTTACATTTGATCCGAACCATACATTTTTACAGTAGATGGCCGGATGGGTGCATGCACCTTCTACCCAGAAGGGACCCCTTGTTCCATTGTACCACTCCAAAACTATTTATCACGTGGGCTCTCTACCTGTCTCTTCGGTTAATCTCCTTCCTTAATAAATTAAAAAAAAAAATAGATTTTACACAATGGTTTTTTAGCTTATTACGCTTTACGAGACTGATCATTCTCTTAACATATATCCATACCAAAGGCCATTATACCAACAATAATCAATTTCATGGCTTACCACTTTTTGGGCCAATTTTTCCAATTTTACCCTCCAATAGTAGTTATTTTAAGTTTTTACCATGGGCAATCTTGTCTTTTAAAGCAATTTTTCCCATTTTCCATATTTACCTCCAAAGCTTTATTTTTTTACGCTTTAGTCCCCAATTGTCTTTATTGTGTCCCAATTCTCATCCCGAGAAATCCCTTCGGACCAAAAAATAAAGTAATTTCGCGCATAAATTTAAATTTTTGTTCGCACCAAATTATACTACTAATAGAGACCTTTAATTCGGTACAAAAATTAAAAATTCCAATATTTTAGAATTTTACATTGTTGACTTGTTGAGTTACTTTGCACTGTCCTTCGGATAAAAAAAAAAAGTACTTCCGTACACAATTTATTTATTTATTTTTCTACCAAATTAAACTACTAATAGAGATCTTTAATTCGATAAAAAAATGAAAAATTTATGCTTTAGAATTATATTTACTGCACGTATAGAGAAATTCCTTCGGATAAAAAAATAAAGTACTTCCGAGCATAATTTTAAATTTTTGTTCGCGCCAAATTATACCACTGATAGAGATCTTTAATTTGATACAAAAAAATTGGGAAATTTTCACCGTAGAATTTTATATTGTTGGCTTGTTGAGTTGTTTTGCAATATCCATCGGATCAAAAAATAAAGTACTTCCACATATAATTTTTCATTTATTTTTGTACCAAATTATACTACTAATAGAGATATTTAATTCGATAAAAATTGAAAAATTTTGTACTTTAAATTTTACATTGTTGGCTTGTTGATTTGATTTGTAATATCCTTCGCATCAAAAAATAAAATACTTCCGCATATAATTTTTTATTTATTTTTGTACCAAATTAAACTACCAATAGATATCTTTAATTCGATAACAATTGAAAAAATTTGTGCTTGAAAATTTTACATTGTTGGCTTGTTGAGTTGTTTTGCAATATCCTTCGCATTACAAAATAAAGTACTTCCGCATATAATTTTTTATTTATTTTTGTACCAAATTAAACTACTAATAGAGATCTTTAATTCGATAAAAAATTAAAAAAATTATACTTTAGAATTTTACTACTAATAGTCAACTATAGCTTTAACGAATCTATTCATAATCTACTTCGGCTGCTTCAATAACGGGCATTAACTTCGTGCGCCTCATACCTAGTCAAGTAAAAAAGAGCCAAAAAAACCGAATTTAGTGGAAAAAAATTAGGGTTTTTCTATTGACAGCCGATTGGGTTGTCAATAAGCAAAGAAAATGACAAAAGAAACGCAGACTCCAGTACACTTTCTTACAGTTTCAATACAATTTCACTCATTTTTATGTACTTTCCACATTTATTAATTTAATTTTTGAATTTTTTAAACAATAGCTCAGTGAACTCTTTATAACATCTTCTTACAAATTATTTTCAAGTTCCCTATACGTTCTGTCAAACAACTTGATTGAAGACTACTGAAAGAGTTGCAGCTTCAGAGTATATTTAATGTTTTCTCTACCTCAATTAGCAATAAACGAGCTGTATCACTACGCAAGAGACTGATAAATTCCTAACAAATAACCACCACTATATAAATTATTGATGATGACAATATAATGTAGGTAGTAGATGGGGAAGAGTTAATGCCAGAAAGAAATTATTGATAATGATCTTACACACTCAGGCAGACTACCTGAAGGACTACATGAAAAAGACTGCTGGAATTAAAAGACCATATTTATACTTTTTTTCTCAAATTGTGACTAGCATTATTACTTTTTCCAAAAATCCATCCAAACACTATCTCAAAAATATTTCTCAAAATATTCTTCTCAAAACTCTCATCCAAACAGAGTGTGTACATTGTGTTTGGTTAGAGTAGGATCCAGCATGTTGGGGCCTGGGGATAAGGGCCAGTTTGGCTTGAATTTGTTGAAAAGTCGTTAGTTTCGTTTTATTTGAATTTTTGTTTGATATGTTTGAAAAATGTTAGATTAATTGAATGGGACCGCTCGATGAAGTGAAATAAAAAAAAAAGTAAAAGTAGATTTGCTAAAGGCGAAAAAAAATTCTAAAATAAGTTTCTTCAGTGTTTCTAGAGTTGTCTTGGTAGAATTTTTTTCAATTTTGGTATGTGTTCTTTATATTTTTCCAAATCCATAATTACAAAGAATAAAAAGTTGGGTGGTCTAGGTATCAAAAGGTTATTGGATCATAACTCTGCCTTTTTAGCTCAATGGTGGTGGAGATTTAGCAAAGAGAATGAGGGTTTATGGGTCAAAGTGGACTCAAAGAAGTATGTATTAGATGATAGCACATGGTTACCCAAAACCCCTGATACAGGTAAATCTTCAAGAGTCTGGAAAGATTTGCGTGCTGTGGGAGATACTTAGGGCCTGTTTGGATACCGGATATGCACTCGGATATGAGGTTACCCTGATTTGTTATCCTGGTCCCACCCCTTACTCCTGCGTTTGGATTGCATTTCTTCCTCCCCGATTTGGTTATTGTTTGGACTGTAAATCAAGGCTGGGGTGGATTTGTGGTATTTTGGTATGATTAAACCCCTCCAAATCCACCTTGTATGCGACATTGGATCTGGAGATTCAATAGGGTTTCGTTTTTTCGAAGAGAGGAAGGATAGAGAGAAGAGAGAGGAGGTCGCCATTTTCGAACTTGTACGACTCCATTGCTGCTCATCTCGACTTCGTCTTCAACCTTTTGACTGAGGTATACACCGTACTCAATTGTTAATCTTGATTTGTGTATAGATCGATATTACATATTTGGCCCTAATTTCTGCGACTTAATTTGGGTTTCCATGAAAAATCGATATTATTTTGATTTGCTATTTCTGAGAGGTTGCTATTTCTATTTTGGCCTAATTTTTGAGCTTGAATCGGGGTTTCCTCGGTAATTCGATTTAGCCCTAATGTCTGAATATTGAATCTTGCTTTACATGGTATTTCGATTTTGCCTAATTTCTGAGATTCAATCTGGGTTTCCTTGGTAAATCGATTTTGCCCTAATTCTGAGATTGAATCTGGGTTTCCATGCTAATTCAATTTTGCCCTAATTTTAGAGATTGAATATGACTTTCCATGGTACTTGGATTTTGCCCTAATTTTGCCATTGATGGTAGCTCTAATTTTGGCCTAATTTCGAGAATGATGATTGTCCTAATTTTGCCTTAATTATTTTTTGTTAATTGTGTTTGCCCTAATTTCCGATCATATTCAATAAACGCGCTGATTTTCCAAAACAATTTTCCTACTTTTGAGATTGTTCGTAGTTTGGTCTAATTTCTTCAACCTTTTGATTGAGGTATACAGATGGCAAGACTAACAAAACGTGAACGAAGGAAGAAGTTAAAGCGTAAGGTCTTGGTAGCAGCCGTATGTTTTATGAGAGTAGTCAATACTACTCTCATGTTTTACATGTTAGTTATGGACTTGATTGCTTAACGGTTTCGACAAAGGCCTATTACTATGGATCCCAATGTTTACCAACCCTAAATAGACACACTGAATAGGGTAGTAGTTGGTAGTGACACTGATTGTCACAACTTATTGAGGGTAAATAGACATACATTCATGAGGTTGGTACATTTGTTAGAGGAAAGAGGCCTACAAAACTCGAGAAATGTCACAGTTGTCGAGAAAGTTGCTATCTTTCTATGGATCCTTGCATGCCATAACAAGAATAGACCTACCAAGTTCCGATTTTTGAGGTCTGGGGAAACAATTAGTAGGCATTTCAACGCCGTTTTGCTGGCCGTTTTGTGACTTCACAATTCATTGTGGCATCATCCCCAACCGATTCCTGCTAATGAGCCAGATCGTAGTTGGAAGTGGTTTGAGGTAAAATAACCTTCCAAATTACATTAATAACATATTATGCAAATTTGTTTATTATTTAAAACATGTGGGTACTAAAATTTGTGGCTCCTATATAAACAGAACTGTGTAGGGGCTTTAGACGGTACCTTCATACCTGTCCTCCCCCCAACCGAGGACAAGGCACGCTATAGGTCAAGGAAGGGTGACTACGTAGTAAATGTCTTCGGAGTTTGTAGACGAGACCTACAATTCATATATTCGTCGTCTGGTTAGGAAGGATCCGCCAAAGACTCGAGAGTTCTACGCAACGCCCTGATGAGGCCTCATGGGTTGAAAATTCCGCAAGATACGTCACTTTTAGAACTTTCCATTAAACTACATACCGCAACAATTTTGTGCACTTACTCATGTAGGCCTTCAAATGAAATTTATAGAGCATTACTACCTTGTCGATGCTGGCTACACTAATGAGCCAGGATTATTAGCACCGTACATGGGTCAACGATACCACATTAACATTTGGAGGCAAGAACACATGCCCCAAAGCCAGGAAGAGTACTTCAACATGAAGCACACTGCGGCAAGAAATGTTGTACAGAGAGTTTTTGGGGTATTGAAGACGAGATTGTGAATATTGAGATCCTACTCTTACTACCCCATTAGGACTCAATGCCGAATTGTCACTGCGTGTTGCCTTCTCCACAATCTTGTCAAGCGAGAAATGACTGTGGATCCGGTTGAACTTCAATACATGCAATGGGAGCAAGATAACATGCATATTATACCACCGGATGAGTACATTACGACCATCGAGCCAACCACCCAATGGACTAAAATGAGGGACGACTTGGCCGACCAATGTACAACCATTGGTTAGCTAATGGTCATCTTGGGGAGTAGCAAATGTTTGTCTTGTAATCTCCTAATTAGACATGTTGAACAATTTTTTTTCTAACATTTGGCTCGTTCCTTGCTTATTTAATGTAATAACATATTGAATGATAACATCCAATAACTTTGTATTTTAAGATTTATTGCGATATATCATATGTGTAACATGTCTTGGGTTGAAATTGTAATTATCTTTGACTTGTCCATAGCAAACACAATGGATAGTCAGCAAGAATCACAATCCAAGTGATCAAGGACTAAGGGCAATGAGGAAAAACAAGCTCAAAGGCTTTGGACTCTTAAAGAAGAGGAAGCCCTACTTGCATGCATGATAGAGGAGTTTGCTATGGCTCGAAGTGGAGAGCCGAAAACGGCTTCAAGTTGGGCTTCTTTGGCGCCGTCGAGAAAGCCTTGCAAAAGATGTTACCTAGGACTACTATAAAAGCTCAACCCAACATAAAGTCCAAAGTGAAAAATTGGAAGAAGTATGGTGTGCTAGCGGACTTGAGTCGTATAAGTGGGTTTTCGTTCAACCATGTCACTATAATGTAAATGTATGGCTTCCAATTTGTACTTGCAGTTCCATCCCAAAGTGAAAGGGATGAATGGTAAGGCTTTCCCCATGTACAATAGTTGGCAAATATTGTTTGGGAAGGATAGGGCTACCGGTGAGTTGGCCGAGGATCCGGCGGAGATTGAACCTGAGGATATCGATCCTTGAGGAGATAAGCATTGGCACCAATGATTGCTATAGTGGATATCCAAATGGTGAGTACGTGTATGTCAATCAAAATTTCCCGGACCTAGACGGTGGTACGCAAATTGCCAACCCGAGCACTCCCACGAGCAATGCGAATGCCAACACTTTGGGGATCAATCCCCCGCCGAAGAAGTCAAAGATGTCAAGGGCCAATGCAAAACAAGTGGCACTTAACGAGGCTTTTGGGAGTTACATGGCTGAGAGCAAAGAGGTGATGGGCCAGCTCGTCCATGTGGTAGGGTATGAGCAAAGACTCCCGGATTAAAAAAAAATGGGGTGTTTCCCGAGCTAATGAAGCTTGACCTACAAATAGAGGATAAGTTTACCGCCAATAGCATGATTTTGGCGACGGAAGAAAAGGTAGATGAATTTTATAGTATACCAGAAGAAACGAGGCAACTATGGGTGGGGATGTTGTTGGAAGGGAAGCTTATCCAAAAAACCACGTAGGCTTGTGGTTTGGAACAAAAACTTATTTTTAGGCCCTAATGGCAACTAAGTATCTGTAATCGCCATTTTAAATATGTGTGTCCACTTTTGGAATTAGGTCAATTACTATGTATTTGTATTTGCACTTTATGTATGTGTGTCCACTTTTGGAACTAGGGCAAAGTCAATGACAAAATTAGGGCAAACTATGATGTACTTGCAAACTATGTGGTATTCATGTAATTAATCATGTTTCACGTTAACTATCAATAATGAAATTAGGGCAAGTTGGACAGGTTCTTGGATGGCAATGATGAGTAGCTGAGCCGTGTGTGTGTGTGTGTGTGTGTGTGTGTGTGTGATTGATGGTAGTTGCTGCAGCAGTAGCTACTGTTGCTGGTAGTTGCCCGAATTTCAGAACCATGAAGCCCAGATTTCATCTAACACAGGCCCTAGTTTTGTCTAGAATTCAACATATATTGGGCAATGATGCAAAAGTTGTACTTGTAAAATTGGTGATTTGTTGTTATCTTGGTGGGGAAACGTTCATGTAGCCAAAAGTCGCACAAATGATTATATGAGATGACTGAGCTCCACTTCTTGTGATAACTTTCACTTTCCTTGTGTGTTTGTTAGCCTCTGTGTTTGTTGATTTCTAATTAAGGGCAGGCCTGTTTTAGTTTCCATTCTGGGTTTGCTTATATACAACCTGTAAATCTGACATCAGGGTTGTCAAATGCAGTGTCTATTTTCTGCACATCAGTGCTCTTACTACCTGTGTTTGTTGGTGTCTAGGCAGTAGCAAGTCCTGTTTTAGGGCCTGTTCTAGTTGCAATCTGAGCTTCTGTTTGAGTTCTATTATGATTGAATATGCTGTTTTTCTGGGTTTTTAAAATGCAATTTGGGTTCTGAAATCACCCCATGAGAATGTTTGTTGAATTCTGGGCATTAAATCAAGGTTAATTGGCTATGATATTGCACAGGGTTGTAGTGCAGTTTGTTGGCAATGATGAATATGTGAGCCAAAGTGTCTGTGTGTGTGTGTGTGTGCGTGCGTGTTGCTGGTAGCTGCTACAGCAGTTGCTACTGTGAATGGTACTATGAAGCATGAAATCAAAATATATTGGGCAATGATGAAATGATTCTGAGCCCATTACCACAAATGATGAACATAAATTGGTTATGTTATGGCTTTTTCATATGCATCTTGCAATCTGCGTAGTGAGTAATTTGTACCTGCAGTATTTAGAGTTTTTTAATGCAGTTGGACAGGGTTTCAACTTCAATTTTATGCCAATTGGTTGTTGTTTCTGGGTTGAACTAATGGTCATTAGAGTATTAGTTGCATTTTATGGGTTAAATATGTAGTTTTCTGGGTATGATGTTCCTTTTGGGGTTTAATATGCAGTTTTGTGGGTTAAAAGATGCAGTTTTCTAGGTTATTGAGATGCACTTGTTAGGGTTGATTATCTTATGGGAACTTGGACTGCAGTTTTGTGGGCACTTGACATGCAGTTTTCTGGCTAATTACCATGCATTTTTCTGGGCAACTAAGACGCAATTTTCTGGTAGTTATTTTAATGCAATTTTTTTAGGAACATGTACTGCAGTTTTCAGGCCAAATGTTATGCAGTTTTTGGGGAACTTGTACTGCCGTTTTTGGGCATAAGTTATGCAATTTTTTGGCCACTTGTTATGGTGTTTATCTGGCCACTCTATTACCTGTTTTTTTTTTGTGCATTTGGATATGTTGTTTGTGGAAACTTGGACTGCAGTTTTCTGGCCACTTGATACGAAGTTTTCTGGGCAATGATTGATAAGTTTCTGGGCACATGTTATGCAGTTTATTGGCCACTAGTTATGGTGTTTATCTGGGCACTTGATATGTTGTTTTTCTGGGAACATGGACTTCATTTTTTTTGGCCACTTGTCAGACAGTCGGCAATGATGACTTTCTGAGCCAATTGAGAGAGAGAGAGAGAGAGAGAGAGAGAGAGTGTGTGTGTGTGTGTGTGTGAGTGCAATTCAGTTGCCAATTTGGCAACCCAAATTGCAATTAAACCTAAAAATTTGCATACATAAGTGTCCAGAAAATTGAAATTAGGGAAAAATCATAAATAATACATGCATTAGGATGGTAGTTGCTACTTCGTACTTCAAAGTTGGTAGCTGCCCCTATGCTCAGTTGTGATCTTGTTAACGGCTATGATGATACAAGAGAAAGGCAAGCACTCGTCTTGGCGAACAATTCATGATGGTCAACGGTTCAATAACCATTTGGTAACATAATTTGTTGTTTGACTTGTGCAATGTGTGCCAGTGCCATTCAAAATCTGAGCCAACTACATATATGCATAGTCTTACTATTTGTTAATGTGATCACTGTTTGTTTTCCTTTAGATTATTGAATGGCAGGTCAAGAGTTCTATTGGGTGGTTTTCGTTGGACATCGGCCGGGGATCTACAACACTTGGAAGGAAGCTGAAGTCCAAGCCAATGGATACTCGGGGAGCTTGAAGAAAATGCACAACACACTCGACGAAGCAGAAATAGCATTGCTAAATTTTCATACGGAGAGTATTCGGGTGAAAGACATGCAATCAGCTCGTACAAAATATGACGGTGGTTCGACATCCCGAAGTGACAGAAAAATTTCGTTTCTTGTAATTTTCTTCTTAGGTTTTGTATCTTGTATTTTGTTGCCACTATTTCTCGATTCGGAATGAAGTTGTACGTTTCAAAATTATGGAAATTGAACTGTTTATTGAAATTCAAACTTTATTAGTAAGACAAACATAAATTCTCAAATAAATATGAGGATTTACTTAAAATACATTACAAGGCTGCAAAACAAAGACACGCTTAAAAAAAAAACATAGACTCTGAAATTATGCTTTATTCTTCACACATCCGACTACTTCAATCTTCATGTTCCCCACTGTTTTGAGGTGTGAAGCAATAGTGCCATCAATTGTAATTGAGAAATTTTTCCCATTCCAGTTTGCAAATTGTGGATGA
This sequence comes from Vaccinium vitis-idaea, assembly GCA_963854785.1. Classification (NCBI taxonomy): domain Eukaryota; kingdom Viridiplantae; phylum Streptophyta; class Magnoliopsida; order Ericales; family Ericaceae; genus Vaccinium; species Vaccinium vitis-idaea. The sequence goes on along the minus strand of OY978221.1, from coordinate 24,932,029 downwards.
CCCTACATAAAGAATTTAAAAATTATCAAAATTCTATTAAATAAGATAAAGGAAAAAAATTTACCTTGCCTATTGACTATTTCTTACTTGGAGAAATTCATTTCAAAGTTGATCATTCTCCACCACTAATCTGTTTTCATTTTCATCCCATCTAAATCCATCAATTTGATGCAACTGATTAATATAGCAAAAATCTTGCTTCCAAACTGTAATCTTGCATTCAATATGAATTTTTTTAATACCACCTCCAGGGAAAGAAGCTTGCATCTGATTTTTTAAGACTTCTGAATAGGCGGGACGAAATCCTAAATCACTTTGCCAAACACCCTCATCTAACAAAGGCCATAAGGTATCGGAGCAAAGTTTCCTCCTCCACCTCGCTCCAAGCTCGGCGTGCCATTAAAACCAAGTTAAAAACAATAATAATAAATATATAATATATATATATATATATATATATATACGGGGAGGCTCCAGTCCGGGATCCCGGAAATCCCGGATTGAAGCATTTTGAAGCCCTTCCCGATATTTTTTTGACGATCCGAGCCGTCCAATGTGTTCAAAAGGTGTTTTCCAAGGCCCACGCGGGAAATCTTCAAAAAACAATACCGGGAAGGGCTTGATCCACGCAATTTTTCGCAAAAACTGCATATTTACAAAATTGCGTGGATCAAGCCCTTCCCGGTATTTTTTTTTTAAGATTTCCCGCGTCGGCCTTGGAAAACACCTTTTGAACACATTGGACGGTTCGGATCATGAAAATTTGATCCGGAACTATGAGTTCCGGACTCTCTAGTCCCGGACTAGAGAGTTCCTCTATATATATATAGGGAGTCCTTCTAATCCGGACCTCCCGTTTCCGGACCTCCATGATGCAAACATTTTTTTGACAATCCGATCCGTCCAATGTGTTCAGAAGGTGTTTTCAAGGGTCCATGTGAGAAATCTTCAAAAAAAAATACCGGGAAGGGCTTGATCCAAGCAGTTTTCGCAAAAACTTTAGATTTACAGTTTTTGCGAAAACTGCTTGGATCAAGCCCTTCCCGGTATGTTTTTTTGAAGATTTCCCGCTTGGACCCTTGAAAACACCTTCTGAACACATTGGACGGCTTGGATTTTCCAAAAATAATTTGCAACACAAAAAAATCACTTTTTGCTTATTTTCGGGAGGTTTGGACTAGAAGATTGGGCTATATATATATACAGTCCACTTCCGGTCCAAACTCCCTGATTTTAATAAAATCCGGACCTCATTGAGCCCGATCAAATTTCGATGATCTGAACCGTCCAATGTGTTTAAAAGCTATTTTTTAGGGCCCCCGCGAGAAATCAACAAAAAAAATACCGGGAAGGGCTTGATCTGAGCAGTTTTTCACAAAACTGTACATATTATAGTTTTGTGAAAAACTGCTCGGATCAAGCCCTTCCCGGTATTTTTTTTTGCTGATTTCTCGCGGAGGCCCTAAAAAACACCTTTTAAACACATTGGATGGTTCGGATCTTCGAAATTCGATCGGGATCAATGACGTCCGTATTTTATTAAAATCCGGGAGTTTGGACTGGAAGTGTGGTGTATATATATATAGGAAGCCCTTCTAATAAGGGACCCTTATTGAAGTTACCATGCGGACCTCACCTTTCCGAGCCAAATTTCGACGATCCGAACCGTTCAATGTTTTTAAAATGCATTTTTAAGGGCCCCCGCGAAGATTCGTCCAAAAAAAATACCCGGAAGGGCTTCATTCGTCCAAAATGCATTTATATAGCGTTTTTAGCAAAAACCGAACGGATGAAGCTCTTCCGGGTATTTTTTTTGGACGAATCTTCGCGGGGGCCCTTAAAAATGCATTTTAAAAACATTGAACGGTTCGGATCGTCAAAATTTGGTCCGGAAACACAAAAAAAGCCTAGGTCCGCATGGAATTTTCCCATAAGGGACCCTTATTGGAAGTTTATCCTATATATATATATATATATATATATATATATATATATATATATATATATACTTGTTTTTGTGATTTAAAAATTGCTTGTAAAACCAAATGAGTTTGTTTGGTATTTATAGTAAAAATGTTATCAAACATTCAACTACAAACCTACCATTCACACCTATCTACCACTCTATCGACCATTCACCATTCAACCACCATCTACTCTCCACCTCATAGATCCCGATCGAATTTCGACGATCTGAACTGTCCAATGTGTTTAAAAGGTGTTTTTAAGAGTCCCCGCGAGAAATCAGCACCAAAAAAACCAGGAAGGGCTTGATCTGAGCAATTTTTCATAAAAACTGTATATGTTCGTTTTTAAGAAAAATTGCTCGGATCAAGCTCTTTCCGGTATTTTTTTTGCTGATTTCTCGCGAGGGCCCTTAAAAACGCATTTTAAACACTTTGAACAGTTCAGATCGTTGAGATTTAGTTCGGAAAGTGGAGGTCCGGATTTTAAAATCTTGTGGGATCCTTGATAGGAAGTGGACTGATATACGATCAACTTCTAATAAGGACCCTTATATGAGGACCAAAGTGAGGACCTCATGCTTCCCGACCAAATTTCGACGATTCGAATAGCGTTTTTAACAAAAACTGATAGGATGAAGCCCTTCTGGGTATTTTTTTTTGGACGAATCCTTGCGGTGGTCCTTAAAAATACATTTTAAACACATCTAACGGTTTGGATCGTCAAAATTCAGTTAGGAAAGTGGAAAAATTGCTTGCTCCTCACTTTATTTAAAATGAGGGATCCCTTATTGGAAGTTGATCCAATATATATATATATATATACAATCCGGATCACATAAGGGCTCCCTTACAAAATTCGTGCGGGCAAAACTGCTAGGGACCGTTGGATCGCGCACAGCGAATGAACGGCTGAGATTTTAAAATCCTAGCCGCGGGTCAAACGAAACGGGTTAAAGGGAACGCGGGTCAGGATCCGGGTATAACCCCCCCATCCGGATCCCTCCCCTCCTCATTCACGTTATTCGACAGAGAGAAGAGAGAGAGAAAGAAGATGCGGCGATTTCAAAAACCAGACTTTCGATCGCGCCAGATGAAGCAAATCCCGACCTGTTCTTGAAGAAATCGAGGTATCTCTAACTTTTCTCTATTCCCCCACTCGATCTTTAGAGTTTTGGGCCGGTTTTGAACTCGATTTTTCCATTGTTAGGGTTTCCACAAACACAAATCTGGTTCGTTCATTCGCTGCTCGAGCTACTCGAAATCTCAGGAGGTAACTTTTATCTCTTCCCCCACTCGATCTTTAGAGTTTTGGGCCGGTTTTGAACTCGATTTTTCCATTGTTAGGGTTTCCACAAACACAAATCTGGTTCGTCACTTGGAGCTCGAGCTACTCGAAATCTCAGGTACTCGATTTGTGAAATATCTGGTTCGTCACTTGGAACTCTATCTGGTTCGTCACTTGGATATCAGTTGAAGTCGGTGTTTCAATTTTTTTTAGGGTACTGTGATTTTTGAAATATGAATTTATAAACCCTAATTTCTGAATAATCATCCCATTTTGTAGACAAAAAAAGTTGAGGGAATTCTGCAAGGAAAAAGGTATTCACATCACTGATTACTCTCCTTTGGGTGCAAATGGGACTAGATGGGGAGACAACAGAATTGTGGAGTGTGATGTGCTGGACGAGATAGCCAAGGCTAGAGGAAAAACCACAGCCCAGGTATATATATATTTTTTTCGATAAGTGCACAGCCCAGGTATATTTACACTTAAGTGTCTCGTATTTCGATATATTGTCACACCCTTATGAATGCTCTCACTTGTTAGTCCAATCAATAATATCGTTACTCTTATCTGATCTACGGCATTTGGTCCAAATTGGAAAGAAAAAATAGACTCTGAGTAATCAAGTGAATCTGCTTTCTTCTTAAGTGATGAAGCCAATAACTATGAATATTGACTGTTTGCCTCTGGCTACTTGTATTTTATTACCAATTGAAGTATAACCTAGTACTCTGATTGGCTTTCGAAAGGTTACTGGTATAATCGTCTTAATTTCTTTCCCAACCCGTTTCAATTCTTCTGAAAGCAACGAAAAGAACTAAACTGCCAATAGGACCATGTTTTTACAGGGCCTATTTTCTGGGTTGTAATGTCGTCTGAGGTCGATCTAATGAACTTGTTTTTTCCTAGATTTTTGGTTCCAAGAACATATTTGGATTTTTTTTCACTTGAGGGTTTTTTTTTTTTAAAAAAATTGGGTTTTCCATGGGACTGTCATTTACTCTACGCTGTTCAAATGCAAGGTTTCTTCTAAAGGACAAGAGATTTCATGTTCCAGGTTGTCATTGGGTGTCCATTCATTAGATGGTCTTGTCTATTTGCATAACTTGAAATATGTAATAGATTAAGAATACGCAGGAGGGCCAAGACTTGGATTCTTTATTAGAGTTCATGTCATGGGCCGTGGACCTTTATCCTTTTTTTTGTTTCATATTATACTTTTGTACAGTAAGATGGTGCAATAGCTGACTGGGAACTGTCTTTGCTGTTATTTTTCTTTGTAACAGTTTGCATCATATTATAATAGTATTTAGCATGGGAGACAACCAACAACCCCCCCCTGTTGGCTTACCCCATCCACAAGGTAACCTTACATCCTGCCTTAATGAGTTTGCTATTTAATTAAGATGAGTTGGATCATATTCAGATAATATTGGGTTTTGGTCGGTTGATTACTTTTTTTGGGTTATCCTGCAGTTTATCCTCCGCAATGGTATCCTCCTCCTCCTCCGCAAGGGTATCCTCCTCCTCCTCCGCAAGGGTATCCGCCTCCTCCTCCGCAAGGGTATCTTCCTCCTACGCAAGGGTATCCTCCTCCTCCTCCTACGCAAGGGTATGCTCCTCCTCCACAAGGGTATGGTCCTCCTCCACAAGGGTATGCTCCTCCTCCACAAGGGTATGGTCCTCCTCCACAAGGGTATCCCCCTCCTCCACAGGGGTATCCACAAGGATATCCGCCTCATCCACAAGGGTATCCGCCATCACAAGGGTATCCGCCACAAGGGTATCCATCACAAGGGTATCCACCACAAGGGTACCCACCACAGGGAGGGTACCCTCCCCAATATGTCCCACCACAGTCACCGTCACCATGTCAACCATCTCAACCATCTCACTCATCTGCTAATTCTTCTCAAATACTTTACACGCCTCAAGTCAATAACGACTTGATACCGAAAATTGGGCAAGTGTTTGATACTTTAGATGACGTTAAAAATTTCTACAACAATTATGGTAGAGAGGGTGGATTTGGTACGCGACTCCATTCTAGCAAGAAGAATAGGGAAGGTGAAGTGATTAGGAAGGAGTATGTTTGTTTCAAGGAAGGGGTGAGGGCCAAAAAAAATTTACCACAAACTTCTCAAAACTCGGTACGTAGACGGGGCTTAACTAGAGAGGGTTGTGGAGCAAAATTGTGTGTTGCCAAAAACCGGGAGGGTGCGGGATTTGTTGTGAAGGTATTTGTGGAGGGTCATAACCACCCTCTTACCACGCCAACGAGGGTGCATTTGTTGCGATCTCATCGTGAGATCTCAGCGGCAAAAAGGAACTTATCACAACAACTATCCGATGCAAATGTGTCTGCCTCCCAACAAATGACTTTTTTCGAGGTCCAATCTGGAGGCCTTGATAAGGTGGGGTTTTTACAACGTGATCTTTATAATGCGGAAAGGGATAGGAGGAATGAGTTAAAGGGACATGATGCTAATCTTATGTACGAGCATTTCCGGAGTGAACAAAAAAGGAATCCTGGTTTTACATTTAAATTTCAAGATGATGGTACGGGGTTCATGAGTCATTGTTTTTGGTCCGATGAAACTTCTAAGATGGCATACCAACATTTTGGTGATGTGGTTGTGTTCGATACAACTTACCAAACCAATAGATATGATTTGATATTTGCACCGATTTTAGGAGTTAACCACCACGGCCAAACAACTCTATTTGGGTGTGCATTCCTAAATCATGAAAATGTGTCATCTTTTCATTGGCTTTTGGAGGAATGGTTGAAGGCGATGCCGGCTGGGCCCCCAAAAATGATTATTACTGATCAGGATCCAGCAATGAAACAAGCTGTTGCTAGTCTTCTTCCAAATACGCTTCATAGGTTTTGCATTTGGCACATTGTCAGTAAATTCTCCGAAAAAATTGGTGCAATAGCCTATAAGCTCCATTATGATGAGTTTAGTAGTTGTATATGGAATTCCGAGTCCCCAGAGGAGTTTGAAAGTAGATGGCTGGAAATTATATCAAAAGCTAACTTGATAGGGAATGAATGGTTAGATTCCTTGTATCAAATTCGTGACCAATGGATTCCTGCATATACGAGGCACATTTTTTCTGCTCACATGACGAGTAGTCAACGAGCTGAAGGTGCTCATTCATTCTTCAAGAAGTACGTGTCGAGGCAAAACTCGTTGTTGGATTTTGTGACACGGTTTGATAGGGCACTTGCAAAGATACGACATAATGAACTTGATCTCGATCATAAAGATATCAATGAGAAGCCACTTCTTTCAACCAAGCGGGTCATGGAGTTCAAATTGAGTGAAGTGTACACACAGAATATTTTCTATAAGTTTCAAGAGGAACTGTTGCAAAGTGGTGCGTATTTGGTTAAAAGTACATTTAAAGATGACCACCGGTGTTTGTACAAAGTTCGGAGGGAAACGGAGACTGATTCGAAAGGTCGTGAAGTTTCATTAGACAAGTCATCAAGCTATGTTAAATGTACTTGTATGAAATTTGAGAGTGATGGAATTCCGTGTCGGCACATGTTGGCATACTTCACTAAGAAATTGATTACAGAAGTACCTGATCAATACATCTTGCGTAGGTGGACCAAAGCAGCAAAAGTACGTTCAGTTGTGGCTGACTTGGACGGGACAAGGAAGGAAGTATGTGACACGTCTTTGGTAGTGAGACACAATAGGCTCTCCACACTTTCTGCTTCAGTTGTTGAGCAAGCTGTATTGAGTGAACATGAGAGTCAAGTTTACGAAGACTACTTGTTATCCACTCTCAAAAGGTTTGGTAACATGAAGTTAGGGAGTGGAGATGGTGAAGGAAGTAGTATTAAAACACATATTTCTCTTCCTACCGAGCACCATTTTAAAGAACCACCTCGGGTTAGGTCAAAGGGTTGTGGTAAACGATTGAAGGGAGGGAAAGAGAAGGCAATCAAGAAAGCTAGGCGTTGTACTGGATGCGGGTTAACGGGACAATCCCATGACAAAAGGAATTGTCCTAAACTTCGAAATATGTATGTCCATTCATCTAATTATTAATGTGGTTATTTATTCACCTCAGGTTATAAATTGCAATGTTAATTGATGTATTCAATTTTTTAGCTCTTCACAAGATGTTGTCTTGAGTAATGACGATGATGATGACGATGACAGTGGAGACACGGAGTTTGACTCTGACGATTATTGTAAGTTTATTTTGTTCTTGTGATGAAGTGTGAATCTGTTTGTGACTGTTTGTGAACCTGTTAAGTGAATTTATTTTCAAATTCGGTTTGTCAAGTTGATTGTTGACGAGGTATTTCATTTTATGTTATGTTATTGTCCATGCAGTAGATGACAACTAGTGAACCAACCTGGATGACATTGGAGACACGGAGTTTGACCCTGGATGCTGCTGTTGTTAAAAGCTATGAGGAGTTCAAGAAACAGCTTATGACTGGAGATTAAGAATTTGTTTCTAAGTGTATGAATGAGTGGAGATGTTGACCAATTCTAACTGTATTCATGAGTGGAAAATCGATAAGCTGTTGTGGACCAATTTGTTTCTGTTGTGGTCCAGCTTCTGTTGTGGTTCATCAAAATATAATACTCTGTTGTGGTACATCTCCTTTATGATTCTGGCTCAGTTCATCCTTTTCCTTGTGGCAGATGCATCAATAAACTACACTTATTGTGGTTTGATTTGTTTCCATGATATTAAGTACTTTTTGAACATGGTACTGGACATTTTGGACCAGCTAGATCCCTAGATCCCTTCCATACCATTTCCCTCTTCACTTCACATTATACATGTCAGAAGTGGAACTTGTTCATCTACAGTAAGTCAGTCATTGAAGTGAAAGTATAATTCGAATATTAGAATAAGGGGTATTCAACTGCTCAAAAATCATCCTCCATACCATTATATACCAAATTTGGTAGGGCCAAGACAAGAAGTTACATCTTCATACAAAACACAACAATAAACCATGTCTTAATACATATTTTCGTCACTTAAGATATGCAACCAAAGCCATTACTAAGGCAAATAAAAACATGGTTACATTAAGATTGGCCACTTTCACTTCGACGACTTGAACCCGTGCTTCATTTGGTGCCCGTGCTTCATTTGGTGCAACCTCTGGGTTGGGTTGGTGATACCCAATTGGATTGCACCATTCCCAATACGTGCATCTTCCTTTTTCCTTTTCCTTTGGGCACCCATAGTAGAGTCTTCCAGGATTTGCATTTGACTCCGAAATTCTCACCGCCGCTCGCAAACCACACCGACACGTCGTGTTTCGAAATCGAGGGTAATGAGTTTCATTGTTACCCATGTTGGTTGATGTAGACATCACTGGGCTGCGGAGCAAGAGAAACAAAATTGAACCAAAATGAAATTCATTATGTAATAGAACAAAACACTTATTCCAGATTCATGAACCCCACACATCCAGACATCCGTGTCCCAATCATTTTCGTTTTTCATTTATTTCGTTAACTTGGTTCCCAAAGAGACAATGAGAGCACCAATTAGATAAGTCCTTCAGCAAATGGCAATAATTTTCTGGTAATAAAATGAAATCAAAAGCAAACTATAAAAATTCCTTAACGGTAAGTAGAAAAACTACGGGAAGTAGTAATAGAAACTTCAACCTCTACAATTGAAGTGTTCATTATTATGTTTTCGACCTTCATTCATTATAGAAGCTAATGTGATCTTCATTCATTACAGAAACTAATGATACGAAAACTGGACCTGTTAAAGAAACCGTGGACAATTACCCAAAAAAAAAAAAAAACCTGGACGAAACGGGGCAAGCCTGAGGACATAAGCTACCGTCAATTTCTTGTTCTGTAACTAATATAATTTCTCTACTTAAAAGCACTCTCGTATGATTCAGTTTTGCACAAGAGAATGAAGCCCAGAATATGGATAAAACCTTGACTGTTACTACTATTCCAGATTCACTACCACAGCAAGCTATTTGGACAATGTTTAGCTACTAGTAGTTCAACGTACATTGTTCTTATTTTATCAAATTGACTAGTGCTGAATCGAAGAACCCATTTTGCTGAAGAGAAAAACACCGTACACTTATTCGATTAAACTGAACTTAACAATACCCAAAAGATTATTTGTATAGTAACCCTAAAAATGTAAGTATTCTGTCACTAGTTCAAATAGACCCTAATGGAAAAAATAATGCAATATCACTAATTGAAGATGAAGATAAAAACACTTGAAATTAATCTAATACACTTACAACTATGCCCATATAAGGCACTAAAAAGAAATTACAGTTAAAATGTAGCTTTACCTTCTTAATTGGGCAAACAAAGAACTTGCGACTGACACCTTGTCCGTTGGTTCCGTGTAAATACGGCAGGGTCCAGCACTGCACTCGCATATAGGTGTTTTGATGTTCACATCACTCGTTGCACCTTTACACCACTTGAAGAAACCACACTGTTTCTCCTATAATAAATTCGTGCAATAAAAAGCAAACAAATAAGTGATCCTTGTTCTTCTACTATCATCCAAACTTATGCAGTCCAATATCACAATAGAACTTCCAAAAACCAAACAAAAAAATGGAGTACAGCATCTTCAGCCTTTACTCCTTACTTTCACACAAAATGGGATTAAATTTTGAGGAACAACTTAATTTCGTATGAAACACTCCAATAAGAACGGGGTTTACACAAAATCCATGCTTAGAGATAAGGTTTACACAAAATCCACATGTGCAAACTGCAAACAATCCATGAGTCTCTACCATATTGCTGAAAACCCAGAGAGAGAGAGAGAGAGAGATTTTGCTCGATTTGTGTTCGTCGGAACCCTAAAAATTGAGAAATCGAAACATGTTTGTGAATCGAAACCCTAAAAGATAGAGTGGGAGAAGAGAGAGAAGAGAGAGATTTACCTTCCGTTTTGGCCGATTTACTCACGAATTCGATCGAGAATCCAAACACGTTTGTGGTTGAAAACCCTAAAAAATTTCAAAACCCAGAAATCGCGATTTAAGTATAGATCGAAAAAATACTTTCCGGAGATAGAGAGAAGAGAAGGGAAAGAGATTTACCTTCTATTTCGTGAAGATCAGGTCAATCGACCGATTGGGGGGTCTGGGGATTTCAAATCGCCATTCAAATCGCCATCTTATTTTCTCTCTCTCTTCTCTGGTATGTTTTACGTGTAAAATGAGAGGGGTGGGATCCGAATGGGTGACTAAACCCGGGTCCTGACCCGCGATTTGTTTTACCCGGCCATTTTAACCCGCGTGTATATCATCCCATCTCAGCCGTTAATTGCCTTACGCGATCCGACGGTCCAGATGGCATTCCCGCATTATTTTTGTAAGGGCTCCCTTATTAGAAATGTTTTGTATATATATATATATATATACAGTGAGCTTCCTATCCAAACCACTAAATCCGGACCTACCGTCCGGACCTCACTTTCTGGACCAAATTATGTGAAAAACTGCTCCGATCAAGCCCTTTCGGGTATTTTTTTTTTTGCCAAATCCTCGCGTTGGACCTTAAAAACGCGTTTTAAACACATCTAACGGTTCGGATCGTCAAAATTTGGTCCGAAAAGTGGAGGTCCGGACGTTAACAAGTTGCAGAGTTTGGACCAGAAGTGTGGTGTACAATAATAATAATAATAATAATAATGGTCACCTAAGGGATCCCTTAAATGGGCTATATGCGGACTTGCGTTTCAAGAACGGCTTAGATTAGAAAGCAAACTCGCGGGTTAAAAGGAGAGGGGGGGGGGGGGGGGGGTACAACCGATTTAAATGGAAAACGGGTCAGGTCGCAGGTCATTAACCCCTTTCCCTTTTCATTCATTTCGTTCCAAATTCGAAATACAAAGAAGAGAGAGAAAGAGAGAGACAAATGGCGATGGCGAATGAGGAAGGAAGAGTTCCTGTAGATCAGATCAACTAGGGTAACATCTCTCTCTCTCTCTCTCTCTCTCTCTCTCTCTCTCTCTCTCTCTCGCCTTTCTGTTGATTCTCACTTTGTTTTGACAAAACCCTAGGTCGAACAAGGGGAAAAAAGAACACGACCAACTTCAAAAATCGATCGAAGGTGACAAATTTGAAGGTCTCTCTCCTCTCTCTCTCTCTCCCTCTCTCTCTCTCTCTCTCATTTGATTACTTTCACAAATACCTAGTTTTCGATTTTTCTTAAAACCCTTCTTTTTTTTTTTCAAATTTTCAGTCTTAAAACCTTAGTTTTTTTTCAAATTTTCTTTGAAAACGAAGTTTGACAAGGAAAAGATCAAAGAAATCGAAGACCCAAAAAGCCCCTACAGACGATTCAGGTAGTGTTTTCATTCTCTCTCTCACCGCATTTGAAAACCGTAATATATGCTCCTCTGTGACATTTTTGGGCTTATGAGTTGGAATATAAATCTGTACTGTAAATTTGAGCTCTTTGTTATGGTCCACAATTCAGATGCTTTCCCAGTTTATAAATCATATGGGTTTGCTAAGAGTTGATGCCTGTTTGCCAAGACTTGATGGTTGAATTCTTCATGACTATGCTGCTGCATCCCTGAGTCTTAAGCTCAGCAAAAAACTTAGATTATTCATATGTTTTTCTGCATTAAGCTCAGCAAAAAAGTTAGATTATTTGTTGTAGTATTGATCGATCTACAAGTATGATGCATTTATTATCCGTGTGTAAGTTATACAAGAAGTAAGTTGAGAATTTGAAAGTGGGACATTGAGATTTTGGCCCCTTATGGTAGAGAAAATATGTGATAGACCTATTATTGTATAGGGATATACCCATCAGACACATTGATACCATTTTAACTGAATCGCAATGGATGGGTGAACACAATGGAGGAACAACATGTTTGGTGTAGAAAATGCTTCTGCATGCTTGATTAGATTATCTTTTACCTGCCAAAATTTTATAGAACCCAGAAAATTGGTTGGTTCCTATATTGTTATTGGGATTTAAATCTACGACAAGTTTCAAGTAGCCTTTTTTTTTTTTTTTTGCCAAATTTCAAACCCCTATCACTATATTTTACAGGAATGTCTGTTTCTGCTGAAGGCTAGTCATTTGTCTCTATTATTGACACTGCATGATCCATATGATTTTCAACTAATGATTGATGATAGCATATGGAATCGAATGAACCAAGAGGGGGAAACCCTTCATAGTTCAATTTTATTCAAATCATTTCCTCGATTACATAAGCTGAGCATAAAAGCCTAAAAAACAACAAGCCACACTCAAAAGAGAAAACGACTACATGGGTACACCATTTATTTTGGGAAACATCTTAGCTAAGTCGGGAGAGTCAGTCCACGTTGCTGCCAAATCTTGCCTCCAATTCCCTCCTGAGCCAATGGCGGTATCTTCCTCGAAGATGGATGCTCGGATACTGGTCTCGGATCCAAATCACCCTGCCTCCCCAATCACGACGATATGCCTCAACGACGGAATGCTTGAACTCCGGGAGATGGAAATCAGCAGGGTATGAAAACTCCACTTCTTGGCGAATGCCAAACTGGCGGAGGATGCGCTGAGGAAAGTAGAAAGTAAAGCCTGTCAGCCCAGCCAAGATCACCCAAGAGTGTCCCATGTAACTGACCGTCATGTTTGGAAAAGGCAACCAGTGGCACCTCCAGATGATGTGCTCCTCCTCCACCGCCATAAAGAAATCCAACCATTCCTCCACATTGTGACGAATCTGCACAAAACGCCTGCTTCTCCAATCCCTAGCCTGATAAACTCAGTCATTTGCTGGATCCGCAACCAGCTTCATTTTGTCACACAACCACATCTGCCAAACCGAAACCAAAAACCATGAGCCAAGCCGAGTCCAAAATACACAAACCAAAATCCAAAAACCAAACCCAAATACCAAAACCAAAATCCAAACCTGAAGCAAAAGGGGGCTCCCGGCAAACACATCGGTTCTTCCCGACCTCACTGCATCTAAGCCTAGTAGAGTCTTTGCCAAAACCATGGGAACAACATCTCTGTGTTGCTCAATCTGCGCAGCAACCGAAACAATTGAGGGATTGGGATTGCCATCGTTCGGAACCAACAAATAGGTGGCAAGAAGGCACATGCAAAGAGCAAACATGCGGCGGTTCTGAACAGTATAGTCCAATGGATTGCCGCATGGACTAAAATCTGCAAAGAGGCGAAGAATATCGAGTGAATCTCTGCGAATCAAATGCTTTGCAAGACCATCACTCACGCCAAGCTTGTCTCGAATGATCCTAACCAAGCCAATGCGGATTGGAGGAACCACTGGCTCGGTATCGGGACGAGTTTCGAGATATGCATGAAACTCCTCCACAGTAGGACAAAGCTCTTGAAGACCAAAGCGGAACACATGGAACTCTGGATCCCAAAACTGAACAGCGGCATGCAAAAGCTCAGGGTGGATAGGAATGGAGTGAATGTGACGTAAGGAGTTGAGATGGTGACCTCAAAAGTTGAACCAATCAATGTTTTCGAAGCTTGCAATCCAAGGTTGGAGCACAGCGGATGCAAGCATAGCCATGGTACGGGATTGAAGCAAAGAGATATAGGGGATGGAAGTAAAGGATGGGGGTATTGAAAATGGGTGTGAAGGAAATGTTTGGCAAGGCATAATATTTATAGGAGTATGATGAATAATGACAATTCTACATGCAAGAATGGGAAAACAAAATTCAAGTTTCAATGGATTCAAAGTTGATTTTCAAGAAATTTGTATGGGAAATCATGAGAAAATCTTGAAAATAGAAGGTATTTGTTGGAAAATGAAGGGAAAAGCTTTGGAAAGATGTATTAGTGGCTTGGGAAGAAGGCAATGGGACGCTTGTTCATGAAGTGATGATGGTAGGGGGTGGTCTTTTCCAATATACCCTACGGACACTAAATTCTGTCCTAGGGTCATTTAGGTCATTTTGAGCAGCAAGTTGTCGTGAATATCCGTTTTTGAGTCTTGTGGAAGTGTTAAGGGTATTGGCCGTCAAGTTCAAGTATATATGAGTCAATTGAGTTATTCTTTTCCATTTAAAGTGTTTCGAAGAAATTCACGAACACTAGTCTTGTCTTTTATAAATGGTTTGTATGAATTCATGTTCACCACAATCAATAAAGTATTTTCCTCTTGTTATTTGTGTATTTTACAACATGTGTCTTTATTCTGTCTTTCATCAACCAACAATAATGGAAATATGAATAAACATAAAGTGCAAATCTTGTAAAACCAAACACGATAGCCACAAGTCAAAGCCCAAGCATCGAATCATAATATCAGAAGTATGGGGCAAACATACGCCCAAACAAGTCAAAATAGGCACGCAGACCCAATCTACTATCTACACAGGCACGCAGGCCCAACTGGAAAAGAAGTGACTAATCTAAATGCAAAAGCAAAACTTAGAGTCTAGAGACCATCTAATGCTAACTAACGGTTGCCTAACTCTGTGTTGCCCTCCCGACCATCGCCTCCCTCTGACGCGTCTAGTGGAACCGGGTCCTGAATAGAAGGCTCCTCGACCGCCGCCTCAGTGCCTGACGCCGCTCCTGCTGCTGAGGACGACTCCCCGACCCGCTGACGGACTGTTCTCTCGTCCATGTGCACGGTCAGCAACTCAGAGCCTCCAACACCACTCCTTAAGCGCTTTCTGGTCTCAGGCGCCTACAAGAAAATTCGAAAAAACAAAGAGCAATTCAGAATCTCGGTAACGGTAAACATGAGATGGGGGCAATGCATTGTGAAGAGGTAAAAAAGTACCGGAACAGTCCTCGAAGGAGGAGGACTAGGAACAACAGGCGGAAAAGGATCGTCGGTTCGACGAATCGGGACCTCAACCCCAGCTACCAGCTGGCAGACCAAGGTCCGTAGACAGTGCGTCTGCTCGAAGTAGAAGTGCGCTGACTCCTGAGAAAACTGCCAAAGCAAGTAATAATGTCAGCAACAATGTTTCAGAAATGGAAACATTTTCAGAAAAATTGAAGCGAAGCTTACCGGACCAAAGGGAAGTAAAAGATCTGCAGGCGGATGGGGTAAATCAATCCATCCTCTCTCCCCCTCGCGAGTCTGGACGATGACCTCCCATCGCCTCGCCACGACCCGGTCCGCCCCTGCTCGCAGAACTCTCTCCCGCCGCTGCAGGGGCATCCCATCTCACCTCAAGCAAAGGAGCTAGATCACTCCTTATCATCGTGTCCCCTCTCCCTGACTCCTCTACACTCCCCCCTTCGATAGGAACATCCTCCATCACCACATCTGCACTCGTCCTCTCTCTCTCCTGCTCAATCGGGAGACTCACTCTCTCTCTCTCTCTCCTACACCACAAGTACTGTCTCTACTGTAACCCGCTCTCTCTCACCCCCCACAGTAACATCCTCTTTCACCGTAGAACTCCCTCCTCCAACTCTCTCACCAACACCCTCGGCTCTCTCTCTCTCTCTCTCTCTCTCTCTCTCTCTCTCTCTCTCTCTCTCTCTCTCTCTCTCTCTCTCTCTCTCAACAGCCTGTTCAGCAGCAAGGGTGTCTGCGGCCGCCTTAGCGGCAGCCTCTCGCTCAGCCTTGACTCTCTCTCTCTCTCTGTACTCCAGCACGTCCAGCGGCCTGGCTAAATATCGATGTCTGTAGGTCTCATAATCTTCTGCTGGTCGGAGGTACTGGTCTAGCGCTATATCCAGAATGGTGTACCGCTCAATCTCTGCCAGAGTATAGCTCGTGGTCCTCAGAACCCATGGCGGTAGAAGTCCTGGCACCACTTGTACTACAGCTCGTTTCGACTGACGTAGTACCCTGTCACCAAGATACCACTGCCAGCCGTACGCACACTCTAGCAGGACTCTCCCCCGCGTCATCTCTTTGCTCGGTGCAAGGTACTCGTCCTGTACTCCGTCCCACACATACCAAGGGACCTGTGTTATACACAGAAAGTGTCATCAGTCGACAAGCAATCAATGGAATGTAATGGATGATCATGTATATTCAAATGTACACTTACCGCAGTCGACGTGAGGCGGTCAAGCTCAGCACGAAAGAAGTCCAACTGGCCTCGTGCCACACTCTTCCCTCTATACCCCTGCCCCAAGCGCAGAGCCCGAGGAATCAAACGCTGGTCGTGATAGGAGGACTCTGGGCCAGTCAAACCAAGTACCTCGTAAGCCCATAACAGCAAAACATTGGAAAGTGATCAGCAAGCAATAATTAAGAATGCGATGCATGAGATAAGTGTGGAATGCAGGAATTACAACTTTGAAATTGGTAAAGATTTAAAGGTTTACCTCCCAAGCAGACCACAAGCCACCTATACTTCTCGCCACTCCTCGAGACACAGAACCCATAAAGGCATAACAGGAGGCTAGGGCCCAACCTCCCCAGTCGTAACGAGCAGCTCGGTCAAAGTCTCTCAGTGCTGCCAAGTAGCCCAGGTGAACGTGGTGGCGTCGGTTCGTGAACAAAGTCGCGTCGAACATGTAAAGCAAGTAACACCTGGCTTTCTGCTCAGCAACAGGCCGTGACGCAGGCCTCCCCAGGCAATGATCGGCGAACTGGCCGTAGTTAGCAGAATCAGCTCCACAGCTGGGCTGCCAACCCAAGAAGTGGCGAAGTGCAGCCTCATCCTCCGCAATAGCAGAGTCGAAAGGCAACGGCTCTCCTCCAACTCGTAAACCCGTGAGCGCCGAGAAATCCAGCGGTGTCATCGTCGCCTCCCTGAACCTCAGGTGGAGGGAATTCGTCGAATCCCTCCATCTCTCAGCCAGTGCTGTCACTACAAAGTGATCCCGCATGGTCCTCGTCTGTGTCCATATAAAGCGCTCGATGCCCAACAGATCGACCAGCGCTCTCACATCCTCATGGAGGTCCTCGTAGAGTGTCAAAGTCCTCCCTTACGAGCCACTCACACTCAAGCATCTGTTCACCTGTTGAAACAAGTCATCACGTCAGTGCATGAATTCATGAATTTTACTAGATCACAATGCACAGTTTAATGAATTCAGCAATGAAAAATGCAGCGAATTGAATACCTCCAAGCAATCGCGGGAAATATGTCTCCCTGCATCCAGCAGAACCTCCTCTCCCTCATACACCTCCTGCAGCGAGTCGTAACTGTCGATCGCCGATGGCACTATATGGTGCAATGGCGGATCGTAGGTGTCCGCATGAAAAATAGGCCTCACCATCAGTGCCCGTCGCGCTGTCTCCACCACCGAAACCCGTGGACCCTCTGCCCTCGCTCTCTCCTCAGTCTCAACCTCCCTCAACACCTCAGACACGGTCGCCTCGGTTGCTGGAGGAGCATCAGTCGTCTCCATCACTATACCCTTACCCCTATCCGCTCTTCTCGTCCCCACATCGAGATCACCACAAGGGACACTGGGACCCGAACCATCCCCACTACCGCCACCAACACCACCGCCAGTACCGCCTCTCGAATCTCCATCGCCATCTCCATCCCCAGTACCTAGATCCTCAATCACCACATCATCACCCACAAATACATCCACGTCGCCTAAACTCAATACCCGTCCCATCGCACTACTACCAATATCACTACCGCCCATACCCCCTAAACCACCTGCATCGCTAACTGAACCACCTATACCTCTGCTGGCGGCATCACCGCCCACCAAACTCCTATCCTGACCACCAACACCTCCACCGGCGACATCGCCGCCGACCAAACCACCACCACCACCAGTACTACCAATACCACCATCACCTTCACCATCCGAACCTCCAACAGCCGCCAAGTCAAAATCAACAACAGGCATACTACTAACAGAAATAGCAGGCAGAGTACTACTACCCACAAGGGGATCAATAACGACATGGGGCTACTCGAAGTACTCAGAACAATGTCTATTTGACTTACCCGGTCTGGATCTATGATTTCTTGAGAATTTTTGGGTTGTTCTTGACCAGGGGAGGCTTCCCCGTGCTCGCCGGCCTCCGTGGTGGCTTCTTGGGTTACAGCCGCACCGGCCATGGCCTCCCTTGGACCGTGGGTCCCCCCCACGGCTTCCCCTGTTGCCACCGTACCACCTACGGTGGTGCCCGTCATCGGAGGGGCTTCCCCCGACCTTCCCTCTTCGCTTCCTAGACCGGAATGGGCCGCGGATGGCTTGGTAGTGTTCGGATTCTCCATAGATTCCGGTGGGTTTTCGATTTTTGCACCAAAACCGAATAAAACTTGTAGATCTAGAAATTTGGTGGAAGAAATCAAGGTTTGGTGGGGGTTTATGCCCAAAACCGTGAGTATTGAGAGAGAGTGACTGAGAGAGAGACGAGAGAGTGAGAAAGACGATTGGAAAGAACGGAGGAAGTAGAAAAGTGAACGAAAGAGTGACACCCGGACGTGATTTGGGTGCACCCGAACGGTTGTAACTGTTCACATTTTTGGGGATCCGGGCGCCCATATACGATCCAGGCGCCAGGATGGAGCTATTCCAGGCGCCTGCATTGGATCTAGGCGCCTGGATTTGACCAATGTGGGTGCCTCGCAAGTTGATTCGGGTGCCACACGATGATATCCGAATGTGATCATTTGGCATTCTTAATTCATTTCTAAGGCTTACCAAATCCTTTTCAAGCATTTCAGGAAAAATTTGAATCTGATTCGTGACATGTGCATGTGTGAGGGTCAACCAGGTATATTACCTCGATATTTCGCTTAAGGACTTGATTCTCAGTGACTGGTCTCAGGTGGCCGATGAATTTTGCTGATTGCATGGATTGTCGTATCATACTGAAATCTTAGCAAGTTGTCACTTTATCATATTGAGGGATTTTATCCCGTTTAAATCATTTTGAAAATCATTTTGAGGATTTTAATTTAATTAAAATCCATTTAAATCATGTTGAGGGATTTTATCCTGTTTAAATCATTTTGAAAATCATTTTGAGGATTTTAATTTAATTAAAATCCATTTAAATCATGTTGAGGGATTTTATCCTGTTTAAATCATTTTGAAAATCATTTTGAGGATTTTAATTTAATTAAAATCCATTTATATCATGTTGAGGGATTTTATCCCGTTTAAATCATTTTGAAAATAATTTTGAGGGTTTTAATTTAATTAAAATCCATTTAAATCATTTTGGGAATAATATGTGTGTTCTAACACAATTTTCCTTTGAGGGTAACATACCCATTTAAAACTATATCTCGCATCAAATGCCCTGGGGAACTACGCCGGTCTGATCCCTTCATAAAGAGTACGTAGGCAACTCGATGAGTACGACCAAGTTTATTTCAATAGAATGCATTTGCAGTCTTGGAAATTCTAAAGTGACGGATTGGGACGTCTCTGTCTTTGATGATACTCATGTCAAACTAATGACGATGAGTCTCATCAAAGAGGGGCAACTGTAGACACCCCAATCTGAATCTATGGAATTTCGTGACTTCCCCAAGAATGAAAATGCCTAAAGAGCATGCAAGGCTTATTTGAGGACTTGAAACCCCTCATATACCCTTCAAAAAACCACCAAAACATTTCTGAAACCCTAAAAAATGACCCAGAACCAGCAAATACATGTACCCGGATTGGCTCATTGGCACCTGGATGGCACTTTTCCAGGCGCCCACATTGTATCTAGGCGCCTGGATTGTGCTAGTATGGGCGCCTGGACCACAACCCAGGATGAGTGTAACTTGAGCGGCAAAGAGATTTTCTGGAAATTGTGTGCAGATTCAATTAGGGGGAGCGTGAGAGAAATGATGGTACTAGTGAACCTCCTAAGGTAGACCCCTAAGGGTTCAAAGTGGCCCTTTTTAACCCTCCCATTTTGTCTATTTATACTCTTATTCTCCACCATTTTGTGAGAGCTCAATCACACTCACCCACCCTACTATTATGGTGCCATTTTTCCTCTAGAAATTGATTTCCAGTTAACACTTCCCTAATTCCTCTCATTTCGACCCCAAAAACTCACCCTTACGCCACTTTCACCATCTATATTTCATCTACCTCACTCAAACTCCCATTGTCCAACCATGATCAACTCATATTAGCCCAAAGAAACCAGGTCCAGTAGCTACATCACACCAAATCCATTCAAGTCCTTATATCAAGCCTTTAAAGGTAGCCCTACTACCAAAATGCTCAAATAGGCCCTGAGAGGACCCTATCAAGTTCTTGCTAGTCTCATATACTGGTGGAGAGCTCGAATGGGATACAAATTTCATTTCATGGAGGATCAAAAATTGGCATTTGCATGGGATATGGGCGCCTGGATCTGATCCTTGTAGGCGTCTGTACCTAATCCAGGCGCCTGGATCCGATCCTTGCAGGCGCTTGGACTTCATTTATGTTGTCTTATTTTCTGTTTTCTTAACCCTCTCCTTTAATTGTTTGAAGTATCATTAGTCATTTGTCTCTATTATTGACACTGCATGATCCATATGATTTTCAACTAATGATTGATGATACTTTGAAGGCAAGTTAAAGTTCAAAAGAAAAAGAAGGAGTTCTTACATTTTAATTAGGAATTACCTAATATCATTGTTGGTCATAAGTTGAATCAGAAGTCTCATGTTTAAGAGAGGAAAACGTATTGAATCATCTATGCCCATCATGTGGTCTTCAAGATATTCCATGATCTAAATGCATCTCTACTTTTTATTTCTTAAATATAAATATGTAGGAAATTTATCATATGAACATGAGAGCATTATGCATATGTAAGATTAGTTTGACATGCTGCATTTTAGTCATTAACGCTTTAAAATCAACATTTCATAAGTGCATATCATGTTACTAAGTCAACTTTGTGGTTCATATCTTTCGTATTAATCTGTAATATTATAGTTTTCATGCATGAATGAGCTAGAAGAATTGCATTTGTTATTGGTTGTAAGATTCGGAAGAAATAAAAGTTGGGCTTGATATGCATTCCAGGCGCCCATATTGGGGCTATCCAAGCGCCTAAAGTCATTCCAGGTGCCTGCATTGTCTCTTTCCAGGCGCCTATATTGCTCCTGGGCGCCTGGGTTTGGGTAATCCGGGTGTTCAAATTGCTTTCCGGGTGTGGTTCATCCAATGCTTGTGGCTGAGTCTCGGTATCTTCTAGTACAGTTCGGGCAGGATTCATCGTATTTTAAGTGTTCTATGCATAACATTCTGTCATTCATATCATAAGCACAAGCATCCACTTTCATTTCATTAATTTTCTTTATGTATTTATGTATTCTTGCATGAGTTGGTGAATAAAGTCCGTTCAAACAACATTTTCAAAATCCCTTAAAACATTTAGTAGAGACCGGTGGTCACACCGGGCGTGGGGGGTGCTTTAAATTCCTTCCCCTCGCGTAACCTAGCTCCCGGGCCCAAGAAATCTCAATAAGAGCAGACCAGTAAAACATTTTCTACCAAAAGGGCAAAAGAGTCATTTTTTTCAAATGGTTTCTCGGGTACAGTCCTCAAACTCGGGTGGCGACTCCCATCCAATCAATCAAACCATTTTCCAACCGGTTTCATGTTGGTCCCGCGGGGTGTTCACAATTACAAAGGACATGTTGGTCCCCAAAACAGCAATATACAAAAACAAAATGCACTAAAAACACTAAAAAACAACACCTATTTACCCAAAAAAAAAAAAAAACAGCACCGATGTTGAAACCCACTGATCCGCTCGTAGGGGTGTAAGGATAAACCATGATATGCATCTAGCTATAGCTTGTTCCTGCCGCAGTTGCCACTACAAGACGCCCTCACTGTTGTCGATGGGTAGCCTAGAAAACCATCGATCTGATCCATGGACGAAAATCCAAACCTGGTTCCCCAAATCCGAGCCCCACAGTTCAAAAATGATGGGGAAGTGAGATATCTATTTTGCCGAGGGAAAATGTCTCAATAGCCTCACATGTATCCTATAATGTGTACCAAGGAATCCCATAGAACCCTACAATATATTATCTTCCTCTCCAAGGCTCACCTATACCTAGTGAATCCTTGGGAGATTTTCTTGCACATGGGAGAGAATCCTAGTGTAATCTTCATTAATGGGAGAGAAAGAGAGGAAGGAGGGAGGTGCATGTGATGAAGCTTTCTCCAACTTGTTCTCCAAGAACAAGTATCTATAAATACCACATGCATTCTCTCATTTGTCCACACACCTCCACAACCACCTTTCTAGGATTTCTTTGTAGTTCATAAGTTCTAGTGTTTTAAAGAGAAGAAAAGCTTCTAGTTCTTGAAGTTCTTCTTGTTCTTCAAGAAACTCAAGAGCAAGGCCATCAGGCTCCACCAGCAAAACCACCACTATATCTAAAAAGTAGTAGGAAGTTAGTAGCATTTGTGTTTCTAGAAAAAGAAGTCTTTCTTTTTCTCACGGAGTAAGTAGTTGTTACGCTACCCGGGGAATTTCCGTTTAGCTTGTGCGTCGTCCAACTAATCACCGGAATTGAGGTAGACACTCCTACACCATTTCCTAAGGATAGTATGTTCTGTAGTCATTATAATGCTCGGTTTACTACGTATAATTTTCACGTCATTAATAAGTTGATTGGTTTTCGAAAAATTAGTCAGTAGATCCCAATTACTCATTTTCAATATTATTATAATGACCAAGATGGTATTTGCACTTATAAATTTTTACGACGTTATAATGCCCGTTTAGTTTTGACAAAAACGTGAAGTTGATTTATCGTTACTAAATTATATCGTCTTACTGAGTAATCACGAGAAACAAGACTTTGAACTTATGTACCTAAATATGACTACATAGCTATTAAAATACTATTTTCTACAAACCCTAGACTGGTTTTCAAAAGATCGCGTAGGAGAAATCATGATTTTACATGACACGTTTTATGAGATAAGTTGCATAATTACGAGACACATTTTACAAGAAAAGTTACATATTCACAAGACACATTTTACGAGAATCGATACGACAAATTTTGAGAAATGACGAGATGCGAAATGAGAATTTGAATAAGATACGAATGAGTAGGGAATTGAATGGATTATGGTAATGCAGCTTGAGCACTACCCCATCTTTGCGGAGAGAACATGGTGGTTAGGGGTAAGCACACACAACAGTATTGTGGACGGACCTTGTATCATGCAGAGGCGGTCCGTGATGACAAGACGAACAGGACTGTGTTCGTGTGAGTGCGATTAGAAAGTTTGGCAATCGTCAGTTGAAAGAGATGTAAACAGACCATTACTTTCTAGTGAATGGCCTGTTGACCCGGTGGTCGGAAATAGTATCCATGGAGTGGAGTGAACTGGCATGTGACTCGATGGTCGGAACAATGCCCAAACTAGATAATATTTGATGAAGAATTCTGACACTGAAAGATAATACAAGACACTGATCTATACATGTGATACACCTGTTTGCAATGATACGAGCATCCCGTAATGTTTCATTGTTGAACTGTTAAACTTCTGTTATTCATTTCTCTCGAAACCTTTTATAACTGTTTGTGTAAAGATATGGGGTAGTGGTTTTTGCTAAGCGTTATCGCTCACAATGTAGCACTTATGTGACCCTGGCTTAATACTACGATATTGTTTTGCTACTCTGACATATTATGCTAGGTTTAGAGATGAATAGAAGGATTTCTACAGCATGGGAGCTTATGGAGTTGGGGAGGGCACCGTCAGGGCTGTCGGTCGTGCCGATGAATAGAGATAACCCTAGCTTATCTAGTAGAGAATAAATGTACTGGCAAAGAGATTTATGTAATTCCTATGGTGGAATATCGTTTGTAAGAATTTTTATTCATTTAATAAAATGAATTAACGTTTCCAAAATTAGGGGCGTTACAGTTAACATACTCTATTGCTGGCATATGCTCCCTGCATCCCCATTTAATAGTTTATTTTGCGAATTCCAACTAAATAAGGGAATAAAATCATTGCACTCTTACAAACCTACTTTTCTCATTTTATCCTACAATCATTATCCTTTTTTTAGTATGAGTAATTTCAAAATGTAATGGTAAAAGAGGAAAGTCGTTATATATTACCCATTTAGTTTAGAAGTGAGACAATATTTTTGGGACGACCAAAAGTGCTAACTGGGACCATAAAATGGGGATGGATGGGGTATTTGTTTATAAATTTACAATTACCAAAAGGACTAGATATATAGTATCGTTTTACGTAAACTAACAGTTCTGATCAACGAAGTGGAGTTTTGGGATCCGGGGGGCCTGGAGGGCGGCCCTGTAGGGTGCATCCGAGCCGTTGATGAAATCAAGATTATTGAAAACACATCCGATGACTCGGATGCCGCCCTCCAAGCTCCCCGTTCCGGAGTTTTGTCAGGGTCCCACACGAAAGAGAGAACTAATGTCCTCCATCCAAGTAGGTGAATAAAATTGAGCAGCCCTTAAAGTGTGCTATATGAAGCAGAAGGTACCAGCATTGTATTGTGTTAGTTTAAGCCCAGGCCGGACTTTAATATGAGGCTTTACAGGCATTTTTTTCGACTCTTTTCCATCCTATTTGTTCTAGTACTTGTTTTCAAAACTGAAGCTCAAGCTCTAACCAAACAAAAGCCTTCAAACAACTCAGTTTCAGCTATTTTCGTATTCGGAGACTCCACGGTCGACCCTGGCAACAACAACTACATACAAACTGTTTTCAGAAGCAATTTTCAGCCTTATGGGAGAGACTTTCAGAATCACATTCCCACCGGAAGGTTTACCAATGGCCGCCTCGTTACAGATTTTGTAGGTACGTCCAAAAAAGAATAAACGTACTCTAATGAAAATGATGTGCACAAGTTTTACACCAAATGACCTGTTTACATCGTCCATAGATAGTGTTTACAATCGTACATTTTTTGGACCAAAGTCGATTATTCGTCAAATTCTTTTGCACCCGCTGCCAAAAGAGCTCAAGTAGACCTTTCAATCGGGGCAAACTTTGAAATATATATATATCCACGAAAATATTTTTTTTCTCGAGAAAATATACATAAAGATTTTAAAAATGTATTTAAATATGTGAAAAATTAATGTATAAAAGCTTGAAATTATATTAAAAAATGCATTGGAGTATGTGTTTTTTCTTAACTTGAATTGTCAACAAAATGACCTTTTTTCAAAAAGACTAGCAAAAGGAAACGGAGAAATTCATTACAACACGGCACACACACTATTGCGCCTTTTAATCCTCAAATTACCACTGAAACAATATTCTTCTTCTTCTAATTTTTTCTTTTCTTTTTTGTTGTTGTTGTCGTTGTCTGTTAGAACAGCTTCATATCTGGGTCTCAAAGAATATGTTCCACCATATTTGGATCAAAGTCTTAGCATTGGGGAGCTGATGACCGGAGTTAGTTTCGCTTCTGCTGGCACTGGATATGACCCCCTCACAGCACAAATAGCCGTATCTCTCTCTCTCTCTCTCTCTCTCTCTCTCTCTCTCTCTCTCTCTCTCTCTCTCTCTCTCTCTCTCTCTCTCTCTCTCTCTCTCACACACACACACACAAGCCCACCCAGGTTTTTGAGTAAAGGTATTGAAACAAGTAATGGTGACGGTCGCAGTACTACCAGTATGAGAGTATCCAACGATACGTAGGAGGCATCTAGTGGCGGACACAGAATTATTAATTTGGCCTGGTTTGCGGAGACCACACTTCAGTAATTTTATAAAAAAAATCCGAAAGTGTACTACAAATAGAAAGAAAAAAAAATGAGAGGAATGCAGGTGCCAAACACACCCATTGCACCCCCGGGTTCGGCCCGGGGCATCAGTTCATGAAATTTCAAATATTATTATTGGGAAAAAACTTTTAAAGTGCCTAAATTAACCGTAACAGTCAAGTATCTACCCTTACAACCATGAACCAGTTCATAATCGAAAACAAATCAATACATAGCAGAAATTGACTGATTTTTCATCTCACTGGTACATCGTGTAACAACTAATATGGAATTTGCAAAAACCGATATTTAAAACCTTGAAGCACACACAGTTCACCCAATCAACATACACATACCGTCTTAATTTTCTTTTGTTTGTTTGAATTAAATGGTGATAGGGTTTTTTTTTTTTTTCCAGGGTGTAATTCCAATATCAAAACAATTGGAATATTTTAGAGAGTACAAAATAAGACTGAAGCAAGCCATTGGAAAGGAAAGAGCCCAAAACCTAATCAACAAGGCCGTGTTCTTAATAAGCGCCGGTACAAATGATTTTATCGTCAACTATTTTGGCCCACCACTTAGGCGTCAAAGCTACACCGTTTCAAGCTACCAGCAGTTCTTGGTTCAAAACATCCAACATCTGATAAAGGTTTGTCTTATCACCCTCCGACAATAACACTTCGAAAATGGATCCGTAACCAAATCACAACTCATTATTCAAAATAATGCACGTGGGAGTTTTTATTCATTTTTGTTTGAGCAATATAACAATCATTTTGGGAACTAAAAGATTTTTTGGCCCGGATTTCTTATCCGGGTGTGGGTATCTATATATCAAGTTATCAACGTAAGAGAAAATACATTGCTCGGGTGTGTGTTTATACATCCGACGTAAAACTAAATTCATTGCTACCGTTCAAATCAACGCAGCTTCTTGTGGTACTTTCATTGTTCGGGTTTTTTATTTTTGCGTATAGTATGATATTTCAACGGATAATAATCACAAAATGCGTGATAGAACAAAAAGCATTGTTCGAAAACATTGCAAACTATTTAAATTTGTGATATCAAGGATCGAGCCCGGGGACGGGGAGGATTATGGTTTAATTGGTTTCCCGTTTTGTGTCACATGATTAGTGTTTTTTGTGTGTGTGTGTGTGTGTGTTAAGAACTTCAGGGGTGGACGCAGGACGTTTCATCAGTGGAGTCAAGACTCTACAGTATATACTCCCTTCGTCCAATTTTGATGGTCCCCTCCGAAAGTACATGTAATTTTTCAAATAAAAATTAAAGTACTTTCACAGATGATTTTTCGAGTTTCTTCGTACCAAATTAAAGATCTCATTTTTTAATTTGGTACGAAGATTATTTTGCACATCTTTTCATAGGGGACAATCGAAATTGTTTGGATAGAGTACATTAGAATAATATAAACGAAAAGAGATCTACTCAATTTATACAACCAAAAATTGGTATATCATGTTACTTGGGCAAAAAGAGTGAGCGAGAAAGAGGGGAATTAAAAAATAGTGGGAGTACCAAAAAAAAAGTACTATGCTTGGAGGCTGTGCTCCGCTTTTTTTCATATGAGAGAGTGTGTTAAAAAATGATGCGGCCACAGAAAAAATATAAGGGGAGATTCGATAAACCATTTAGGCAAAGCTTGTAAGGCCTTGTTCTCCAATAGATTTCAGGTACATTTTATGAAAATCTCATAAAATGAACATTTTATGGAGGGGTGATAAAATAGAGTTGTTTTCTCAACTGATAAAATGTAGTGGTTTTCCTATAGATTTTAGGAGGATTTTATGAAAATCTCATAAAATCACTTTTACATTTTATGTGTTGAGATTAGAGTATCATAAAATGTGAGATTTTATGAAACAAAATCTGTTGAAGAACGAAGCCTAAATATTTTATTTTACTTGGGGAAAAATCTAAAGAATTAAATATAGAATCTTGGGTCTAAATTACCAAAATATCAAAAAAATATAAGTACATGTCTGTATAGAATCTTAATCCAATGGGATCAATTGACCCCCTTCGTTCTACCCATGAAGAACTTTGAATTGGACTGGTCATCAAACCTATTTATGGAGATGGTCCTTTGAAGTTGACGTACAAATGAAGAGGGGTAGTTAGAAGCACTTACTTCTGACCTATCACCTGGTTAAGTTGTAAGCCAATTCAATTCAAGGGGCACCCCCCTACCACTCTTTAATTTGTTGCTCCCAGCTGCAGTGGGCAAGTGTTGCAGACCCTAAATAGCAGTACTAGTCAAATTATAGTTGTACGACAGCACTTAAAAAAGCCCCGTACCACTTTTATGAGATAGGTATCCAAAAAGCCAAGCGTTGTGGAATTTAGCCCAAATAATGTAGCCCGAGCTTGGCACGTTTAATATCAGGGCTTTCGAACTCAGTTTATTTATTAAATGAGCACGAGTCGGCTTTTTGCAAAGTAGTCGAGTTACAACTAAATATTCAAATTTTGGTATTTGGATACTCAAAACTACCAACATTTTTCCAATAATCAAACTTGCATACTCAAAACTGCCAACATTTTCCCCTCTTTTGATTATGGACAGAAGTGGAATGTGTAGGTTCCATGCTTGATTTGGCAGTTGAATAGCTACATGTTTGCTTTGTGGTATCGGGATCGTTGTACTACGGCATTCGAGCCATCGATCGCGCAATCAATGGTCCTGATTTCATCCCTGCACTTGCATAATCCGAGCCGTCCATTGCCGAGCTAAAATCCTAATCATTGATTACAAAAATTAACGGCTCAAATGTCATACTACAGAGTTGTAGTGCGGCTCTGCATTACAGGATGCCCGAATCCTTGCTTTTTTATTGTACATGGTGTATAGTATTTTTTGTTTTTTCGCCTTTGCTGCAATTGTTGGGGGATTTAAGGCCATTCCCTTGCCTTGATTTTTAGAGTGTTTCTATAATAGAAATTACTTTTAAAAAAACTTGATTATATCAAGTCTTTTAAGAAAATAACTAAAAATATATATAATTAAAAATTTAACTTATAAGTAATAACAAACGGGACCTAATTCGACCAGTAAAAGGTCGACGAAATTGTGTTAATTTTTTTTTTTTTTTTTCACAATTTTAATCTAACAAACGGTGGCTGATATATAGGGTCTGGTGGACCAAGGGGCTCAAAAAATGGCGATTGTTGGCTTACCTCCAATAGGCTGCTTGCCTTCTGTTATCACCCTCAATTCCGACGCATTCCATGGACGTGATTGTATTGAATCATTGTCCTCCGTCGCCAGAGACTACAATCGACTACTTCAGAATCACTTGAAAGCCATGCAGAGTAGTGGACCCCAGATCTATTATGCCGACATATACACACCGTTGGCCGACATCATCCAACGGCGCAAGTTTGGTGAGTGGATGATCTAATTAATTCATCATTCTTTATTTCTTTAAAGCTTTTGGCCTAGCTTTTTTACTTTTTGCTTCTATTTTTTTGCGAATTTGTGATTCGTCTCTCTTTGAATTTAAAAAATAAAAAATTATTACCACTCTATTTTTTTTAATAAATCTAAATAGTTTATCAGTCTTGGATTATTTTTTTCTTTAATGAACTTTTCAAAGATTTTAATCATAACTTTTTATCTTTTAGATTTCTCTCATCGAGAAGGACTAATAATCTACAAAAAAAAAAAAAAATCAACGTGAAAATAAAAAATGCAAAAAAATTTGAACAAGGACAAAAAAAAAAAAATCTACATCAATTATTTAGACAAAACACCTCTTACATCTGGTCAAAGAGAGGATGCAGAAGGGAATAATAAATTTAGATGAAAGTTGAAAGTTCAAAGAAGACGTCAAAAAAGACCACAAACAAAAAAAAATGTGTTTTCATATACTCTCTCTTTTTGGGGTTTTTTTTTATCATCTTATTTGAACCTTTTTCAACATTAGTTTATATGTCAATACATTTTTTATTTCTTTCATCAAGACTAACGATATGAGGTAAAAATTTTGACCTTAAACTATTAAGAATTAGTGAGAAAACAACCAGAATGACCGTAAAAAAATCTAAAAGAATTTGGCCAAAAGGAGCCTGTAGAAGTTATATTGTCTAATTTTATATTCGCACCAATTATTTTGAAAAAAATATTTGATGGATTGAATTATGTTTAAATGACCCAACCAAACTTGTCTACTTTGTTTGGTTTCCAGTTTTGGAAATTTATCTTCCAAAATTCTTACTATTTCGTCATCCGTGTTTTATCGTCTTTAAGGATTTCTTTTATCAATTTATTTTTTAGATGTATATTACGTATCTCTATTCAAAAAGTAAAAAAATTTATTAAAATATTCAAAAACAATTGACTATTATCTGCAAAACTTAGTCGACAACTCCTCCGCGAACAAACCACACTAGCTATGATGCTCTTGTTTTACTGCCTACTCTATTTTGGATACTCAAAATTAGTGTTATTTTAAAGAAGTAAAGCAGTAAAGCAAAATATATCTTAATTTTCATGTAACTTAGTCATATAAAATCCTAAAAAAATAGTAATATAGCATCTCCCTCACTATAAATTTTGCCTATTTTTATTTGGTAGGGTTTGATGTGGTGAACAGAGGCTGCTGTGGGACCGGTTTATTTGAAGCCTCATATGCGTGCAATCCTCAATCACCAATTTGCCCCGATGCCTCCAAGTATGCATTTTGGGATGCAATACACCCTACTGAGAGTACCTATTACATCATCTTCAAGTCTCTGGCTTCCACCTTTGATTTCTTATTATGATGAATATTTGTCATCTGTTTGAGCGGTTGTGATCGGGCACTTAGTTACACACAAACAATTTGACTTTTTTCACCATTGCAACTCTTTCGAACACTGTTCTCTTCACATAAGGGGAATCATCTCTCCTTCGTTTGGCACTAGAGTAAGCTAAACCGCGTACTTTTTGGTTTATGTTATGCGTTTTGTTTGTGATTTGGTTTCACCATATGAATTTTACGTACAAGTTTGGTTGGTTTCTTTAGTTCTCTTCCAATATCATGGTCATCAATGATTATTCGATTGTGGTTGGGTCTTTCGGAGACCCACCGCTAGTCATGTTGACCAATGAGCATTGATCTTTTTTTTTTTAAGAGCAGCCTTGATCACATTCATAATTTCACATTGCTAGGTACTAAGTAAACATGTTTCAAAAAATCAAAGAAAAAACCTCTTTTGAAAATGAAAGGAGAAAAGAATTACTACAATGGAAAGAAATATTACAAATGGAACAAAAATATATATATATCCAAACAGCCACCATCACAGTGAATGCATGCTGCAATCCTTCCTTTTCTCCCCATGTTTTCTTCCCTTTTTCACACCAATTCCACCCATTTTCTCCATAGCTACTGCAAATGCCTGGAAAAACTTCTGCTTGTCCTTTGCCAAATCATGAACCATGGGCTTGGTTCTTGGGTCGAGGCCCAAAGCTTGATCTGTTTCTAGCAAGCCCAATTGAGCCTCCAAATTCGCATAATAGGCATTGTCAAATGAAAAGGGGGTGGTCACATCAAATGGTGCCACAATATCTGAATTTCCACCAAATTTTGGGCATGACATACTTAGGGCTTTTAGGAGCCTTGGGTCAATGGTCGGGTCGGGTCGGTTGGTGCCCCGGTAGCCGTATAATCGGGTTACAAAATGTTCACAATGGGAGAATCCGATTGTGTGGGCGCCTGAAAGGACAACTAGGTCATTGAGTGTTAGCCCTTTGGAAGTGAAGAGCTTGAGGAGTTCATCAATGGTGGAATTTGCGCGGGGAAGCTTCTGGCTCACCCGGGAAGCCATTGATATTTTTCCATCCCACCTTCCTTTCTTCACTTGGTAATAAGGACCACCTGCCTGCACCACATGAAATCAATGTGAAAATTATCGAAGATTATTAATCGAATATTGGATGAGAAATGCTTGTCACGGTGAATGTTAAATGAAATAGACTCAGGTGTTAGATAACTAGTGGATAGTAGTAAAGTGAGCCCCTGAGAAATTTTATTTTATCAGCTAATCTCGAGTTCACTTTGATGATCTAAATTGTCTGCAAAAAATCAGTGTCTTGTTCTAAAATGGATTGCAAATATGATATTGAATTGTTCATTTTGTAGAAGGAAATACAACAAATATACTTGTTCATGCATGAGTCTACGGGCTCTAGCAAAAAAAATTCTTATTTCCCATGAGGAAGCATATGCTTCAAGCACCACTAATTTGTTAATTTTAGTTAGGAATATGATTAGAAACCTTCTCACATAGAACATCTATTAATTCAATATAAAGTGGCATTAAAATTTCTACTTTTATTAACGGAAAAACATTATGTATGATAATCGTTGAAAATTCCAATTTGCAAAAGCAATAAAAAGAAACACTTGTATCAATAATCGATGATCCCATGACCACATTTTGAGTATCATATGTTAGTATCATGTGACAAGTTATTATTATTTTCGTGGAATTTTGAACCATTGTATCCTTTTCTTTTCTTTTTTTGGGAAACGGAACGTATATTATACCAAATACGTACTAACACAAATATAAGCGTTTGAAGACATCCTTAGCAAGATTATGAGTGTAGACCTAACAACTTGCCTGGATGCCTTAGTTACAACACTAAATTGAAATAACCGTGGTATTCTTTTAACGGAAGTGGGGATGGTGCAGTACATATCTGAACCATCCAAAAGTGTAAGACTCTTTACTGGAAGAGTTTGTTTTAAATTTAAACCATTGAAAACACTTTTGAATGGCTGAAATGCTACGTTGCACAGTGCAACGCATTTAGTATACTGCCGGGTCCACTTTTAACGTAGCATTATTGTCACGTGGAATGGTATCCAAAATATAGTGCATATATATGGTCATTCGATGAACCACGAGATTAACGGGTCTACTGCTTTCATGGCTGAACACAGATAGCTGTCATGATCTTTTACGATGTCAAAAGATATTGTCTGAACCGTACAACAATTCAGTTCACACAGAAAAAACTGTACAACAATTGAGTTATGCTGTCAAGTTAATTTTGACTTCAGAAATGAACAAATTACCGCATGAAGATAATATCCAGCCAGTTTATACTCCCTCTGTCCCATTTTAAATGTCTCCTACGTAAAGTCGTGTCATTTTGATTTTAAAAGAAAATGTATTTCTAAATATTTTTACACCATTCAAAAGTACTCGTTGAGATCTTTTGAACGGTGCAAAAAAAAATTTAAAAAGTAATTTCGAAAGTATTTTATTTTTTAAAATCAAAGTAGCCCGGTCTCCATAGGGAGACATTTAAATTGAGACGGAGGTTGTATGCCCTTTTCAATCAAGACAACATAGGAACATTCATCCCAAAAAAGAGCAAAAACACATGAACAGATGGACTTAAGACTTACTCCTTACTTTTTCTTTTTCTCGAGTGCAATAGCACGTACTCGGGGAAGCAGGGGAGGTGTTGTGCACAGCCATGCTGTGCATGGTGTTGTGTACCCCTCGGCCGTTGGATCGAGTTTTTGACGGTTCGGATGTATTTTGATTTTTTACCAGTAAAAAAAATCAAAATTAAAAAAAATTTGCCGAACGCATCCGAGCCATCCAAAACTCGATCCAACGGCCGAGGGGTGCACAGCACCTCCCCCGAGTCCCGTACTCAGACAACATTTCTCCTATTGTCAAAATTGATTAAATTGCCTAGAGTCCATGGTTTCATGGTTTGAAGGCAAGGTGTAGTGGGCCGAAATATAAAGGTCATAAGGGTCAAGTTGGTTTGGACCGAAAGCCCAATCATCAAGCGAAATAAACCCATATCTCAACAAATAGGCTGAACCATTATCCGAGTTGCACCGAGGCGGAACGAATCAACAAGAATCGGCATTTCAGCCGAGACAAGATTGATCTGGACGAGTCACCCGAGCCTCGTAAACCCGAAGTGACTCACGAGGAATGCGGAAGGCAATTCGTTTTACACTTCATGGATGTCATTCAAGACGGTTACCGTGAGTGATTAGCTCATGATGGGCCATGTGCATGTAATCGCACCCCTGACTCCCTCACACATCATCATGATGATGGCGAGCGGTTATGACACACGTCTTTCAAATATTCGTAGCATGCACATTCAATCCTAATGAACTCAGCTCATGACATGGTATGACATTAGCCGAGCCGCGCATATGATCTACACTTGAGCTTGGAGCCCATGGTCAGGAGTGCTATATAAGTGAAGAGAAGGTAACCCTAGAAGGTTCACAATACAATCCACTACTCTCCACTTCTTTGGGACTTCTCTCTAAGTCTCTCACTAGTCAGTCGGAGTGCCTTCCCTGGCCATATTCCAGCTCGGTTTGGCACAAACGCCGAGTGTTACTTGTGCAGAAGTATCAAGCGAGTAAGATCTTCCTACTTACAATGGAAAAGAGTCAATTCAGAAGGACCATTTAGAGGAGGTCACCACACAAGGTATTCTAGTAATCACATACATCAACTAAATCACTGTCGACAGCGTGCTCCTTTCGCCTGAACTTTTTTCGCTATCTCCGGCTCTGGCGCTGGGGCCAGTGATGTCGCCATCTCCAGCTCCGGTTGGTTCTGCTCCAGCTCTCCAGCGGCAGTGTCAGAGAGGATGGGTGGCGGCGGTGATGGTAGAATTTTGGTGGCGATTGGTTTTCTAATGGTGGTTGGTGGTTTCTGGGTTGATAGTTTTGGATGTCGATATATATAAGAGGGCATAAATGTCTATCAATAGCCTTTTTAAACGGAGTTAGGGCTTTTAAACATTTTCAATAGTTGAGGGGGTGTCGTCGTAGGTTAAATTAGTTTAGGGGGTGTCTCAGTAAAAGAGGTATAATTCAGGGGGTGTCCAGGTGATTTACCCTAAAAATTAAGAAAGCCTCAACTAGTGTGGTATTCGTGCACTTCAACTACTTGGAAAAGAAGATAAATAGTTACCCTATTAATAGAGAGAACAATTTACGTGATCCCAAGTTTCAAACCCTCGTTGACCAACCATATTTTGGATGAAAATTTTCATTAGGCCATCTTGGCCTTGCCCATTATGATCCTTACGCTTTTTTTGGGTAATTGAAATTTTTTTAAGAGACTTATGAAGAATTGATTTTGGCTTATCTTTTAATTAAGGAGTGGTCTATCTTCAGTCTTCAAGTCTCGCATTGAAAATTTGAGTTGTTCATTTTCTTTGGTATGTAGGGGAGTCAGTGTACTTGTCAGATACCTCACGGAAGATAAGTGTAATTTCTCATAGAAGAATCTATTTTCACCCTAACCCAACTCAACTAATCACAATGGGTATCAAACCCATCACCATATGATCTTTGAACCATCAACCTCACATACTCAATATTGCTACAAAACCACTAGGTCAACTGTCTTGGTTTGTTGTCTAGTTATTAGACCAGAGACAAGTTGCTCCATATATTCTATTTTATTTTTTCCCGCTATAAAATACACCATCAAATTCATGGTTCAAACACAATGAAATTAGGTCTTTTTCGTCAGTCGTATTAGATGCATACGGTGAGTTATAGTCCTTATTATTAATGATATTCTTTCTCTTCCTCAAGAAACACAAATGAAATTAGTGGTGCAAAAAAATGCAATTTTCCCCCATGTTAATTATTATGAACAGAAAAAGAATAGGCTTGGTAATTACCAAGTGAATAAAATCTCTAGCTGCAATTGCAAGTAAGTCCGCACAAGACACAACCCCGGGGCACTTGCTCTCCACCACTTCCTTGGCCTTGTTTATGCTATCAAACGCCTCTTTTGCCAGGTCCTTGTTATCCTGCGCATCCCTTTCGGCCATCTTTTTGCTTCCTGGTCTACTCGATATCAGTATCGACCCATCACACCCCTTCAGTAAATATCACCCGCATGCATAAAATGAGAATCAGAAAACTAAATACTTCAAGTTTAATTCATACCACATACGAATTACGAAAAACCAATGCATTCTACTCTTGTGGAGTACGCCGATACTGGATTTTGTCTCAACTTTAATTGAGTCTCCACTAAAACAGGACCAATTTCAAGTGATTAGTCGACGTGAACGTAAGTCGAATTACGCAAAACCAATGCATTCAACTCTAGTGGAGTAAGTCGATATGGGATTTGGTCTCATCGTTAATTGAGTATCAACTAGTGAACGGGGATGGACCTCCCAGTGATTTTTCGAGGTGAGCATAAATTGGCCGGACATATTAAAAAAGTTTTGATCTCGTAATTACAATACCATCAATCGTTAATTCAAAGTGGACTTAAAACTTCATAAATGGTATTGCCTGGCCATTCTAACAAGGAGTTCAGTATTAACACAAGGCAATCGGGTGAGTTCACGCTATAATATTTTTTCTATTTAGCCTAACAACGAAAGATAACTTATTTCTACTAAAAGTATTTAGTCCATATAGAAATGACTTGTCGTGAATAGTGAATTTTTTTTTTAACTAAATAGCGAAAATACCATTTAGTCAATAGCGTGAATTCACCCTCAGTTTCCTTAATCAAATAATAAAAAACAATATATAAACATAATATTTCTTTTAAAAAAATAAAAACTTGTGCCATCAACATTTTTAGAATTATAAGCCCAACAATTGTGCAGTGATATGTTGTTTAGTACTAGCATTTTGCCAATTTACGAGCACTATTTACTAAAAGGTGCCCTGCACAAACTAGTGCATGATAGCAGAGCCATGCCCTGATCTGCTAACATGCACTGGCATTCAAAGGCAGTGAATTTCAGAGTGAATCGTGGGGTAATTACTTCGACGAAGCAGTCATGGAAGAACAGGCGAATTGTGGCAGGCCCAGAGACTGGTGCTTCCCTGAATTGCTGCGCGGTGACGGAGCCGACGAGCTGGTCGAGCTGAGGGCAGGACTTGGCGTAGTAGTTGACGGAGAGCTGGCGAGGCAGGCGGCGGGCGGTGGCATTGGTGGCAGCGGAGTTGGCTAAGGAGTTTGAGGTGCGTAGGGTAAGGAGGAGGAAGTAGAAAAGCAGAGTGATGGAAACAGAGGAAAAGTTAGAAGTGAGAAACCGAGACATGTCGGTTGGTTAATAGTAGATAGCTGTAGAGTGGAGCTTTATGACAAAGTGGCAAGTAGAAGTAGTGCTCCAAAGGTTATCAGTCCGGTTGATTGGTCGGTTTGCTTCCCACATAACTAATTGGGCTTTGAATTTAGACCGCAAGAAATTGATTTCTTAATCTCCGAGTTCCGGTGGTGGATGGTCTGCTTTAGACCAGATCGCAAATGAGATTAGTTGATGTACACGTAAGCTGGTTCGGACACTCTGGATGTCGAAAAAAAAATTGTGCCGGAGGAGATATTATTATCAATATAAAAACATTGGACACTTGGTAGTTGGTGACTTTGAAAATTAAAAGGGAGAATCAAAACCCGTGAATGCCTGAGATATGCCTATTAAAGTTGGAGAGAGAGGGAGGGAGAGAAGGGAAGAAAAGCATGAAGACATTTATTTTACAAATTTGATTCAATGAGACAAAACAAAGCCTTTTGGAATTGGTCCGTTTTTTGGAAGGACATAGTAAAGGGGTCTTTACTTCAATAAGGACATCAACTTTTTCTTTAATGCCAAAAGGACAAATCATCTACACATTCCAAAAATGCCCCCACTAGCCAATGAAAGTGTCTAAACTCCCAAACCTAATGAAAGTGTCTAAACCTAAACCTCAGGGTACCCTATGAAAGTGCCTAAAATCCTAGGTACCCTATGAAAGTGCCTAAAACTCTAGGGTACCCTATGAAAATGCCTAAACTACTAAAACCCTATAATTGAAAAATGCACTCTAAACCTAAACCCTAGGGTACCCTATGAAAGTGCCTAAAATACTAGGGTACCCTATGAAAGTGCCTAAAATATTAGGGTACCCTATAAAAGTGCCTAAACAGCTAAAACCTTATAATTGGAAAGTGCACCCTAAATGCCTAAACCCATTATACCCTACCCCAAAGAGCCTAAACCCCCTAAAATTGAACCCACCCCCAAAAATTGAAGAGAGAGAAATTAATTTTAGGCAACAGAGTACCCATTAATCTTATCCCACTAGAGAGAGAGAGAGAGAGGGGTCTCATGGCCATGGGTCAAAGTACGGCATGGCCGGCCTAGTGAGTCTTTTTTACACGCCTTCCAATTCCATCATTCCATATCTCCATGTCTTGTGCCTCAATATTTAAGCGGTGAAATTCACTGACATCTTCTCTTTATTATCCCAAAAATGTACGGCATTAAAGGTGAAACGCGGAATCAAGTTTTTTTTTTTTTCCATTCATTAATGGTATTTTTGTCTAGTATTGTCCTTGAGCCTTCAAAAATTTCACATCAATGTATTGGAAGTATTAAAATAAGTTAAGTTGGACTAAACACCGTTTAAAGCCCCAAACTTGGCCTTTAGACCAATTTTCTGTTTGGAATTACTGAAATTGCACGGAATAATTTGTGGTGGAGTGCACACCAATGGGATGGAAAAACCCCCTAAAGAATTACGTAAAAGTGCTCTAAAAACAAATAATAATTTTCATTTTCCACCACTAAAGCATTATGTAACAGTGTTCCAAGAACAAATAATTTTCCTTTTCCATTTAAAAGATCCAAATCTATATACTATATATAGTAGTCCAATATCGAGATAATTTCTTCTTTCCATTGACAGAAATTGAATGTGCCAATGCCAAGTTAAACAAGAAGGCAAGCAAATAAAGTACTGTAATGTCTATATCACGGGCATACATATATGTGCAATTAATTATGCCAATCATGCTTTAGTTGAAGACAAAAACCAACTGTTATAAAGTACTTTCATACTAGCATGCCTGTCCAAAGACGCCAAACTTTGCCAGAGATTTCCTCAAATATGACAAACTAATTTACCAACCTACATTTCTATGAAAAAAATAGCGATAACTTTTATTTTTGGTAATAAAAAAAATAGCGACAACTTGTGAAGCTGGAAAAAGTTTCTAGCTCGTACGAGGGCTTGCCATAACTAGTAGAGTGTGGTTGGTGTTCACTCTTGGATCCTAATTTCACTCTTTGGGTTGTGATGAGTTGAACTCGCCTGCTTCTCTTTCACTCTACACAGGAAACAATCGGTTAGTGCTTGGCCGGCAGACACTCCAACGATCAAGTTAAAACTTGCTTAGAGAGGTTGAGGTGCAGAGTCTAGTGAGGCAAGTTTGAATACCTGTTAGGGTCTATCTCTCTGCTAATTATGGGAGTGCCTTGACTTGGAGGCCCAAGTGGAACTCGTGTTGTCCTCCTGCCAAGGTGATGTCACCGACACAGACCACCACCTTCTCACTTGAGCGCTACCCAGATTGTGGGACCATACAAGCCTGTTGGGCGACATGCACTGTCGCGCCACGTGGCCCTTATCGGAATGGTGCCACTTGATAAGGTCCAACAATCACTGAGTACTATGCTCATGTATGGTAATTAAGGGACCATGCAATGTGGCCCGGTCTGCTCCGCACCTCGTGACCGAACCGTATGGTTATCATATGCCAAGTTGTCATACTATGCACAACCGCGCTGCTTGGCAGGACCAAACTGGTGCCACATGGCCGGACCGAATCAATCCGCATTGGTGCGTCTCTGGCTCCACTGTAGTTTATGGCCGTGACCCACCGCAACACCTCGGTTTATCCATATGGTTACAGGTGGAGCAGCCCAAGGTGGAACGAGTGCCATCCTTGTGTTGAGGTTCACCGACTGCCACATTCTCTCTTGATCGCTACCCAAATTGTGGGACTAGCACAAGCCGGTTAGCGGACATGCATTGCCGTGCCATGTGGCCCTATCAGATTGGCGCCACTTGGTAAGGTCAGACAATCACTGAGTACTGTGCTACTGTATGGGAAGGGACCATGCCACATGGGTCAGTTCCTCGTGGGTTAGAGGTATCAATAAACCCTGGGAAATTCATCCTTGTGAGGCATTGATGACTCCGACCAAGTAGCTAACTTAAGTCGTGTCATCGAGGCTCCTATATTCAAGGAAAGCAAGGGAAAATGGAATCACGATTGGTCATAGTCTTAGTGGTTAAAAATGGGAGGATATTTCTCGAGGTTGAGAAGCTAGATGAAAATGTAGGTAAAAGCTAGATAAAATCATTTATATATTCTTCATTTATATGCTTCCTTTTAATTATACATGAACGGTGGCTAATTGCAATGTAAGCGTTGTTGGGTAAGAGTTAGCTATTGAGTGATTACTCGCTCGTGGTGCTATTATTAGCCTTGTCATATCAAGCCAGGTGTTGTAGGTAAGAAGAAGTGTCGTAATATCAGACAGAAGAGTCTACTGCCGATCAGGTGCCAGAGGAAGGCTGCAATCTGAATGTAAATCTTTACAATGCCCTGTTAATTCCATACTCTATTTTGGATGACTATAATCCTAACTTTTTAGTTAAATATTTCGTGGGGACGTAATCGAACTTAGTTTGGACGTTAAACTTATCTTTCTGTTGCTTAAACAAGTTAAACCTGTGTGTGTGTGTGTGTGTGTGTGTGTGTGTGTGTGTGTGTTTAATCAGCAAAAATAGTTTTATTAGAGAACTTGATAGGGATACATCAAGTAGGGGGAAGGGAAAGGATGCCAACCAAGGTTGGATCACCACAAGGGACAAAGCCCTAACACCTGAGGACTTAAAGTGCCTAAATACAACAATAAACCTCACAGCTTGAGGGCCAAACCCCACTCACGTATGGGCCTAAAAAGGCTAAAATGCGCAAATAATACAATAAGAAACATAAATGACCTAAAAGCCCAAGTAAAACAATGAAGCCCAAATCAAGAAAACCTAAACCAAACCCTAATATGCTGAGAAGCTTCAACCCACTCCGTCGGCAAACCACCACACTACCACCAACCACACCACCCAGGAGAATAGACCGAAACCCAGAAACACCAACCGCTTGCCACAAGTGCTCAACCAGAGCAGTTAGGCCAAACCAAGGGTACCCATCAGTACAAACCTGGCGGGAGACCACGCCGGCTAACCTCCAGCCACGACATTGGGCAAAACATCGGAAAACCTAAGAGAAAACCGATCGGTGAAACACACCGGATAATGAGACAGACCAAGATGAGGCAAACCAACGACCAACAATGAGGAGGAGAAGAAAGCTCCACTAGGGTAGGGGTTAGAAAAAAGAGAGTAGAGGGAGAGACAAGAAGAAACCGATAGACTTATCGAACACCAATCATGTTGCCGACACAAGACCCCTACTACAATCGTCGAGTAACCGCCAGTTTGGCACCCATAAACGACCAAGAGAACTCGAGAAGTCAAGATCCATAATACCCGAAACCAACCACCTGCAACCGTTGCCTCCATCCGCCCGAAACCATGCCGATCAATTTTTGAATAAAAGAAGTGTGGAATGGCGAAGAAGAGGAAGAAGGTGTGTGTGTGTGTGTGTGTGAGAGAGAGAGAGAGAGAGCCACCCTAGTTGGAAGTTTTAGGAGAGAGACGAGAGGCGTATACTTTTAGAGAGAGAGAGAGCGAGAGATGGGTGATTCTCAGTTAAAACCTTTTTATTATTCAAACTTTTATATAATAAATGTTTCCAATAATACTTCGGAAAATCGGAGCATTACAAATACAATATTATTTGATCGGTCTGGCGATCAATACTAATATGTTTTTGTTTCCTAAAAAAATATGGTACGAGTTTATAAAGACAAACATACATAAATATCAATGCAGCTTTTACCGAAAATGAAATTCATAATTTAATCATGCGTTTACAAGTACATCAATGGGACATATTTTCGACATGCTACTCAAAAAAGGAGTTGCCATAGCTTTTATAGCCTCCTAGCACTTTTCGATTTCTTGCACACAATATAGATCCAGTAAAAAAAAATGGAATCAATCGAACTTCTTTATCATAGAAAGGTCATTCAACATTTTCTCAATCGCCTCCTCATCAAGCGTGCGTCCTCTACTCTGCAAAAGCAAAGAACAATCAACAAAACGTTCATCGAGATTCCTATTCCTGGAAGACATCGTGCCAAATACAATACAAAAGCTATGCCAAGTGATCTGAACATGTTAAGAAATGAGATTACTGGACCATGTCAACGCGCTAAATATGCATGTTGTGTCCATGGTGATGAAGCTGAAGATTTCTTGGTCAACCTCTGGGTTCTCAAGGTAGATCGAAGCATTTTTTAACTGGCCTAGCATTTGTAATCACGTTTTATTCAAAAGTTATTAGGTCATTGTCAGTAACTTCCATTACAGACTAGTTAAACTAATACTACAAAGCAGAAAAAAGCAAGAGACGAAACACAACTATGCTGATCATAACCATGTGTGTAGTCCCTGCCTAGACGCTAAGCGGTGGTCCAACGCCTAGATTAGGCAATCGACTAGTTGGCAACTAGTCCCCTCCTAGACACCGAGGCGGCCGACTAGTCAGGACCTAGGTGCTAGGAAACTTTTCCGCCCGACAAGCGCCTAGCGATTTTTAGAACATTTTATAATAATATTACTCAATAATACCGATTTCTTTTTTTGGTGGAATTTT
This sequence comes from Vaccinium vitis-idaea, assembly GCA_963854785.1. Lineage (NCBI taxonomy): Eukaryota > Viridiplantae > Streptophyta > Magnoliopsida > Ericales > Ericaceae > Vaccinium > Vaccinium vitis-idaea. Next base: position 24,889,557 of record OY978221.1, on the reverse strand, counting down.
GTCAAATAAAGTTATTTATATCTAATTAAACAAACTTTCTGCAAAAAAAAATACTTAAGAAAATAAATATGCACCAACATAGTTATCAGTCAAAGTAAATGAGACCGTATGTCAAATATTTGAAACCAACTAGATGGTGACCCAAGCACTGTCAAAATGTTTGCAACGATGCACATATATAAAGCCCAATCGTTCTGGGCACTACTTACAAGCAATTACCCTGAACCAGCTTAATTATTAGTTTTCACTTTTCAACCAAATAAACATGCACCACCATAGCCAATGGGGCTTTGTCCAGCAGCATGGGAGGGAGGTCTCATATTCGAGTATATGGAGCTAAGGTCATCGTCAATCTAACAATTACTAAGCACTAACGCTATCTAATTACTGAAATGGCTTTACAATTTACAAAAGTCATTGAAGATTAACTGCAGTATAACTAGTTGGGAATCACAATGGACGTACATATATTGATTATATGTAAAAACTTAATTAATCTTTATATTCTAGTCCTTGAAGACAAAGGAAAGAGAATTTTACCAACTTTACCAAGGTCCAATGGAATTTGTTACGAGGTCATCCCTAAATCTACTACTGACAATGAGGAAAAATGTGAAGTGGCCATCCTCTAATCATATTGCTGAAATGTGTTCTTGTCTATGTTACGCAATTTATTGCTGAAATGTGTTATTGTCTATGTTATGTAATTTACTTTTTTAACATTTTCCATTTAAAAGCTCGCACATGCATGGAAGTGTAGAATGTCAGCTACAGCCTACAGGTAAATCAATATACTGCTATTTCACTGAATCGAAAGTAAAAGCAACAACATAGTCCATACTGAAATCTGCAAGTCTCACAACTATAAACTACCTTCATCGATGGAACAATAGCAATAGCTTCCTCCACAGTTTCAGGGGAAAGATTTCCAAGGACACAGAGCTGCATCAAACAAGTAGAGTGAGATTCAGAGGTTGCTTAGGCGAGGGTTTCTGTTTCTTTTCTTCATTTGAGAAGAAATTTTCAGATCATATAGGTGATTGGGTAAGTACCTCAAATTCAGCCAACTGGTATCTACTAAGGATTCTGAATATTGATTAAGGTCAAAACTGCTGGTGCCATGGGCAACAAATTCAAATTTAAAACATGAAAACCAAATCAAATCAAACCTAGCCTCAAGTTCCAATCAATTGGGATTGCTCTATGAATCTGTTATATCCATTGAGCTATGTCGAAGGCATCATGTTCCATGATATTCAAGAAACCTAGGCCATTTCGAACTACGACCTCTAAAGTTAATTTTGGTTTACCCCTCCCTTAGTGCTACTATCTACCGTAGCACTCTTCCTAACTACTGCATCGATTGATCCACAATTGATAAATTGAAATAATTAAAAACAAAAGAAGTAAATGAAAGCTACACAAGAATACAAACAGAAAACATCATTGCTTCATACAGAACCAAGGGTAACTTAAGGATACTCTCGAGCTTGTCTGACAGCATCTGGATTCTTGTAGCGGCTAAAGCGCTTCACATACTGCAGTGACTTTTCAAATACTCTGAGAAAAAAAGATATTTAAAGTCAATATATTTGGTGGGAAGACTGGTAGAACAAACCCACATTTTCAATCTCATACTTATTTATTTATTTATTGATAACCAGGTGTCCGGGCTAGCTTTCGCGCAACTCGACTAATCCTGGGAGACCAATCCCTCCGTCTACTAGCTTCAATCTAACACTTATTGGACAGTCTTCCTTATGTTTAAAGATTCTGCGGCTAGATTGATTCATGCATCTCAACATAAGTAATACATAACAAACACTAAAGCAATAATACTTGCTCAACGAGACAATCCATACATTAGTTCGATATTTCCATTAGTACCAACCTATTGCAATCTCATCCTTAGAACAAATCTGAATAAGATAGTTTTCTCTTGGCTTTACAATAAAATGTTCAACATACACAAAAATAAGTTAAATACCTCACGATACTTTTTGATAAATGACATAAGCTACCGTTTACAAGTGCCACAGCCAATGAGCAGTGACTATTTTCTTAGCTAGTCTTGTAGAACTGAAATAAAAATGAGCTAAGAAGCATGTGTGTATGGGTACGAATACAGGCCCTTTTACAATAAAGGTACAGCAGTATGGCGAAACTTAAAAAATGTAGGGTACAGGTGTGGCCATAACAAATGTATTCTTATGATATAGAAAATTGTATTACAAGTAACAATTACAAGTCAAATAAAGGACATAACAAAATGCCTTGGGCAATGAAGAATCCAACATCAAAAAATGTCTAACGGCAACCATGAGGTGCAAATCAAAGTTTAATGCCATCATACTAGAGAACCTATGGACTGAAATCTTTCTTCTAGAATCATGCTAAGCATAGAGACATCTTATAAACTTAGCTTCATCTCTGTATTGGGTATTGGGTAAACCGGTAAAACAGATAGTAACGAAGAAGAAACAGTTTTTATGAACTTAAATATCACAGGTCACCAACAGAATATATTTAAACTTCACGAGGGTTTCTCTTAGATTGGGAACTAAAAAAGATAATCTTGGCACAAGAAGAACTCCAGTCGAACTACTTCATAGAACTCCTAAGCCTAAATTCATCTGCCAAATAGGGGAATCTAACACTACCCCAAACCTCCATTTCCTGCACTAAGTTGTATCCAGCCATCAAAGTCCAAAGAAGCACTCAGCCTAGGGCCCATGGGCCATGGAGTTTCAGCAACTTCTTTTACACCCTTTACCAATGCGATCACCAACTAGAGCTTAACCAACAAATACAAGTACATTGGCGATGATCTATACCAAGGGGACAACCGCATGGTTGCAACTAATGGCAAAAATTCTAGCGATGTCCGTGTAACATGGATGGATTTTATGTAAAATTTGACTGACAGATAAAAAATTAAACTTGAAAGGGTACAAACTAATACTTACTGAGAGACTTGGTTCATGGGATCATCAGCCATATGTTGAAGCTGCTCATACTTACGCTCAAGAATTAAGGCAACTTCGCAGTTCATTAGACACTTGGCCTTCAAAAATTCTGAGAAAATGAAATAAGGTAATGTTAAAAGCCAAATTCTTGCACACTATTGCAGTCAGGCTCCGAATTTGTAGACCTATTTTAACCATACCACCTCGTGTTTGGCACGGTGAAATTTATGTTGGCATCAACATACCAACATAAAGAATCTAAATGAAGAATTCAATTACCAAGTTTTATTGTTGATTTCAGTTCTATTTATGAATTTCAAAAAGCTTCAAAGACTCCTCTTAAATATTTTGCTTCCGCTCTTCAATATAAACCTTTCCCTTTTTCTTCGCACCCTTACACTTTCACTCTCTTTCTTCTATGTTGGAAAATAAATCCAACCTCCAATGGAATTGAATCCTAACAATTGGGTTTTAAAGTAGTTTCCTTCAATTCCTAAAGTGCAGCCACTAATACTTCCACAAAAGATTACCCAACACCCCATCATACTTATCCATCAGATTAGAAATCCTACGGTCACAAAGCAATTAATTGGCATGTTCGACTAGTCTGAAGTGGAAGAAACCTGGACTAAGGTTCTACCATTACATGAAACTTGAATCCCAATACACAAACCAATAATCACCAACAAAATGCTCATCAAAGTGCAACTGTTGACAGAACAAGTAGCACCTTACAGAAATAAGCAAAATGGCATTCTTTGGTTAACAGAACGCTATTGAGAAGTGAACTCAAATTTAATAAGTGGGCACCATAAATATATCCGGATCTTTCCTTCATTGATACATTTCTTTGACAATATTTTGGCATGAGAAGCCCCAAGGGGAAGACCAAGAAATTTTTGCACAGAGATGATCTTCAAAATGAGCTTCAAAATTTCTTCAATTGTAACTCACTCAGAAATAAATCCATTAACATAGACTTCTAGAGCTTCAGAGCAAGTATGAAGTGAGCAGTTTCTCTTAACTTCAAAGCAAGAAAAATGAAGTCAATCCTATCAAAAGACGACATGGTAATAAAAGAAAAGTTTTTTTTATTTCATAAGGACAAGGATGAGGAAGACCCCTTTTCAAGGAAAAAAAAAAAGAAGGGAGGAGGAAGACCCGGGCCTTCCAAAACTTCATTGACTCGTCAATCAAGTTCAGAGGACCAAGTTGAATGCTTGCTTCAGCTTATAGCACAATTAGGGAAAACAATCTGATTTTCGCCTTATGTGTAACAAGATAGGGGATTGCAATAGAACACAACCAAAAAGGCAAATCGATTCTATAGTCTTAGGAACCGCACTTAACAAGTTGATTCCCAACTCCAAATGTAGATTCATTAATCACTAGCATCTTAATTCAAACTGCTTCTATCTTCCACAAAGGCTTTGCATCAGGCAGCTTATGTGGCTGAGAGCTGAAAGAGGGGTTGGGTTTGTTCCAAGTACTATAACTATATAACTACAAACAAGGAATACTAGGCATTAGTTCCAATTTCTTTATTTTATGGATTTTCAGTTTCTTGATGATGATAAGATGCGAGTGATTAAGGATGATTTAGCTAGAACATCATCAAAGGCCATTCTCTCAAACAAACAAACAAAAAACCCTTAACAAACAGGGGAAGGTAACCAATTTTGGATCCAAACTAACTGACAAAACACCATCAAGTCTTGAATTACCATTTACCATCTATAAAGCATTTTCATAGGTTCAGTTTATCGAGTGAAACTAAAATTGTTTGCGTACGTAACTTGAAAACCAGATAAGTCCTTGGGTTTGATGCATGACAACAAACAAAGACGCATCATATACCATTTAAAACCAAGGCAGATATGCACAATGAAGCACCACATATATTGTTGCAGAAGAGAGACAGCAGTTACCATCTCCGATTTTCAGTTCAGCAGCATTTTCTTCCTCTTCACCAGACATGCTGAAAGCTCTCAATATCAATCTGCTCCCATGAACAAATGGTAATTGAAACCAAAAAACAGCCACACAAAAAAAAAAGAAAAAAGAAACAAAAGTCATTTGCTCAGACCTATAGAATCCGTCGTTCTGCATAACCTTATTTTCATCCTTTTTCCAATACTTATCCAGTCATTAAGCAAGTAGGTATTTAACTTTTGGTTTGCAGTTGCAAAACCTAGATTGGATGAGGCACACATTTCTGATCCTTCAGTAATTCTGGCCTTGTTTAAAAATCATCAACTTGGATCCCAAATTTGGATGCATGAATTTTTGTTTTTTACTTTTTTATCAATGGATGCATGGACTCGAAATCAAAGAATTTGAAGCCTATCCTTTAATCCATTGTAAAATGTACATATGCCCAAACAAATATGCGTATATTTATTTACCCAAAAAAAATATATATATGCGTATATTACCACCTCCAGGTTACCATTTAATTTCTTGTTTCACCAGTTACACAAGGTATTCCCTACAACTCAAAATCCCAGATAAAAATTATACACCTCATTTGCAATCTATGAACACAGGCACGCCGGAAAAGTCGTCGTATGCGTACTGGGTACCGGTACTTGTACGCATGGGCGCAGGTGCATAGGGGCTAAGGGTGGCCCCGGCCCCCCTGAAAATTTTAAAAATTTACTAATATAATTACTATTTAGATAATTAGTATAAAAAAATCTCTGGAAATCTACATAATTTTGATTTGAGATGGTTAAAAACTAAAATAATTGTCTATTGCCATGTAAATTTTTCTCAATTTCTTTCATAGACGAATAATTACACATGGGTATTGTAATTGTCGAAGAAAAACAAAACAATCTAATATACCAGACAAGCTATGCGATAGGCTGAGTACATTTTCGATGGTAATTACTTTTCTTAAGTTGGCCACCCGGTACGACAAAATAGGTACCGGGTATTAAGCAATATTAGGGTACGTCGGAAAACCATGAGTACGGCCGAATCAGTTCATGTTTTTACCTGAACCGATGGTTCTAGATCGAAGATGGGACTGAAATGGTGATTAGATTGAAGATGATGATATCTGAAGATGCTGCTGACTAGAGGCTTGAAAGTTGGACCGAGAAACTACTTGCTTCGCAGATCTTCGTTCTCTCTCTCCTCCCTACGAATCGCCTTTCCTCTCCGTGTATTTGTATCGACTATTCAGTACTTCGTTGTGTCGTTGCTGCGGCGCATATTAATAGGGCTATTTTGGAAAACATAATATCAAATGGGCTTTTCAAAAAATAATAATAACATTTATTGGGTCTTTTCTAAAAACAATTTCCCAGATATAATCTTTTTTGAAAATAACATCAAACACATTTCTTTTTTTAAAACACTTATAAATTACATGGAATTTTTTGGATGACATCAAACACATTTCTTTTTTGAAACAAAAATCAATTACATGGATTTTTTTGGATAAAATAGGTTTTTTATTGTACTTGCGATAAAATAAATCTAAAAATAAACATTAAAAAAATAGTTGTGCCTAGTTGTATCTGTACCATACTTTTTTAGGTTTTCGCCATACTTCGTATTGTATATCTATCCTTCATAGTTTGCAATTCATTCAGGGATTTGGGGGCCCTGTTGTGCACTAGTTGTATGGCACGTTCGGCCGTTCATTGCGAAAATGCATAGCTCGGATAAAATCCAACTCCATGTGAGAACCATTGGTTGGATTTGATCCAAGAAGTACATTTTTCGCAACAGAAGGCCGAATGGGTGCCATGCACCTAGTGGACAACAGGAACCCCTCGCCCTTCATTTAGTCCCCAGATGGGCAAAAGAGATAGAAAATTAAAATACCATCCAATTTTCCCCGAAAAAAGTTGAACTATCATCAAAAACTAGCTCTATCAAAGAAGCAAACAACCAATTTGCAGATGAGCAAAAGAAACTAGGAAGAAGGAAAAAGACTATTTAAATATATGTACGCATAAAATCTACATCTAGAAAACCCAATATGCTAGACTTCACTCTGGTGAGAGACCTCTAAACAACTTCACGTAACATATAGCACTGAAACGCAATTAATATTAGCAATTGAAAAGTGGTACGAACTCTCCAAAATAACTATCAAATGGGGTAGGAGGGAGTATTATAATGAGTATTTTTGTGGGTATTTGGTACAAATTTTTTTCGGGAAATGATTTTCACACCCTCATTTTTTTAATCAGCAACAAAAATTTATTATAGAATCTCGACAAAGGTTCGAGGGAGAAAAAGATCCAACCAAAAGTTGGAACAACCTGAGGTCAAAGCCCGTACACCCATGGGCCTAGAATGCCCAGATTGTGAATGGTGTGCTCATTGCTAATGAAGTTATTGACAGTTGGAAAAATAGACTTTGGAAGGGCCTAAGATTCAGTCAATTGGGGATTTTTACTAGACATGCTTAATAAGGTGGGCTGTGGATGTAAGTGGTGTTTATGGGTGAAGGAATGTTGTTCTACTGTTTCCATGTCAGTTCTTATCAATTGATCTCCAACAAATGAATTTAAAACACAAAAAGGACTTAGACAAGGGGATCCATTATCCTTTTTTTCTTTAACTTCGTGGTGGAAGCACTTAACATTCTCTTGGATAGAGCTAGAGCAGTGGGAATGATTAGAGTTCAGGTAGGTGTGAATGGGGAGATAATTTCACACCTATAATTTGTTGATGATACATTGTTATTGTTTTTTTTTTTTTTTTTTTTTTTTGGTCCAACGGAAAGCAAATAACAAATACAACATACAACCAAAATGAAGAGCAGCAACGCAACGATCAACCCAAAGCCAATCAAGACCGGGTTCCAGAGAAGATAGATCTGCATCCAACTTCCACCGCTGGCGGGGTCTTACCTGCTGCCGCCGCCCCACGTCGCTCCGCTGCCGCCAAGCACCGTCTTACACCGCCTTCAACGAAAGCCAATGTAGCCGGGCCTCCATAATGGTGATGTGCATCACAAAAATGAAGGGGAGAAAGGATCTCAACCCAAAAGCATAAGAGATGGAAAGAGGAGAGGAGAGAGTGTACAGAGCTTAGGGGGATTGAGGGGAAAGGAGGAAGGAATAGAAGAAGAAGGGGGGAAAAGGAGGGGGGAAGAAAGGGAAAAGGGGGGCGGCGATGGGGAAGGAGAAAAGGGGGGAAGAAAAACCCTAAAGCTCCCACTCACTCTCTCTCTAGAATTCTACATCTCTCGACTTTTTTGGTGATACATTGTTATTGTGCAATAATGACGTGGAGGAAATAGTAGCCATTGCAAGGATAGGTGTTTTCAACTTATTTCAGGTCTTAAGATTAAATTTTCCCAAAATTGTGTTGTGTGGGGTCAATGTTGAAGACCAGATGGTGGATTACTTGGCTCAGGTCATGTGATAAAGGGTTGAGTCGTTACCAGTAAAATACCTTGGACTGCCTTTGGGAGCTAATCCAAGGAGGATCATAACCTGGCAACCTATCATTGACAGAGTTAAGAAAAGGTTAGCTGTATGGAAGAGGAGGTGTTTATCCACCGATGGGAAGCTGACTCTCATCAAATCAACCATCAGTAACTTACCAATATATTACATGCATTTGTTTAAGATGCCTTTCTCTGTTGCTAAATCCATTGGGAAATTACAAAGGCAATTTTTTTGGGGGGTGATTCTCGTGAGAAGAAAAAGCTGCACTCGACCAACTGGGAGATAATTACCAAAGGGCAGAAGATATGGGGGCCTAGGTGTCAAAAGGTTGTTTCAACAAAACTATGCTTTGCTTGCTAAGTGCTGGTGGAGATTTAGGAGAGAAAATGACTCATTAGGGGATATGGTGATATGCAGTAAATATGGGTTGCAGTTTTGCAGAGTAATTGCTGGTTGCCTCAGATGCCTAATGTTGGCTATGCTTCTGCAATACCGAATGATAACTGGTAAGTGGGGGATTAATCAGATGGGGATAAGACACATAATCCATGAAGGGATCAAATTTCAAGTCTTCTCAGGCAATGCTACCAGTTTTTGGAATCACAGGTGGTTGGGGGACCTAGTCCTGAAATCAGAATTCCCAACGCTGTTTATGCTGTCCTCTCAACAGAATGTATTGGTATGTGAGATTGCTAGTGGAGCTGTCAATGGGAATTGGAATCTGCTATTTCGAAGGTGGTTGAATGTTTGGGAGAGTGGGCAATCGGAATCATTACAGCATAGATCACAAAAATTCATTTTGGATTCCTCTAGACATGATACAATTTGTGGTCAGGTTCCACTAATAACATCATCGTAGTCAAGTATGCATATGATCATTGGGAGTCCTCTGCCTTCTCAATTAATAGTGATTTGTGGTCTCTACCCCCCCCCCCCCCCCAAAGGTTGAAATTTTCTCCTAGTTAGCTACCCAGGATAAAATAGCCACAAGATCTATTCTCCTGCATGCCCTGAGCAGAAAAATTATTTCTTCCGAGTATGGTCTGGTGTGTTGTTACCTTTATGCTCACTGGCTTTAGAAACAACTACGCATCTTCTTTTACACTGTTTATTCTTATGGAGGATTTGGTCCCTAATTCTGGATCGGGGGCACTTAAGTTGGGCCTGTCCTTCCAACTTGAAGGATCTGTCAGCATGGTGGTTCTCAAGCAGATTCAAAAACCTGGGAAAACATATGCGGGAATGCTGTTAATGTGCAGTTTTACGGTCAATTTAGATTGCACAAAATTATTCAATATTCAACAACAAAGCAGCAAATCTTAGCCTTTTGGGGGACCCAATTAAAACAAGGGTGGCGGTGTGGATGAAGGTGAAGTTCGATATCTAAATACACCCAGTGTAGAAAGTTAAAAGCTATTTGGACGGAGTTAAGAGACTTAAATTATAGGCCTATTGATTGTGCTCAAAGTTTAGGTGTTTTCTTGTATCATCTAATTCTTCATTAGATGTTCTCTCCTTTCCCTTTGGATGGTGGAGCATTTTCTGTCAATCCTCATCTGTTCCCTTCAGCAAAAAAAAAGGGATTGCTGGAGAAGAAACTCAGTCTAGAATATACCCTTCATTCTTCATCCCTAACAATAAATTCTCAAGAGTCTCACGGATCATGTGGAACATTGGGTGGGTTGTACCTCTGGCATGGAAAGTATGAACACAGCCACTGATTTGAATCCAGCTTTTTCCAGGTTTTTTTATGACTCCCCGTGTTTCATCATGGTTCTGACTTTCGAAGCATCTTGCCATCTGTCGATGGAAGCGTATATATTGGACAAAAGAACAAGATAGTCCGAGTCATTCACCTTTCTCTGGGATATTATAGTTCCAACAAGATTGGCAAGATCCACCTTGTAATGAGCTCTGCAAGAGCCTATCAAGCTTCCCAACACATTTTGATGAAGTTGAATGCATCACCAAGCTGCCCTGCTCTGCAAAGAAGGTCAACCATGCACGAATAGTGTTCCATATCTGGCTGGAGACGGAAATCATCTATCATAGTGCTGTAAAGAGACCAACCTCTATCAATTAGACCTGCATGGCTACAGGCTGACAAAAGTCCTATAAAGGTCACTTTATTAGGTTCGATTTCTGCCGCCTTCATCATGTCAAAGAATGAGAATGCCTGTTGTGCTTGTCCGTGAATCCCATGAGCAGATATGACTGTGTTATAGGTTAAAACGTTCTTTTCCGACATCTGATCAAAGACCTTTGCTCCGAGGTCTAGGTACCCGCATTTGCTGTACATATCTAAAAGAGAATTTACAACATAAACAACTGTTCCAAGACTGCTTCTAATGGCATAACCGTGCACTTCCTTTCCTTGTTTAACTGTCCCCAATTTCGTACGCACGGGAAGGATGCTTATCAGGGTTATTGAATTTGGTTTAAGTCCAGAGTGTCATACTCCCCTAAAAGATCCTAAATGCTAAATCAAAATCCTCATCACAAGCACAGCCCACAATCATTGAATTCCACACAATGATGTCTTTATCAGACATGATTCCAAAAATGTGTTCTGCTTCTCTCTTTGCCCCACAGTTAGCATACATATCAATTAATGCACTTGCCAGGACAACATCAGATAAAAACCCCTGTTTAAGGATATAACTGTGCATCTCCTTTCCTTGTTTCAGCAGTTTCAGCCTGCCAAATCCAGGGAGAACACTAGCTGCAGTGACAGCAGTAGTTCTTACTCCGAAACTCTTCATCTCAAGATATAACTCAATGCTTCAACAGTAATTGCAATTTTGAGCGTATCCAGCAGTTAAGGTGCTCCAGGAGACTGCATCCTTATGCACCATATTGAAAAATATCCAGTGAGCTTCGAGGGTGTCTCCACATTTACAGTACATATCAACTAGGCCATTTGAAACATAGAGGTCGGTTTCAAAGCCGCCCCTAATAGCAAAACCCAGCAAGGTCATTCCCAGTTGTCTAGCTTCTTCCAATCTGACACATACCGGGAGAAGAACTGCCACGATGGCAGAATCAGGCGTTATACCGTGTTCCGATCTCATCCTCGTGAAGAAGTGCAGTGCTTCCAGCCAGTCCCGAACGTGCACGGTCCCGCATATCATCGCAGCCCAGGATGCCAAATCTCTGCTAGTCATATCTTCAAATACCATCCGTGCTTCGCCCAAGCCGCCACATTTAGCAAACATGTCAACCGCAGCGCATTCGACATAAATGTTGGGGCTTTTTGTTGGAATGAGTTGTATAGAATCGAATGGATTGTACGACGTCTCTTCCAATCTGGATGGCAGACATCCCAGAATAGGCTTTGAGAACCAGAGGGTATGTAATATTGTCGGGAACTAGTGGATCTGTGTGAGCATCAAGTGATACAACTCAATTGCTTCAGAAAACTGACCCGCATTGACGTAACCTCTGAGGATGGCGTTCCAAGCAATAATAATTTTGTGGCTTTTGGCGGGAGCAGTTGTAGAGGTTGCCGTGAAAGAGATCGGAGTTGGGGCTGCATCACAACACAATCATAAGGAGGAGAGCAGCAGCTGATGAAATGCCCATCTTGATGTTGGGTGGATTTGGAAGGTGGGATTGAGAGCAGAGAAGACGACGGTGAATACCATCTTCTTTCTGTCAAATGAGCAGGTAGCGCGGGTTTTGGAAACTGGCTGCCGTTGACTTCCCTGGTGATGGTGGTCGTGATGGAAACTCCTCTAGGTCTGTAAAACATGATGTTCCTCCCTCAACAGCAGCTACTGCTACTGCTACTGCTGCTGCTGCTGCTAGAGCATTATCATCATGACATAACCATCCTGTTGACCCTGGGGTTAAGAGCAGCATGACTACTCTTATAGACAGAACAGAAGATTGGCCCTCCTACTAATGTAACTACTCCATTTATACTAACAACTAATATCCTATCGTCTCACAAAACAAATCTTTAGTTAATGATTTGATTTTGGGTAAATTTCACTGACCTCCCCTGAGGTTTCTGACAAATACAAGGACCTCCCCTGAGGTTCTAATAAATGCATTGACCTCCCCTGCTTTACAAACTATTCTACTAACACCCCCCTGCCGTTAGTTTTACATAGATGTCGTTAGTTTTCATGCCAAAAGGACAAAGCTACCCTTCATATAATTACAAAGGTGTCTGAGTAATCGTATTTTATCCTTTCAGAGAGGGAGAGAGAGAAGAGGAAGAAAAAAGCACGTATGTTCAAGATCTTTCTATGTCGAAGGAAGAAGAAACCTCATGTAGCTCGATTCCGATTAACTGTATTCAAGAAAACATGGATAATCGCCCACACGATCGAAGATAAACAAGCTATAGTGGGCTAAGGTTTCTCGATGCAAATCATTCGTTCCAGATCTGAGTTTGGGTCTTCAAGCTGCAGTCCAAATTACAACAGCTACATCTATCCTACTGGTAAAACCGTAGGCTCCCAAGTGAAAGGTCACTGGTTCGAAAAGGTCCTTTACTCTTATTCTTAAAAAAAAGGGTCTTCGAGTATATGTGAATCAAAACTCCTCTTATTTCTGATTCGACTTTCCCCCCCTCAATTTAGGAACGGAGGTTTTAGGGTTTATGTTCATTTACTTGTTTAGGGCTAAAGCTAATTTCATATAGTTTATAATTTTGGACCATGTGTTTGTGCTGATTATTTTGTTTTCTTGTATTTTACATTGTAGGGTATTAGGGTTTCTAAATCAGTGAGTTTGGGGTTTACAAATAATTCGAAATTACGGCTTCTAATTTGAGGTTTTACAAAGTTGGGGTTAAGAAGAATTAGCTATACGGCCTATGCCTCATTAGCAAGAGTGCTTCAGAGATCAGGACAAGTTAATTTCAGTTGTTGATTTCTTTGTAATTTCGTTATCTATTGTTCCTTTGTTTGAGACACATGCACTATAATGATAAAGTGGGTGAAGTTTGTAATGTCAACCCGGAAAATTTTTGTTAGTTTGATCTGCTAGATTATGTTTCTTCTACTATTCTCTCCTTCAAGTGAGATTTACAAATCACCCTTATTTGTGGCAGGGGCATTCCAGTTGGCGGAGGAATGCAGAAAGAGTCAGAGGCAGAGGCAATGGTTTAAGTGCTGGGAGAGCCATTCCAAAATGACATGAGGAGTGTCATGTCCGTGTCGGGACATGAAGCTCTCTGGATACGGCGTGTCCGTATCCCTTGTCCGCGCTAGTGCATATTTTGGTAGATTCTTACAAAATATTTCATGATCTTAAAGTGCAACAATTTTTTTACTGATTTTTGCAACTGGTATGCACTTCAGGATGCTGTTGCTAGCTGCTTTTTGGACATATGGATGTTGACATAGTTTTTTAGTTTGTTTTCTGGACATGAGTTTATGGATACTTGAAATGTTGCGGTTGTTGTGACTACTTTTTTGTGATATGGTCTTTCGACATATGGTTTTTAGGATGGAGTTGCTGGACAAATGGAATTACATATCCATACTTCTTTTTTGTCCAAGTAGGGAAACACACAGTCAACACTTCTTTCGACATATGATTTTTAGGATGGAGTTGCTGGACAAATGGATACTTTTGTAAAGGGGTATTCGTAATGGAACCTTTGCATGGAAATATGAATGGCATTATGCGTCAGCATTATGAAACATTTGTAATGAAAATATGTAATGGCACCCTCCCCTTGTAATCCAACTTTTCTTAGTTCTGGTATTCTTTAATGCTCTCTAATTCTGGTTTCAAATTCCAAGCTATGTGTTTTGTTCTTAACTGATGAGACTTGTTGGTATGCAATGGCAGGCCGCAGGTAGGACAACTTTCATTATTTGGTACATCAAGTTTAGCTCTAGCTATGAACTTCAGTTTTTAACTTTTGAAGTTCTCTGGTACCCAAAAAAAAGGTAATTTTTTTTATAAAAAAAAATGTCTAGAGCCAAAAATTTTCCAGATTTCATGCATCCTTTTCATCTTAAAAGTTTATTTCCAAAAACAAAATCTTAAATTGCTTTCGACATGTTTTTCAATGAAAGAAATGTTAACCAAAAAATAAACCCCATGAAATGCATAATAATAGGGGCGGTGAGGTCAGGCAAGTGAAAGGGTAAGGGTTATTTTCGTTCTTACAAATAGGGGCTAATGAGAGGGCAATTTTGGTATAAAAGTGAGATTGAGTGATGACATCAGCATTTTCAGTTGACAAACTAGCAAAAAGTAACAGCAGGGGGGTGTCAGAAGAATAGTTTGTAAAGTAGGGGAGGTCAGTGCATTTATTAGAACCTCGGGGGAGGTCCTTGTATTTGTCAGAAACCTCAGGGGAGGTCAGTGAAATTTACCCTTTGATTTTCCTTGCGAACTAGAATAATAATAAGGATACCAAACTCAATACTCGGTTATGGTTTTTGTTTTCCCTTATCCTGGTTGGATCATCTCCGTACTTTTCCATTATTTACCGATTCGCAAGTAAAGAATCATTGATTCTCAAGAAAATGAGTACAGAATCACACATCATACATATGTCTCTCTACCTTGTGGGGACTGGGGAGCATATAATGTGTAGTTATTTTATTACCATTTACTGCTGTAACAGCCAGGGCATCTTGTCACCAAAATCTATCAAATCCAATGCTATATTCTGACATTCCTTTGGGACAATTCAGTAAAAAAAGGACCATAAAATGAGAAAAAAAAAAAAGGGAAGAAGAAGAAGAGGCCTGCATAACAAGCAGCCTTCTTTTGATTCCAATCCCAGCACAAAAATATGTTACAAATAGCCTGCAGATAGAAGCTATACAGCAAGATTGTATCGCACATCCCGTTTGGGTTAGTTCACGACTGTAGCTTTAAGTATCACGTCTACATAACAAACAGCCTTTTATCACTAGTTTTTCGTTTTCAAACTACTTACTGTCCAAAAGAGTTTATGTTTTCACGTTAATAACTGGGCTTCTAAAATCTGATCGTTAGAAAAGAGAACTACGTGCTTTCAAGCTGGAGATCATTAAAACTCTTTCTTGTTCGCTTCATTGAATCCAGGTTCACGGGTTCCACGGGTGTAGAATCCACAAGGCCAAGATTTGATAAAGCATCACTTAGTGATTCAGAAGTTTTATGATCCTCTGTTTTTGCTTTCGCACTATTCACCCCAACTTCGGAGCTGCAAACTTGGGAGTTATCACTTCCAACTTCCATCTCTAGTTTGTTATACTCGTCTTCCACATCTGCATCGTCAATCCCCGTGAAAAGTGAAGTAGATTCTGCAGGAGCAAAACAAGAGCAAGTCAGAAGGATTATAACCAGTGGACAAACTCATTCAACAAAATACCTACTCACAAGTTGGGCTGTAAATGAACTAAGCCTTTCGAACTGTTCGAGGCTCGGTTCGGAATAAGCTCGTTCGAGTTTGGTTCATTTACTAAACGAGCCAAATTTGAACTTCAATTTTAGGCTCATTCAATAAATGAGCCGAACCTGTGCTTAATAGTATTCGGCTCAGTTAGGCTCGCGAACTTGAGGTTATAATGTAATTAATAATTTTGGGGGGCTCTATTGATATATGTACAGTTTAGGGGTTTTTATATAATTAATAATCCCTTTACCCCAAATTTACATCACCATCGTACTACCTTGTACGATCAGTTTGGGTTTACAAAATTAACTCCTCCAAATGCGTCGCTCCTCTACATGTCCACGGCCTCCACAGTCCGCCTCCTCTGCACCGCCTCTCTTCTTCTTCTATATCAAACTAGTAAACATCCTATTCCTTCTTGTTTTACTCGATCTAAAACAAAGAGAAAAGGTATGTGGGTTTTGTTTTTCAAAACCACAGATTTAGTTTTTAAAGAACGCCATCAAGCTTGTATTTTGGGTTTGGTTCCTCAAAAAACGAAGTACAGATTTCATGGAAGCTTGTAGTTTCATCGCATGAGCAATGTGTGCTTTTTTGTTACTGATGAATTGAACTTGAGGCTAAATTTGGCTCGGTTCGGCTCGTTTGAGTTTAACGAGCCCTGACAAGCTGAGCCCGAGTTTGGAAATTTTATACAAGCCGAACAGAGCTCAATTGTCTGGGTGTGAATCGAACCCGAGTAGAACTCGAGCCTGACCAATGCTTTACCGAACTGATTCCGAATCTCACAAGGTACGACTCGATTTGGCTCGTTTACACACCTACTCACACGGTGTGGTATTCTGAACCTGAACATTTATTCTTAAGAACCAAAAAGGTGATTAACCTCTAATCATTTGTTCCAAGGGCACGGGCATAATAATCACCATGATAATCAAGGGGCACTATAACAATGATGCTTTTATAGTAAACGCTAGTAGTTTCCCATTAACCCAAATCAGTCAACCCAACAAAATTACCTATGGCATTTTCCACTTGCTTCTGCAAATCAATGCTATCCTCAAGTTCTTGTAAACAGAGCTGAACTTCTTCCACGCTGATTCTGTTCTCCTTTATTGCTCGTGCCCCAATTTGGATGGCTTCGGAAACCTGCCATCAGAAGGTCATCAGCGAGTGAAAAGAATACTTGTGCAGTGCAGTAAAGAAATTAGGCAAGCAGAATTCATTCTAGTAAGTCTTCACTCAAGGAAATCATAATGTAAGTGCAGCTGAAGCTGATGTAAAAGATTCTGTTAACCTACCTTTTTTGAGGATTCAGCATCAGCTATGACTCTGAGTACTTCCTCCACTCTGTTCAGAAGTGATGTACATTTTTCTCTGCTTTCAGAGGCTAGTTTTATTTCTCTTGCATGCTTCAGAGCAACATTTTTGCTTCCAGATTTCAGAGACGCTAAAGCTAATTCTCTTGACCTGAACAGAGAACAAATCTTTACAAGGGAGTGAAACTATGCTTCTGTGGTAAGAAGCCAATTCAAAGTAATACTCGAGACACGTGTGATAATGTGCTGTTGCCTTCATATTAATTCAGATGGAACACGTAATCTCCGTCTGTGTTTCTGTGCAAATATCATGAGTCGAATATAATTACTTTTCCCAACGTTGGTTAATCGTATCAAGCTGTTGCTGAAGTTTATCTACTGTTGAAACTAAATGCAAAACATCATAATCCAGACTTGTGATACTAGAAACTGCTTCTTGAGTGGAAGATACTTTCACGCCCTGCAAGAAACAAATACATGCCTTAGGATAACCAAAATTACTGTTGAATCAAGGTGATGATTGAGTGAAAAAAAAAAAAACACTAGTACTTTGGCGGAGCCAGTATTTCTATTTTTTTGTTGATTTGATGAGATTTCAGAAACTTGCCACCTAGAAATATCATCCAGTTGAGTCTACAGAAAGACCTGTTTGAGTCTTGATAATCAAAACTCAGACGCAGGCCATATATCTTTCAAAGTTATTAAATAGTGTAACGGAATGTAGAAATAATGAGAACTATTGCCCAACTAAAGTACTTTGTTTCTTTAAAAATTATTGGTCTAGACGTGAGTTATTACAAAACTGAAAGAATACAGACCAAACTAAACTAGGTACAGAAAAAAATAACAATAAGCAAAAAATTAATCTGCTTTGGCTTCTTTTTTTTCCACTTTGGTGAACCTTTTTGTAGCTTTCTATTATATATACTCCTATCTTTTTTTTCAGCTTTTTCAACCACTCCTCTCAAGACAAAGCAGAGAAGTAAAAATTTTGACCCCGCACTAGGATCAAGTGAGAGAGGGAGACAACGGGAAGAGAGGTGGCTGAGCGGTGGTAGGCATATAACTTTTTGTATGGACAGCATATAACTTTTTGTATGGACAGAAAGAGAAGATAAGCTTCGTTTAATTTTTGGGATACTTAACATCTAGGTCAAAAGTGGGACTCATCTCCTTTTCAACTTTTCACTTCTCATTTTGTATGCTATTGAATAACTTCCAAGTTATAGATCTTATTTTTCTAAAATTTGTACTACTGACTAACATCTTTAATTTGACACCAATATTAGATATAATTAGTGGAAAATTCAAGAAACAGTAATTTGAAATTTGAAGAAATGCTGGTAAGTTTCAGAGGGAAAGTGAAGAAATTGCGAGTTTTTTTAATATAAAGATGGAAATAGAGATTTGTGGTTGGAGTGTGTATGAATAGAAATAAGCTCCAAATTTACTTTGTATTTTGGGACTCCAAAATGGAGTTTTGGAGACTCGCAGGTTGGAGATGCTCAGGAGTCAGGAGTCAGGGAGGTCAGTGGATTTTACCCAATCTATTTTTCACATCAATGCACATTGTTATCTGTATCCATCGTGCTATTTTTTTTATTTTTTTCTAAAGAGGAGAAATCATCTACTAACAGAGCTGTCAATCAGTTACCATTTACCTTTATTTTCTGTTCACCAATAGCAATTCGGTTCCTTCGACAATTGCAATTAGTAAAAGATCGAAAAATCAGAACATAGATACAATACCTCCATGAATTCCCTCTTGTTTATCATAAGGTACTGTACTTTCCTGCATCCTGACAAGTAACTTAAGATGGTAGATGCTTCCTTGGATCCTCCGCAGATGTCCTTGAACTTCCTCATCGTAATGATGCATGAGGAAGTCCAATGATTTTCTGATATCACTTTGACAACCTCAGCAGCTTTACTCTACATGTAAAGAAATAAAGAACTTATTCAACAGCATTCTAGAGGGTTGAAGGCAAGAAGATCAAGCCTTAAGTCCTGGTTCAGGCAGGCACAGGAAGCAAAAGAAACTTTCAGGAACTTAAAAAAGTACTCAATCAACAGGTAGAATCAATTCACGAAGAGCCAATGCCAAGGTGATTGAATAATTGCTGATAAGGCATGCAAGTACATAATTAATACATATTCTAAGAAGGAAATAGGATATAGATCATCCAGTAAGAGTAAGGCAAAGTATAAATCTACATCAATACAAGGTTGTGTTACCAGATTACACTAAAACTTGAGCAAATTATGTACTGGAACATCTGTGTCTCGAAACATGGTAGGGATGAAAACGGGGCCGTCTGGCCAAAATCTTTCTGCTAGATTCTCTTACGTCCTTGCACTACCTTTATCCTTTTACTAGATTTTTTCATCCTTCTAGAATTATCTTTTGCTATCTATAAATACTAGATGAGATCTGCAGGCATGCAAGAGTGTGAAAGTAAAGACACAAACTCAAGCGCGAATGTGAATGTGAAGTGTCCAAAGTGTGATGTCCTGAAGTGTTGTTTTGTGTCTTGTGCAACTGTGAGGTGTCTAGCAAAGCATTTAATAAAAATGCATCAAGATGGTATCTTAACTCAACACCATCTCCAAGGGAAAATTCATTTCAGAATAAAAAAGTACATGCTTGACTTGTCCAAATGTATCCGTGCGCCTCTTGGCTCTTATGAGGGACATGAAAGTCAATTGGCATAACAGATGCCTTTAATTGTTCAAAACGAAATACCTGTAATAGTGGCAAGAGAATGAGATGATCATCCATGATATCCGCCTGAGTTAATGATCTAGAGAAACCCATCACTTGCACTACTCTTCTGAAAATTTGAGAGATTCGAGCACTTGACGGATCTACAAGATCCTCCCTTCGTAAAATACAACCAGCATTATACATTTCGAGCTGAAAAGGAAGTGAATAATGAAATACGTTCAACCGAAGGGCATTGTTAGGAGAAATGGTTCATAAAAAGAGCAACGTACTCTGTTAATAAGTTTATTGACCAGCGCCAAGGGACTACATGGATCCTGTGCACTGGATAAAAGTTTGACAACAAGGGAAAGATTTGGTTATCTTTTGCTTATTTCATATACCTTTTTTGAAAAAGCATCAGCTTATATTGTAAACTAACATAGTTCCCAATGCAATAAAGGCTCCCTAAAGAAAAGCTTGTTCACATGATAGGGCATTTGCATAATTGTTAAGAGCAAGAGACTTCAAAAAAGCTGAACGTATGTATGGTACTGATGAGGATGGTGAAACAAATATAAAAATGAACTATAGTAAACTGATCTATGTTAGCACAGGCCCGTCCAGATCATCAACTAGACTAGTAGGCCTTGAAAGCCCAAGGGATAAGGCCATAGGGGTGTTCTTCTGTGAGATAGTCAGACTGTTGAAGCCAGCGCATCTAGAAGCAGGGGTACTCTACTAACAAAAAAATAAAAAATAAAAATAAATGAATATAATGGAACGTGATCCAAAAAAAATGGAACGTGATCTAAGAAACTACGGGACTCTGACCGAAACATAATGAGAAACAAATACGCAGTTAATACATAAACAAAGCTGGAAAGTATCAAAGCCTTAATATCTAAGAGCATCCATATTAGCTAGCTGCACAATAGGTAAAAGGATGAGCACAAACTTAAGCTATTCATAAAATAAAAATGCAATTGGAAAAAAATAAAATTGTAGAGCTGACTATTGCCAAGAAAGAACGAGAGTGGAGTGGCTTGGTGGTATAAAGATTGATCTTTCAGCTTTCAATTGTTAATTGTTATAGCTATCCTGGTTTCATGTTTGGGTACTGGTGTTGCTGTTGGTACTCTGTTTTGTATATCAACAAAGCTGCAACTTGGAGTTGCAATTCTGGTTGCTGGGATGGGGTTGTATATGTCTGGTAACTTTGTTATGTTTAAGTACATATTCTTGCTCGGATGGGGTTGTATATGTCTGGTAACTTCGTTATGTTTAAGTACATATTCTTGCTCGGATGGGGTTGTATATGTCTGGTACACTTCGTTATGTTTAAGTACTTGTTCTGCAATTCTGAAATCTTGGCGTCCATATAAGGGATGCCAATAAGGGTCTACATTAGGTAGTGGACTAGCCGCTAGTGGCTAATTCCTACAGGTGTGATTTGTCATTGTGGACATTGTGTTACATGGACTCTGGTTATTGGCTGTTGTTATAAATGGTTCTCAAATTGCTACAGCTAATGCTTAGGTCTATAGTTCCTCCTGGTCGCTAACTGAATTAGTTATACAGTGGTAGCAATTCCGATTTTTGTGTGGGATTCAGTTTTTCTTTCTTCTGGATTTGGAACATGTTAGTTTGCATTGGATTGTCTTTTTAATCTCAGTTCATCCTTTCTAATTTATTTATATGTTTTGTAATGTAGACCTTTCTAATTTATTTATAAGTTTTGTAATTTTTGGCTACATTTATTTTTATGTTTTGCTTTTATTTATTGTTAATAGGCACACCCTGAACATGTTAACAAGAAAATTGAGATGTCTGGAGAAACAGTTGCTGAATCAGACTTGACAGGTTTTGGTGTTGCCTTTGAGTCTTTGACGAGGTATCAAAAGGGAAATACACAGCGTCTACAAGTGAGGGTTCCGCCTCAAGCAAGATCTCACCAAAAGAGCAGTCATACGAGGATGAGGGTTACGACAAATTATCAACACAAATTGGAGAAGTTGCTTTGGCAATCAAGAAACTAAACGATGATCAACTTAATGTGAATGACCTCTACGAAGAAGTTATGAAGACGGAGGGTTTCGATGGATTGACACTTGCACTAGCATTTGACCACTTGGTTGAAGGGTTTCTTTAGTACTCCCTCCGTCCCATAAAGTTTGGTCCCTACAAAACTACGTGCAATTTTCAAACTAAAAAATAATGTACTTACTAAAATAATTTTTGAATTTTTTTTGCACCGTATAAAAGTTCTCAATGAGATCTATCAAACACGATCCATATTGGCTAAAAAAAATTCAAAAATTATACGGTGCAAAAAAAGTTCAAAAATTATTTTCGTAAATACATTATTTTTTAGTTTGCAAATTGCATGTAGTTCGTAGGGACCAAACTTTATGGGACGGAGAGAGTATATAAATGCATGAAGTTAATGTCATCAAGTAGACCAATAAACGTCCATAGCTTTGGATTTTAACTTACAAAACTCATATTTTGCTTCTGTTTATGGATTATTATGTGGTTATGGAAATTATGTGGATGTAATTTTTATGTTTATATGAGTTCACTTAGGGGCTAGTAGTAATTGCTCACTTGTTTGCAATAGGTAATGAACGCTCGTTTGTGTGATAGTAGTGATTAGAATGCAAATTGAGGTTGGTGATAGCTACAACTAAATTTTGATCATATCATTTAAAAGGGTGTTTTGGCCTTTGATACGCATGAATAATTCTGTCATTTGTGTAGGATGTGTTTCTTCTTTATATTTTATTTATGAATTGGGTATTTTGATCATTTTGTCATATTAGTGGTTTTCCATGTTAACTAAACAATAGAAAACGTTTTCCGCCTGAAACAAACGGAGCGTTAATTTAGAGTATTCCAACTAGAAAGCAACACCTGATACAAATCAAGCCCCTGAATAAACTTGAAAACGTATTCCATCCCCTCGGTATGGAACAATTCTTGCACGATGATTAATTCTCGCTACATGTATCATCTTCACTAAAGTAGTTTCAAACAATTTGATGAGGCTGATTCCAATATCGTACCATCTTATAGATTGACACCAGCATGATAAACTCGAACTAGGGGCTTCAGGAAGCAAGTCATGGTCATGCAGTGACTCTCAATATCAAGATGAACTAGGGAATAGTTGAATACGATTTTAGCAATTAGGGTATAGTTGAATACGATTTTAGCAATTAGCACATAGCTATTATATATACCCCTGCTAGAAGAAGGAGTTTCATAGTGATTTTAGCAGGTTGAGTATAGGAAGGACCATCGCATCATGCCATCATCACAAGAAACTCACCAGTACGCGGTCAAGGCATAAAGGACTCAGGCCTCCTCGACTGAACCAAATGTTTTTAACCTTGAAAAAATCAAAGCTAGGTCATGAGAAGGGATTAAATATGAGCAAAGCACAAAACAAATCTTTTGGATCTAATAAATGCTTCAGAAGAAGAAGTAGTAGTTTAAGGGGAGGGAGGGGAAAAGTAAGTTAATCAAACCTCAGAAGGATGAAAGAAGAAGACGCCGAGGTGGCTGGCCACCTTAAGGATGAGGTCTCTCCAGAAAGCATACTTGGGCTCCCAATCTGACCTCTGTCCACTAAATGCCTTGAACCTTGCAGTCGCCATAACCTCATTGTCCCAATCTGCCACCTCCTTCCTTATGAATTCCCCAACTGTCTGCGATAACACAGACGACGAAGATGATCCATCCACCATTTCTCTTTCTTGTCACTTTAAAGACACATACACGCCCTTATCTCCCATCTGTCCCAATGGTCCTCCTCCTCTTCCACTGAATAAAAAAATATTTTTTCAATGGTAATAAATTTTATGTGCAATATAAATGTAGTTAGATAGATCTCAATTAGTTCTATTACACAACATTTTCAAAATCACATAGAATGTTAATTACAAAATATTAGCAATTGGAAAGTGGTACGAACTCTCCAAAATAACCATTAAATGGGATCAGAGGGAGTATTATATTGAGTATTAAATGGGGTCAAAATTAGATTCCAAATCAGCTTCCTGAATAAACATGAATAAACATAAATAAACATAAATACAAAATTGTCCAAAGTCTTTTCTCCTTTTCGGAGGCATATCCATGAACATTTGCCTCCAAAGAATATCAGCATGCAGCTCCTCCAAAGAATATCAGCATGGAGCTTCTCTAAAACTTTACAGTACGAATCTTCATCCAAGTCCTCCATAGTGTCAAGCAATGATTGGCATTGTGCCATCCCGGCAGCAAGAGGACCATTTACAGTATTTTGAAACATTTTAATCTTCTCGCTTCTACCAACAATGGTATCAATGGTCTTCCAAGTACACTTAAGTAAAACATTCTGTCACGCATTCACTCGATTCACACAAGGGGCCATTATGAGAGTACCCTATTTGTAGTTGGAATTCGCTAATATTGAAGGGTTGGTATCCATTGTAAAAGTTGAGATGAATCGAATATATAGTATGGCCGTAACTAGAAAAAATAATAGTAGAGTGAGGGAGTTTTTGCATCCAAAATCAGCTTCGATGCAAGGTTCTAAAACTTGATAGGCGCTAGCCGGGCGGCCAGTCACCTTCTAGCTTCCAGGACGAGTACTCAATGCCTAGCAATTGGTCGTTTTTTTTTTTTTTTTTTTAAGTTCAAAAATACAATTTAAGCACCCCAGCCAGGTCTGCAACAGCTAGATAAGTAAAAATCTAAACACACCAGCCAGCTCTGCATTTAACAACATAAGTACAAATCCAGTAGTCCACCAAAATTGCTCTCACCCACACACACTGGATTGTAGCTAAAAAAATTAGCCCACAAACCCTAACCAGTAACCAGTTTCAAAGTTGTACAAAATTCACAAGTATCATAACCAGTTTTAGGTTTTAAGTTTTAACAAAATTCATCGGGTATTGTTATTGGCACTCCCCAAAGTGTGTTGATGGGACTCCAACTCCAAATTGGAGTGCAATTAACACTTTGGGGGTGTCAATATCAATTCCCAATCCATAAATTAAAAACTAAGCCTCACCAGTGGCAGTAACCCTAACAAAATTCATATATTACTTGGAACAAAACAGCATAAAGACTATCAGAGAGAGAGCGAGAAAGAGACGATCAGAGAGAGAGGAGCAGAGGGAAAGAGGCGAGCAGAGAGAGAGAGAGAAGCGCATACCGAAGAACAAGCCAGAAAATGGAGAAGACGATCGACGACGGAAGTCTGAAGGTGGGGGCTGATCGACGACGACCAGGAGGGCTGAGGAAAAGCCAGAAGGTGCACCAGTCTTGAGCCGATGAGGTTTTTTTCGTGGAAGTACCCTCTTTTAGAAAACATGACGAAGTACTTCTGTTTTGTTTTGTAACTATTTGTAAAATTACATTTTAACGCAGTTAATAATTGCGCTCTTCGTTAATAGAGCATTATAGGATTGCGTTTTTGTTATAAACTCCCATTTGGCAAACCCACATTGCCACGTCTGTGCCACATGGGAAGCGTTTTATGGCTGTTTTTTTTTTTTTACTAATTTAAAATCCTTTTTTTATTTTCAATTTTCAATATAAAAAAACTACTCCTATATAAGTGAATATGTTTTGTTTCACACTTGATAATAGCTACAACGGGATTGAAACAATATTTGCGCACTGTTTTGAACGTCTCATATGCAATCTTTAGTGTCGTTCGCAGCCTCAAGATAGCCGCATCATAATTACACGTGTAGTACAAAATAGGACAGACTCAAGGGAAGGTATCAAGGAATAATAATACCCTCCCACCATGCTCAGTCCGTCCAACTTGCCTCATGTGGGTCGAGTTTCTTCATTCCACAAAGCAACGGCGTCACTCAACCGGATGTCTACGGCTTATAGGGCTATGTCACCCTATAAGCTAATTCCGGTATCTTGAGATTAACTAATCCCCTAGAAGTTGGCTCATTAGGACTCTTGTGTCTGGCCTTTATAGTAGTTCAAAATATTTTTATTGCGAACAATCACTCTCATATTTTTAAAAGCCCCCTTTTTCCGAAGGGAAATAGGAGATAAACAATGAAAACAAGCTTGAGTCATAGGTGAAATGGCAGCGGCTGGGTGGTTTATGTAGCAATAATAAAACGCAACAGTAAAACGCGTTTTCAGTAAAACTATAGCGCAAAGCATAATTGCGTTAACAAAAACTATAGCGCAATTTGATATTGTGCTTTAGTGGTTTTTTTTTTTTTGGTTACAATTAACCCCCTTTTTTTCCTTGTGCAACACTTAATATTTTATACATTTCAACAATATTACATATGTTTTTTTTTATTTAAGTAACCTTACTATAGCCACATTTAGACAACTGTCCTGTGGAGATTGCCCTGGCAGATAGTCCTCAACATTCCTCTGCACCTATTCCGCATGCAAAATAGCTTCATTGGAGCTACAAATGCGCGGATAATGTTGGAGAGAACTCAGCGTAACTGCCAAAGGAAGGGTCGACGAATTAGTGAAAACCCTGGGAGTTTACGCCAGGTCGATCCTCTTGGAAGGCGGCGGGAGTGTCTTTTATGTGATCATTGAATCGCTCAACCAGACGACCTACCATTATAGGACATGTCTTACCTGTATGGTAGTTCCGGCGGACGGAGCGAAACTGACCCACTAGGAGTTTGCTCCCTAAGACCCACATGTCTTACCCAGGGGCGACCGCAGGATTTATCATTAGGGGGGTCAAGAATCTACAATATTTAGTCCCTTCGTTTCATTTTGATGGTTCCCTATGAAGTTACATGCAAATTTTAAGCACATTAGGGGCAAGTGAATTATTTGTGGGCAAGGAACACAATGTAAAGACAACAATATATACTCCCGTGGGGCAAAATTACAAGAATAACCAAAAAAATATGCATATCCCAGGGAGGAATATTTGAAAGTAGATAGGGCATTTTTGAAACGCGCTACTGGACAGAAGGGGTAAAAACTTATAGAGCCTTTCAAGTGAATGATTGAATTACATATTTATAGTAGCAAATATGAAGTGCACTTCATGATTGCGTTACGTAAGCATGAAGATAGATTGCGTTATAGGCTGAATTGGACAGATGGCAAAGGCACAGAGGCACATGGATGTATATGAAGCACACTTCATGATTGCGTTACATCTAACCAAGCGCGAAGTTAGATTGCGTTATAGGCTGAATTGGACACATGGCAGAGGCAAGGAGGCACGTGGATGTACTTTTTAACCAAACTAAAATGCAATCTACGATTTCGTTTCCTTTAGTTAAAGCCTATGAATAGTATTTTGCTTTTATGGGTGCTATTTATTGTCCCTTGAGGTATTGGGGTTTTGAAAAAACAAGAAATGACGTTATATTCAGTGAGAAACATACACAAATCAATGGAAAAATCAATTAGCACAATGCATGAGGAGTGGGCTTACTAGCTAACAATAGCACATGTGCTACTCTCAAAACCCTTGGAATACCTCCTTGCCTGGATCAAAGCTCGAAGCGAGGGAAACCCCTATAGGTGCCCAATGAATGGGCGCCTATCCCTAAGAGCCAATGGCTGGCTGCCAAGTGGCAAAGCCTAAGGGGTAGGCGTATATCCCTTTGTATAAGTAAGGGGGCACCCCCCCCCCCCCCCCCTTCCAGATCTTTGACACACATACTCAGAGCTCGGGTTGGCCAATTTAGACCAACATATCCCAACTTTTGAAATCTTTTAGTCCAAGGAAAGCTTGGGTTGGCCAATTTAGACCAACATAGCCCGATTCCCTTTCTATATTGTGTAGTAGCTTTGCCGAATTTCTCTCAAAAGAAGTCTCGATATCCAGAGCTACACAGAGGTTCTGTCGGATTTCTCTTCAAAAGTGATCTCGGATTCTTTATATTACGTGTTAGCTCTGCCGGATTTCTCCTAGAAGAAATCTCGGTGCCAGAGATTGCGCAAGGGTGCTGCCGGATTTCTCTCAAAAGGATTTCTCTCAAAAGAAATCCTAGATCATAATCTTGTTGTTATTCTGTCCAAGTACCAAGTCAAAATCATCCATTTTCCATCGCACGGATATATAGTGGAAATTCTGCCTAATTCTCCACCCCGGGTTCGAGTCGGGAACCTGTAAGTAAACCTATCTCAGATACCCATATCTGCCTGCTCATATTTAGCACATAGAAATCATATTTAGAATTGTGTCGGCCCGGCTACTACTCATGGGTTGGGTCCGCGTCTAGTTTTGGACATTGTAATACTGTATATTTATATTCAATCAGTCTGTGAGTCGAGAGAATTCACGATAATATAAAATGTAAACTGTCGCAGTGGGCGCTGATGTCGGATCGGTGAGGGTCCCTTTTGCCTTGCCCTTACTAGTCTTTTCCATTACTTTCTAAGATTGTTTACCTTGACTTGACTAGCCATCCGGATAGGTAGGGCTGCACAACGGTCGGGTTTCTCGGGTTCGGATCGGGTTTGACCCGACCCGGTCAATGATCGGATTTTGATAACACCACCCGACTCCGACCGAACACTGAAACGGTTCCGACCGAATACTGATCGGGTAAAGCCGGGTCGGATTGTCGGGTTGGTCGGGTTGGTGTGTGAGTGAGAGGGAAAATAGATCCATCAAAATAGAGAAAAAAAAAAAAAAAACAGATCCATCCAGATAGAAAAAAGAAAACCCGAAATCCGAATCAATATTCCCATCTTTGTACTGCAAATCAGCCAAATCTTAAAGGGAGAAAGATCTAAGAATACACATAGAAAGTTAGAAACAAAATAAAAAATCCAGAACCGCCATTTTGTAAACTGCAAATCTTAGGGGAAAATGAAGATCTAAAAATACACAGAAAAGAAATCAGAAATTTCTATAAGAAAACCGTATACTCATCACAGAGAGAGAGAGAGAGAGAGATCCAGCCTCCAAAGAACGAAGGGGAGAGAGAGAGAGAGCACGAATGGGAGTCCGCCGCCGCCACCATCTCACGGTCAGATCCAGAGGCGTGGAGATAGTCAGGCGCGAGTGGGAGAAGCGATTGACGTGAGAGAGGGAGATAAGACTGGGAGTGAGACTAGAGAGAGAGAGAGAGAGAGAGAGGGTTTTTTAGATCTAAACTTCTGGACTCTGGTGTATGCCCGAAGTTATGAAGGGAGGGGTAAGTTTTATAGTATTCCTAATTCGGACGGGTCGGGTCCGCCCAAATTAATTTTAGCCAACCCGCAACCCGACCGAATAACTGAAATTTCCAGAGAATTAAACCCGAGCCCGACCGTTTAACCTTATCGGGCGGGTCGGATGTGTGTTTTTTCGGATCGGGTCGGGTCGGATGGTCGGGTTGCGGATCAAATGAACAGCCCTACGGATAGGTGGTACAAAACTAAAAAATAAAAGCATCAGGATTAATTCAATGAAGTCAGATATATTTTCATAAATCGGACTAAGGTTTGAACTACGGAGTGACCCGATTCCCCTTATATGCAGGGGATATGTAGGCAGCCCGATGAGGGTTCGGTCAGAACAATCTCAAAATATTTTCTCCTAACATTATATTATCATATTATCATAACGTTTTCAAATACTTTTCAAAACAGCTTTCGGGCCCCATATTTTGTTGTTCGAGTTCCCGCGTAGGATCTAGACAGCCTTTCTATTATATCTATGGTATTGCTCATACTGTATTTTGTGTGCAATTTCAGCTTCTCCCCAAAATTACCAAAATGCCCTTTCGTGTCTCTTTGGCCTAGATTCCCCAATAGAGTCAGTCAGAAAGTGTCCGAAGGTTTGTTTCGAGTTTCCTCCGGTCCAAAGTCAACTCCACGCAAAAATTACCAAAATACCCCTTTATCATATCCCGAGTCATTTCAGCCTACGACGTCGATCTGGAGGCTTCTTGAGACCCTCCGAAAGTCGTCCAGACCTCAGAAATTAATTTTTCTAACTTTAACCAAAATACCCCCGAGTCTCAAAAACCTATTTTCAGCCTATAAACCTTACTGGGGACGACCTGGCAGACTATTTTTAGGCTCCGAGCGACTAAATTCAACTTTTATTAAAAACTCTTATGCACTCATTTTTACTTTCTAAACCTGTATCGGGTATGTACCGGGGCCTATCGACTGCAAGTTTTTTACTACAGTCAAGATTTTTTTAACTTTTTACTTAAAAAATTGCTATGAGTTTTTTGTACTCATTTTACTAGAAAAGAGAAGAAAGAATATATTGAATCTTAATTAATGTATTTACAATATAGGGGTATATATACCCAAGAGAATGAAAGATAAAAGGAAACGAAATAAAATCAAAAAAATAATATTGCGGGATTACATATCAATCAAATCCCTAAGAATCCGGTCAAATATTACGCCGGATATGATGTGATTCCAACACTCCCCCTCAAGCTGGAGCAAAGATATTGATCATGCCCAGCTTGCGAAGAGTGGTCTTGGGAAGAGATGGCCCTACTGGTTTGGTAAGAGCATCAGCAGCCTGTTTACCAGATGGGACAAACTTAGTAACGATGATTCCTGATCTCACTTTTTCTCTGATGAAATGAATATCAACCTCAATTTGCTTTGTTCTTTCGCAAACACTTCGGATTTTTTCTTAAGAAGATAAACCCAAGCGCACCTGGAAAAGTCATCAATAAATGTAACATAATATCGATGACCAGAGATAGCAGTAACAGGAGAAGGCCCCCACACATCAGAATGAATTAAATAAAAAATAGCTGGAGCACGATGCATCCGAGGAATATAAGGCTTGCTGCAATGTTTGGAAAGTTCACACACTTCACATTTAAACTTTAAATGTTGACAAGCCGAGGAAAAAATTGGAAACATTAAATATAAATACTGAAAATTAACATGTCCCAATCGAGCATGCCACAAAGATAAGTCTTTGGAAGAAACAGAAACTGGAAAATCAAACACAGCAGATGTGTGAGCTTGAAACATAAGATCAGGGGGCAAGACAGGAGGAGGTTCGCCAAAGTAGTATAGTCCATCACGTTCATATCCCTTGCCAAAAATCCTCTTCGAACTCCGGTCCTGCAAAAGACAACAATCAGATAAGAAGATGATAGCACAATTAAAGGATTTTGCGAGACGACTGACCGACAAAAGATTGAAGGAAAATTGAGGAACATAAAGGACAGAAGATGGAGCAATATCAGGGGAAAGTTTAACGTCCCCTTTTTTACTTATGGTGTTAACGGAACCATCAGCCAAACACACAGAAGTATGAGTGGGAACCAAAGGAGTAGAAAACAAGGATAACTCACCCGTCATATGGTCATTAGCACTAGAGTCTAGAACCCATGAGGGGGTTCCAGAGCGAACATGAAATGCAGTGGGAGTACCTGAGGCCAAAGTGGTAGTAGTAGCAGCGGAAGGCATAGGAGTCGAAATAGCTGTGGACTTCTGAGACTTTGGCAGTGCTACCTGAGCCTGAAGTTCGGCAACAACTGAATGAAGAGAATCAGAAGCCTCGACAATGGCTGCAACTTTGGCTGGGGGTCCCATTTGTTTCTTGAATTGAGCTTTCAACTCTGGGTGAAGTTTCCAGTAGGTTTCTTTAATATGTCCAGAATTTCCGCAATGTTGGCAAATTTTTTTACCCCCATTGGGATGAAAACCCGAGGAAGCAGCAAATGCCATTTGATCAGATACAACCCCAACAGCTGGTGATGGGGTATGAGTAGAAATCAGACGCCTGCGCTCATCACCATCCACAATAGCAAAAGTATCCAAAAGAGATGGCAATGGTGAAGTAATGAGAATCTGAGCACGAAGATTTTCAAAATCTGACTTTAGACCCATAAGAAAGAAACAAGTGTGAAGACGATCCAACCTTTTTACGGCAACATGAGCTGTTTCCCCGAAATCACTAACTGGATCATACTGGGCTAACTCATCCCACCGCACCTGCAAGTATCCAAAGAACTCTGACACAGACAAACCCAAACTCTCCTGAGATGCATGGGAGATCTCCTGATGTAACTCAAATATACGAGCCTCGTTATGGGAATGAGCATACATTTTTGTTAAGGCTTTCCAAAGGCTATCAGCAGTTTCATGATACATAAACATGTTAAAAATAAACGGTTCCATAGAGCTAAAGAACCAACCAAGAATAGTCCAATTATCAATGTTCCATTGTTCTAATGTGGGATCATCATCAGCGGGACGAGACATTTTACCCAAGAGCCAGGACATCTTGCCGCGGCCCCCCACAAAAAGACGGAAAGATCGAGACTAAGCAGCAAAATTTCTACCAATCAATAAAACACTTGTTACCTTACCACCAGGCACAGGCGGAGACAACTCGGGCTTGACTACAGAAGCACCAACTGACGGCTCCCCAACACCGGTCTTTTTACCTCCATCAGTCATTGTGAAAACCACGCAAACAAAGAGCAATCAACCCGGTGGTGATAAAGAAAGGGAGGGCTACACATTAATATGTTAGCCCAAGAAAAATAGAATAGAAAGAGCACACAAGACCTTTCTACAGCATCAACAAGTCACGCACGTGACCAACTATGATCCAAACGGATCACAGCAATCAGAGAGAGAAAAAAAACCCTAGGTTGCTGTTATAATAGCAACTGGTGAAAGAACTAGGGCAGTAGCGTGACGGGTTAAAGGAGAGAGAGAGGGGGAGTAGTCGAAGAGTGGTGGCTAGTGTTGGCTAGGGTTACAGTTTGGTGGCTAGGGTTATTGTTTGGTGAGATAGATATTGGCTCTGATACCAACTAGAAAAGAGAAGAAAGAATATATTGAATCTTAATTAATGTATTTACAAGAGATGGGTATATATACCCAAAAGAATGAAAGATAAAAGGAAACGAAATAAAATCAAAAAACTAATATTGCGGGATTACATATCAATCAAATCCCTAAGAATCCGGTCAAATATTACGCCGGATATGATGTGATTCCAACAATTTTTACTCTTCAATTTTGTACCGGATATATCCCGAGACCCGTTGGCTCCTAGTTTTCGGCTCCGATTTAGATTTGTCAACTTTTTTCTGACTTATAAACAACCTTTTGAACCCATTTTCGACATTGCGGCCATCCAAAAGCATTTTGGGATCACCCGCCATCTATCAGCGGCCTCAAATGACTACTTTTCTACTTTCTCTCCACCTCTTCCCAAACCCGTCTTAAGTTTCGAAACCTTCAGAGATGTCCCAGAGTTTCCCTTATATATATTTTGATCACCGCAAAAGTCTAGACATTGTCCTCTGTGTACGGTAGAAACACCTTTGTGCCCCGGTGGCAAAATTCTCCAGCGAGTCTCACTTCTCTAAAACTTCAACTTCTTTCCCAAACTACGTGAGACCTAATTCTTCTGAGGCCGAAGATACGTAGGCAGCTCTGATGCTGGGCTCGGTCCCTTTTCATTTTTCAAGCTTTTTGTCTTCTTGAACTATATGATGACCTGATTCTCCTAAGACCGGAGATACGTAGGTAGCCCTGAGGCTGGGCTCGGTCCAAATCCTTATTTGTATATATTCCCCATTTTATTTGAAATGTCTATGCAATAAATATATTTTCAGACTGCATATTAGTTTTCTTATTCTCATTGTATATATCATTTACCATCCTCACAAGTCTTCAATCACTTATTTTGATTGGAAAAGTTTGTTCCAAGTGCTGAAAGGGCGGGGTAGGTTGCTCCGGCTACCCTACATATAACATTGAATTACCGAACCTTTTATTCTTCAAAATCACAGACCAAACAAAAATCGAGTTATTTATGTCAAACAAAACCGGCTCTTTCAATCCGAGATATTTATTCCTTTTTTTTTTCAAAATATCTATTCATTTCGTGACTTGGCACAACTAAAATAATGTCAAGTGGCGACTCTGAGTTATTTTATATCATATCCAATTTGTTCTGGCTTAGCCATAGCTATAAAACCCGTGTTTTATAAAATCACATTGCTTTTTTTTTTTTTTGGGGTCTAAACCACCGGTATCCGGAAGCCCACTGGACCCCGACTAAATCCGGGTCGGCCCACGAAGGGGTAAAGCTCTCCCAGCACAAGTTTCCTCCATTCACAAGACTCGAACTCGAGACCTTGCTTAAGGGGAACAAGTGCCGAACCACTTGAACCAACCTGCGTTGGTCAATATCACTTAGATCACTCGACCATAAAACCCTTTTTCAACCTTGGTCAAAATCCCAGGCGCGATAGTGGGTTGGTTCTAATTGTGTACGAAATCGATCTGAAGGCTTCCCGAGACCCACCGACAGTCGACCGGACCCTCAAAATCAAATTTCTCAATTTTTTTACCAAAATACCCCTAAGTCTCAAAACCTATTTTCAACCTATAAACCTTATCGGGGGACGACCCGGTCCCACCAGAGACCATTTTCGGCTCCGGGCGACAAAATATAACTTTTTACTGAAAATTCTTCTGCACTCGTTTTTACTTTCTAAAACTATACCGGGTATGTACCGGCTACCACTTTTCGGCTCCGATCAAGATTTTTTTTCTAACTTTTTACTCAAAAATCCTATGAGTTTTTGTACTCATTTTTACTCTTCAAATTTGTACCAGATATATCCCGGGCCCGCTGGTTGCCAGTTTTCGGCTTCGGTCGAGATTTTTTAACTTTTTTCTACGAACGTATAAACAATCTTTTAAACCCATTTTTGGCATTGCGGCCACACAAAACCGTCCCGGGACCTCCCGCCATTTATCGGCGATTCCGAATGACTACTTTTCTACTTTTTCCCCACCAAACTGTGTAGTCTTCTGTCTTTAGTTCTGGAACCTTTAGTTCTATCTTTAGTCCATATATATTTTGATCCATGCGAGAGTCTATGACGTTGTCCTCTGTGTACGGTTGAAATGCCTCTGTGCTCCGCTTGCTAAACTTCAGTGAGTTTAACTTCTCTAAAACTTCAACTTCTTTTCTGAACTACTCGAGACCTGATTTTTTTGAGGCTGGAGATACGTAGGCAGCCCTGATGCCGAGCTCGGACCCTTTCCGTTTTCCAAGCCTTTTGTCTTCTTGAACTACATGATGACCTAATTCTCCTGAGACCGGAGATACGTAGGCAGCCCTGTGGTTGGGCTTGGTCCAAATCCTTATTTGTGTATATTCCTCGTTTTATTTTAAATGTCTCTGCAATAAATATATTTTCAGACAGAATATTAGTTTTCTTATTCTGATTGTATATATTTTATCATTCACCATCCTCACAAGTCTTCAATCACTTATTTTGTTTTGGAAAAGTTTGTTTCAAGTGCTGAAAGGGCGGGGTTGGGTGCTCCGGCTTCCCTACACGAATCAGCAAATTACCAAACCTTTTCATCTCTAAAATCATAGACCAAATAAAAACCGAGTAATTTATATCAAACAAAACCAGGTCTTTCAACTCGAGATATATATTCCTGTTTTTCCAAAATATCTATTTATATGGTGACTTGGCTTGGCACACCTAAAATCGTGTCAAGTGGCGACTCTGAGTTATTTTACATAAAATTTGTTCTGACTCAGTCACAGCTGTAATACCCGTATTTTATAAAATCATGTTGCTTTGAATATCACTTATCACTCGATCATAAACCCCTTTTTCAACCTTGGTCGAAATCCCGGGTGCGATAGTGGGTTGGTTCTAATTGTGTAGAAATCGGATACAAATGTGCCGTAGATTACAAAGAAAACCCTAGAAATTGTTCCTTGTAACAAATTACAAACATTAATTGTACTTTTTTCATTTAAAGCCAGGTGACTTCTAATTTAATAACATGTCATCCCTACGTGTAAAATATAAATTTCTCATTTACCACCCATATCACAATCAATCTATGTTTACTGTAATTACCCAAAAAAATCTATGTTTACTGTGCATTTAATCAAAACCCAAAATCACGCGTCGCAATTACTTAAATTTGTGTAATCTGGCATAATATATGTAATCTGGCATAATATACTTTTTTTTAACTTGACATCACTAAGTAAATTGCACTTGCGAAACAATTCCAGTATCCCCTTTTCTTATTTTTTTTAACGTGCCATTGTTATCTCTCGCTCTCGTCACAACTATTGCATGAAATATGAATGTTATTAACCCAAAAGTTTTTGTAATAGGGAGAAAAAGGAAAAAGGAAAGAAAAAAAATGCAATGGCCCATAAAGCAAGTGGTTGGCGTATTATTGCCAGTCAGATCAAGGACACACAATGATTCAAATTCGACATGCCACTTGGCATGTATACTAAAATTTGCAATAAAATCTACCGGGGACACATATGTCGCTAGTGAGAGAGAGAGAGAGAGAGAGAGAGAGAGATGCGCTAAGAGATGAAGAACATTGGATCAAAACAATCTCAACGATTGTTACTTATGTTTTGGATGCTACTATAGTAGTACTTCGTTTCCTACTCCTTTGGTTCAACTAATTACCCAAAAGAACATCTCCCGACCCTGAGCCATTTACTTTGCCAAATCCATAAATTGGCATGACCCTCACCGAGAAAACCATCTCCAACCCCAAAACAAATTATAGCCTTGCCAAATCCCATGTCAATTGTCAAGCCAAACTTTCTGCCTCTCTTCCCTAATAGACCCCACGAAAATGGCTCAAACTACTGCTATTTAAAAATTCTAAAAAAACAAAAAACCAATAAAGCAATATTGCCAAATAATAACATTTGCGCAACATAAATCCCAAGCTATTGTCCAGGCGGTAAGGCCGGAATTGACTTTATAAGTTTGCTCCTTCCGAAAGTCTCACATCAAACCCTTCCAGGTGCTATCAATTACTTTGGGCCATCTCTACAGGGCTTTAATTCGGCTTGAATTGGGCTCCCGCTAGTAGATGATGAAGTTAGTTCAACATTACCCGACACACGCATAAGCTGCCCCGTACACCAAACTTATAAAAGAAAAATAATATTGGCACTATTGCAAGCTAAAAAATGACTTTGAGCTTATAATAGCAAAACAATTTTGACACTATCAAATCCAATCACCAAACTTTAACGAAAGCTATTCCAAACCTAATTACCTCCTATCACGCGATCGTTCATTATTCCCTGACAAAATGACCCCAATAGTTACATTCTTTGTTCCGCCCTCAACTTCTTCTATTTTTTCGAAAATTACTTTTGGACGAAGCATAAATGGTAATTTTGTCATAAAAAAGTTTATTTATCATGTTATATTTTGCTCACATGATAAGTTCCGTCTAACAGTTTGCCAACGGAAAGGAGCTTATTGTCATCAGTGAATACTTTATGGAATTAATTGTTGAGTTCTAAACATAAGGGAAACAAAATACAAATTACTCATTGTTTGATGCGGTTTAGGAGGTTGTTTTACAAAAACTTATTTGTGTGACTTTTTTAACGTTTAGGGTTTTGGTTATAATTTTATACTTTTCCGGTTCTTCACGGAACTTAAAAAATTTAACGCAAAACTAATAAATGCGAATTTTTTAATAAAGACAAAAACCAAAAAGTATAAAAAGGTTAAAGAGAACAAGGCTAGTTTACCCAAAACACAAATAAGGAAGAAGCTTGTTTGTTGAATTTGTGTATTGAATCTAGTCTTGACGAATCCGACCCGAACCCTCTGATACAGGGAAAAATATCCAGCCCCATCCCTTCCTCTGCACTCACTCTATGAAACGGTTTCTATCCTCACTCGTGCGTCTCTCTCTTTCTCTCTTTCCCACACATATAGGGATGGCAAAGGGTAGGGTATGGATCGGGGACCCTATTCTATCTCTCATCCCCAATTGGAGAGTCTTTTACCATCCCCGCTCCAATCCCCACTGGGGATATTAGATAAAGCACCAAACTTACATCCCGTTGGATATTGGGGTTTCCCCAAATATACCCATATCCAAACCAAAATATAAAAGAAGTCAATAATGAAACCAAAGTGCAAGCCCGATAATTCAAACCAACAAAAATATAAAGTAACAAACTTCAAATTATCTTATTTTAACCACTAATGTAGGAAAAATAATAGTAGTACAATAAAAAACCAATCCAAACAAACATCAATTTCTAAGTTTCATAAAGCGACAAACCAGTAAATTTTAAAAAATAAAATGAAAGAGCAAAATAAAGCAAGAACATTATTTTAGGAACTAGAATCTGCAATGATATTCTTAATATATTATGTAGTTTATAATGGGTAGTAAGTGACATGATTTGCTCTACAAGTAATTACTTCTATAAATAAATAATACTCAAGTTTCTTTTCTACCTATATGCATATGTATAATTTATGTAGTATATATAACAGGGTATGGGGATTCGGGAGTGGGGATAGCAAAACCATACCCACTCCATATCCGAGCAGGTATTTTTTAAATGCCACCATACCCGCTACTATTGGTGAATTTTTTGGATAAACCCCGCCTCCATATGGGCGGGGCGGGTATCCATTGGATATGGGGAAATTGCCATCCCTACACACATACTCACACCTGTGGAAGCCCTTATCGAGGATTGGTTTAAGCATGTCAATGTTAATTCCTTTTAAAGCATCCATCTCCGGCATTTTTTTTTCTCTTAGAACCAAAAATTTGGGATGTTTTTTTTAGAGATGGCAATTTCCCCAAACCGATGGATACCCACTCCGCCCCCGCATATTTGGACCCGGATATTACTCAATTTTTCATCCAATAGGAGCCGGTATGGTAGGAACTTAAAGAATCCCCGGTGGAACATGGAGCGGGTATAATTTTGTGATACCCACCTCCGAATACCCGTACCTGCCCCATTCTAAATTGTATAAATATTTTTTTTGTGAATGTATGTATATATGCGTTCATTTAGTATATATAAGTATGCATATTTATATAATTTGTGTACATTGTTCCGGATTAAAAGTATATACACTTAAGTTTTTTTTTTTTTGAGGATAGAGAGAAAATTATATTAATCATTGCGCAATGCTGGTACAAGTAAGCCTAAATGATGCAATCGATCAGAACGCAGGGAGACCTGCAACGCCATCATATCTAACCTACACAAACAAAACACATTGAATCAAAATGCTAAGACAAAACAACAAACACAGAAACACGGCACCGTCAAACTAAACGACACTGCCGCCCGAACTCCAACCAGAAACAAAATGCCCGAAAAGCAGCACCACCACCACCGAACAAGCACCACCCGAGTATTTGCCTTACTCCCATCCAAGCTCCAAACACAACAATAACCTTACTCCCGTCCGGTGCTCAAACCTGCATAGTTGAACAGAAAAACGATGCAGCATCTGAATTGGAGAAAATCACATGAAAACCTTTTTTGAGAAAACCAAAAGAAAGCAAAAAAACCCAGAAAACCCAGTTTTTTTTTTTTTGAGAAAACATCGAAGATTTTATTATTTTTAAAATACACGGATGCATGCCCAATACAAAAAAAGGGAAAGACAATCCAGGAACGACATGGGCACGGCCCGGAGGATTTGTTGTTGAAAGTTGGATCCGAACACTCCAAGGATCTGAAAATCAGAAACGGCTGATGTATGGGCCGGAGTGTAACGCCCCCAAAATTTGGGTTTGTTAATAATGAATACATAAATAATAAATAAGGTTTTACAACAGTAACCCAAAAGAAATTACATAAATCTTCCTGCCAAATACAATCATTCTCTACAGGGTTGACTAGGTTTCTCTATTCCATCGCACGGTCGACCATTCCGGCGGAATCCTGCTCTGCTCCGTAGGCCTTCAAGCCATAGTACTCCTCATGTTCATCTCTATAGTTTGGCATAATACGTCAGAGTCGCAGAGCAACATCGTGGTATTATGCCAGGGTTACACAAGTGCAACACCGTGAGGGATAACGCCCAGTAGACTACACTACCCAATCTCTAACTATCAATTCTAGAACAATAAGCTCGAAAACAGTAATGCAGACTTGTTAACGGGAAAACCATGAAATGCAATGTGCGTGTCCATACGGATCAGAGTAAACATGCGCAGTAAAAGTAGTTCATTTCAGTGTCTCAAAAACAGTAACTCGTATCAGTTTCTCAAAATAGTGACTTGTGTAAATCTCCCATTTTCGGCATTCTTCTTCACATTTCATTCCAAGTCAATCACCTCACACCACTTGAAAGTTATTGGTCCGTTTACGCCTCCTTTCAGCTGACGGTACCAACCTTTCCGCTCGAGGCCCCGGTTGTCGTGCATCACCGAACTTAACAGCCTGTTTGCACGGTCCGTCCACCCCGCGACTCACACGACACGGTCCCGGCCACCTTGCATCACCGAACTTAACAGCCTGTTTGCAAGGTCCGTTCACCGTGTGTTGTGCACACTTAGCCCAAACATCCAAGTTCTCTCCGCGAACTGGAAGTGGTGCTCTCGCTGCACTACCGCATCAAAACCATTCCTTGAAGTTCTCTCCGCGAACTTGAGGTGGCCACAAATTCATCTCATCACATTTCATTTCATTTTCTGAGAATTTCATTTCCATTTTCAAAACTCATTTTCATTCTCATCATTATTTTCTCATCAACAGCTATTTAAATTTTCTCATTTACTGTGTCATAACGTAATGTGTACGTGCTCAATGCCACATGCTAAAAAATAATGCCCATGCAATATTTTCCAAAAAATCTTTTCTCCAAAAATCTTGTTTTTCTCTCTTGAAAAACACTACATAAAATTATGCACTTTATTGCACCAACCTTTCCACAAAAAAATAATAATAATATTATTTTTATTTCTGTAAGAAAATATTCCCTCATGAAATTATGCACTTTAATGCATCCACTTCCTCAAAAATAATATAATTTCTTCATAAATTCTATTTTCTAACAAAAATTCAATTTCTTTCTTTTTCTTTTAAAACTCCACTTATTTCTTCTCTAAAAGAAATAAAATTAGTAAACTTCTTTTTCTAGCAATTTCTTTAAAAAGACATTTTTCTAGAAATCTCATCTCCAAAAGATTTAACCACTTTTGTCATAAAACTTTCTTACCAAAAAAAAAATTTTAAACAAGTAATAAAAATCTTATTTTTAGAAAATCTACCTTTTCTAAAAAGATACTTTCTAATATTTTTAGAAACTTTCTTTTTCTTGCAATTTCTCACAAAATGACTTTTTTTTAGAAAGTTATGACCAAAGGTTTTAACACATCTTTACCATAAAATTTTAACACCAAGAATTTAAATAAACAACTAAATTTACTTTTTAGAAAATCTATCTTTTTCAAAAAAAATACTTTCAAAACTTTAAGAAACTTTCTTTTCCAAAAATTTTAAACAACTTTTCATAAAAGTCTTTTTAGCACCACAACACACTTTTATTTAAAAGAAATATTTCTACTATCTCTTTAGTGGAAAATTACTAGAAAATAATCAATGTTGGAAAAAATTCACCCACACACTTTATTTTTTTAAAACTTCTAGTTTTCTAAATAAAACTATTGAATTATGTAAAAACTTTGTTAGTAAAAAAAAATTAAACCATTTCTAGAAATGTTTAACTTATTAATTTTAGGAAGAACCATTTAATTAGTAACTCAATATTTTAGTCTACTTCCATTAACTAGTTCTTCCAAGAAAAATATTAATTTAGAAATTTTCTAGAGACTTGTATAGGAATCCCATCTTCTAATTACTTCTAGTCAACTTCTAATCAACTTAATCTTACTATACCAACTTCTAATTTCATGAAGAAACATTCTAATTAGAAATTAATTAGAACCTCTAACTTCTTTTCAACATGAAATCTTCTCTTTAAACTTTCTTAGAAACTAAGTAACATGCTTAGTACCATAAAACATGCAATCCTTGGTGTGGAGGCTTCTTAATCTACTTAACTTTCTTACTTAAGTTAAGTTAATTAGGGTCTAAATAGGTTGACTTTGTGGTGGTAGAAGTAGTTTAGAAGTAGGTGGTTTGTTGGGAATATTAGAGATATACAAATATGAAAAGTGTAAAGGTGGTCCAAAAGAACAAGAGGTAGGCTTTTTATAGACAAAACAAGGGTCCCTCTCCCTTCCTCAAAAACTTTCGGCCCCTCTCTCTTCAATGTTGGACGATCAACACCAAGGGGGGAGAAGTAAATGTGCATTTACTTGGCACATGGGAAGTACATGAAGGTGCCACCTTCCTCTCTACATGACTCTCGGTATGTTCTTAGGCTTGCAAGTTGGGAAATCAAATGGGAGGAGTAACGTGGGAAGTAAGTGTGGGGGAAATAGGCCTCTTGTTGTGTAGGATTTTGCATGGTCACCTATGATATGGGGAGCTTTTTAGGGACTTATACACACAAATGTGCATGTGCTTGCAAGTTGTAGCTAGATTTAGGCTTTAATAGGCTTCATAGGGAAGAATATTCTTCCTTAAAACATGGAGCCATGTTTCATGGGACCTTGGAGGCCAAGTTTTCTAGTCTAGTGTAGGCATAGGCTTGTAGCATGTGCTCATATTCAAGCACAATGCATGGGCATGTCAAACTACGCTTTAAGGAAAGAATCTTGGGCAACTTTAGATCAAAATTGGGCACCCTTCCCCTCTCTATATGGCTGCCTCTCTCTCTCTCTCTCTCTCTCTCTCTCTCTCTCTCTCCCCATGTGCAAGAGTTTCTAGGAAATTTCTCACATTAATGAAGCACATGCATCTAAAAATACTTGGAAGAATCCATTTTATAAACGAAATTTTTATTTAGCAAAAATCAGGGTCGTTACACGAAGGATATACGGTTGGGTGAGAAACTACGAGAAGGGGATGGGCTGCGCTGATCGACATGCATGTCTAGTAGATTGGAGATTGAGCCCCAAAATGGCAAAGATGGGGGAGTGAAACCCCCTGATGCACCAATCTAAACAGACAATAAATCAATCAGCAAGAAAATCGGCATCGAGACTGTCGGAGCATGCGAGACAGCGATCGTCGGAGGAGCAATTTACCCAACGGCAGAGCAACTGAAGAGGCAGATGGAGGCCGGCTGTGATTTATTGTGCAGAAAAGAGAAGAAAAAAAGGCGAGGGGGAGGAGAGGTGGGCAGAGAAACGTCTTTTAGAGAGATGGTGATAACAAGACCTTTAATGCTAGCAAAGTGGAGCTTATATACTTAAAGTGTTCAAAAATGTTTCATGATGGTAGTTGCTAAAATTTTAGATAATCTTGTTGGACTATATTTCTTTGTAACTTTCTATTTTGTTTTAAATGTTTTTTTTTTATTGTAGGACACATAAATTATTTTTGTGTAGATCTTATTGTTATTTTTTGTTCACTAAGTTTGGATATGGATTTGCCTGAATATAGCCGATCCCCAATGAGAGGCGGGCCTGGTGGATTGTCCATTATCCCTTCTGGGTATGGAGGTGGGGACGGGGGAGAAATTCCCAATTGGGGATTGGGGGTAGAATAGAGTTCCCCGATCCATACCCTACCCGCTGCCATCCCTAGTTTTTTTATCGTTCCAAACAGTGATAGTTTGGTTGAGAGTTTTGAGAAGAATATTTTGAGAAATATTTTTGAGATAGTGTTTGGATGAGTTTTTGGAAAAAGTAATAATTAGAAAGATGTGTAATAATTGGAGAGAGATAGAGAGAGAAATAAGAATAATGATTAGATAGAGGGGTGTGAGTAGAGAGAGAAATATGATTAATGATTGGAGAGATGAGAGATGGAGAAATAATCTTTTTGGAAATTTTTTTGGAAATGTGAAGTGAACAAAGTTTGTTTTTTTTTTTTTTGTGGTTTGAGTTTTAGAAAACGACAAAACTATGTCTGGTAATGTTTTTGTTTCTTGTTTTTTGTTTTTGTTTTTAATTTTTTCAAAACTAAAAAACAAAAATAAAGTATTTGATAATTTATTTATGTTTTGTGTTTATTAAAAACGTTTTGAAAATTTTTTAATTTTCAAAACACACAAAAGTGTTTCCCATGTTTAAAAAACGAGGTCGTTTGAAAAAAACACCCTCAACTTTTGAAGCCGCCGTCAAAACAAGAAAACGATCTCTCTTCTCTCCGGCCAAAACCGATCGTCTTCTCTCCAGCCTCGAAACCCGCCGTCCCTCTGGTAAGCTCCTCTCTCTCTCTCTCTCTCTCTCTCTCTCTGATACACGTTATGACCCAAATACACAGAAATTCAGATGAAAAACGAGATCCAAAATCTGAATCTCGAGCTTCTGATATTAAGCAACAGGAAGGTTTACAATTCAAAGGAAAAGAAGCAAAGAAATGCAAGTAATCACTCTCCTCCCTCTCTCCCTCTCTTTCATTCCTTATATACTCATCACGTGTCTCCTCCTCCCCTCTAACCAACTTCCCTCCAAAACCGGAAAGGGCTAAAAGGAACAAAAGGAAAAAAAAGACAATATTAATTTGGCTATTAACTTAAAGTAAATTATGGTTTGACCCCTTGTGGTGCATCATTCCCTCCTCCTTGAAAACCACCTTGTCCTCAAGGTTGGAATGTAGGAAATTGCTGCTGCAGCTCGTAAAGGGGTTCCCATGTAGCATCCTCAGGCACAGAGTTTGACCACTGGACGAGGACCATTGTGAGGGGTCTGTTATTCTTCTTCACCATTTTTCTGTCCAGAATTGCGATGGGAGCTTCATGGAGTTTCCCTGTAGCTGTAGGAAGGGGTAGTGTAGGATTAGTTGGGACGGCAGACCCCAATTTTTTTTTTTGCTGAGACACATGGAAGACAGGATGAATCTTGGAATCTGCAGGCAGTGTCAATTTGTAAGCTACTGGTCCCACCTTTTGAGAAATCTGAAAAGGTCCATAGTATTTTGGGGCTAACTTTGGAATAGGTCTTCCTGCTACAGGGGTCTGCTTGTATGTTTGAAGCTTTAGGTACACCCAATCTTGCTCCTCAAATACCCTGTCACTTCTTTTTTTGTCTGCCATCTGCTTCATTCTATTCTGTGAGATTTGTAGGTGAGATTTGAGAATCTTCATCATGGTTTGTCTGTCCTGGAGAGTTGTATCTACTGCAGCTATA
The DNA here is from genome assembly GCA_963854785.1 of Vaccinium vitis-idaea. Lineage (NCBI taxonomy): Eukaryota > Viridiplantae > Streptophyta > Magnoliopsida > Ericales > Ericaceae > Vaccinium > Vaccinium vitis-idaea. Next base: position 24,844,837 of record OY978221.1, on the reverse strand, counting down.
GGTGAGGTCCCTGTGACATAATCCTTCCAAGTTGGGGGTGGTTGGCCATATAGTGCTTCATAGGGGGTTGTTCCAGTAGATGCATGGTAGGTTGTAATGTACCACCATTCAGCTAGTGGCAACCATTTTGCCCACTGTTTGGGTCTCTCCCCAGCCATACACCTTAGGTAATTTTCCAAGCATCTGTGTATAACCTCTGTCTGCCCATCTGATTGGGGATGGTAAGCAGTGCTTAAGCAAAGCATGGTGCCCTGAAGTTGGAATAAGGCCTTCCAAAATGCACTGGTAAAGATGGGGTCTCTGTCGGATACAATTGTAGTTGGCATGCCATGTAGTTTGTAGATATTATCAAGGAAGGTTTGTGCTACATCTGTAGCTGAGTAAGGGTGTGCCAAAGGGATGAAATGAGCAGCTTTTGTCAGTTTATCCACAACAACCAGTATGACTGACTTACCATGGGAAAGTGGCAGACCTTCAATGAAATCCATTGATATGTCTGACCAAATCCTTGTTGGTATGGGTAGTGGTTGTAGAAGTCTAGGGGTTTTGACATTCTCTGACTTATACTTTTGGCATACATCACATTCCTCCACATAGGTCTGCACATCTTTGGTCATTCCTTTCCAATAAAAAGCTTGTTTCAACCTCCTGTAGGTTCTCTCAACTCCTGAGTGTCCTCCCATAGCACTATTGTGATGTTCTGCCATAAGTAGTTTCTTAAGAGCTGGTGAATCTCCCACCACCAGTCTGGTCTTGTAGTATAGCAGCCCATGCTGTCACGTATAATGAGGATGGTCTAGTGGGTTTGTTTGAACTGCAGCCACTATCCTTTGAAGTTCCATGTCACTGGCTAGGCTAGCCTTCAAATCTTTCACCCAACCACTTAGGACTACAGTTAATGCTTGAGTGAATCCTTCCTCAGCTTCCTCTGAGTTGATCCTGGAGGGTCCATCTGCAACCTTATTGTCAGCTCCTTGTTTGTAGCTAATCTCATAGTCAAACCCCATGAGTTTGGTCAGCCATTTTTGTTGTAGGAGCATTGTGATTCTTTGGTCTACCAAGTATTTCAAACTGAGGTGGTCAGTCTTGATTTTGAAGCGTCTTCCCAGTAAATAATGTCTCCATTTGTGTACAGCCATGACCACTGCTAGGAGTTCTTTTTCATATGTAGAGAGACCCAAGTTTTTTGGTGCTAAGGCTTTGCTGTAGAATGCTATAGGTTTTCCTTCCTGCTGTAATACAGCTCCCACTCCCTTTCCTGATGCATCACATTCCAAGGTAAAAACCTTGGTGTAATCTGGTAAGGCTAACACAGGGGTAGTAGTCATAGCTTCCTTGAGTTGGAATGCAGTGGCTGACTCTGTTGTCCACAAGAAATTGTCCTTCTTGAGTAGGTCAGTGAGTGGTTTGGCTATCTTCCCATAGTCCTTGACAAATCTTCTATAATACCCAGTGAGGCCTAAGAATCCTCTTAAGGCCTTGAGTGTTTTGGGTTGGGCCAAGTCATCATGGCTGCTACTTTTCCTTCTTCAGCTGATACCCCCTTTTCACTGATTTTGTGGCCCAGATACTCTACTTCTGTCTGGCCAAACACACATTTAGACATTTTGGCATACAACTTGTGTTCCCTCAGTGTTGTGAAGATTGTGTGTAAGTGGTGTAAGTGGTCTGCCCAACTTTTACTGTAAACTAATATGTCATCAAAGAACACCAGCAAGAACTTTCGCAAGTAAGGCCTAAAGACATCATTCATTAGACTTTGAAAGGTGGAGGGTGCATTAGTAAGTCCAAATGGCATTACAAGGAATTCATAATGTCCATCATGGGTTTTGAAAGCTGTATGTTCAATGGATGTGGGATGCATTCTTATTTGATGATAACCAGACCTTAGGTCCAGCTTAGAGAAATACCTTGCACCATGGAGTTCATCCAAGAGCTCATCTATGACTGGTATTGGAAATTTGTCTTTGATTGTCTCCTTGTTGAGTGCTCTGTAATCAACACACATCCTCCAATTATTGTCCTTTTTCCTGATTAGAAGGACAGGAGAAGAGTAGGGACTGGTACTGGGTCTGATCAACCCCAGTTGCAGCAACTCATTCACTATCTTTTCAATTTCCACCTTCTGAATGTAGGGGTACCTGTAAGGTCTTACATTTGAGGGGGTGGTATTCGGTTTGAGGGCTATTTTGTGGTCTTGGGTTCTGGCAGGTGGCAGTTCTTGTGGTTCCATGAAGATATCATTAAAGGTTTGGGTGAGGGCTTGGATCTCTTGGGTTGGGGAAGACATCATTTGGTTTGGAGTTGGTTCATTAGCAATAGCTTGTAGGCTAGTTAATTGGGCCACTATTCCAGATGAATTTTGTTTCAATATTGATTGCATTTGAGATACACTGACCTGCTGAATGTCCACTGATTGTCCTCCCCTTAATACATGTTTCCTCCCTTGTGCTTGAAATTCCATCTTCAATTCTTTGAAGTCCCAAAGCACAGGCCCAAGGGTAGTCAACCACTGAACTCCCAACACCATGTCACAGCCACCCAAGGATAATAATCTGACATCTGTTTGAAACTCTGTCCCCTGCATACTCCATTTAAAATCAGAAACAATTGCTTTGCTGTACAGTTTGGTACCATCTGCCACCACCACTGTGAGAGGGTTTGTGAAATGAATCAATTGTCCAGTTCTCTTGGCCATGATTGGATCTAGAAAGTTATGAGTACTCCCTGAATCAATAAGAATTGTCAAGGGGCATTTCTTCACCTTGCCCTTGATTCGCATGGTCCGAAAGGATGGCAATCCAGACAAGGCATGCACTGAGATGTGGAAGTCTTCCCTAGATGGAGAATAGTCTCCATCCTCTTCATTTACTGGAGTTTCCTCCTTATCCTCTTCCTCCTCAACTTCAATGGAGAATAATTGCTTCTTCTTGCACACGTGTCCTCTGTAGTATTTTTCATCGCAACCGAAACACAGTCTTTTCTGTCTCTTCTCATCAAAGTCCCTAGTAGTCATGGTCTTAATTGGGGGTAGGGTGTCACAGGTTTTGGTGACATTCTGAGGTAGGGGTATAGTTGTTTTGTGGATGATAGGAGTCATGGCTGTAGGTTTTTGGGAAGAATAGGTGGAACTGGTTGTTGTGTTAGTTTTGGAACCAAACTGCATTACCCCCTTTGCCTTCTTAATGGCTGTAGTGGATTCCTCTTGTAACCTGGCCAGCCCCATCACCTGTGATATGGTAGTAGGTCTAAACATTTGCACTCCTGCCTTAATTTCTTCATTTAGCCCACTGATGAAACAGCTTACAAAGAACTCCTCTCCCAACCCATTTGTTTTGTTCGCCAATTCCTCAAACTTCTCCTGGTATTCCCTTACAGTTGAAGTCTGCCTCAACTTGGTTAGTTGTCCAACAGCATCCTCATAAACATTTTCATTGAATCGATCACGTATGGCAGCACTGAACTCCCTCCAATTTCTCACTGTATGGGATTTCTCAAACCATCTATACCAACAAATGGCACGATCCTCCAAATGTATAGCTTCAAACCTGACTTTCTGAGTTTCATCAATCTGATGGAGTTCGAAATATTTGTCACAGCGATAGATCCATCCCTCTGGGTCATCACCAGCAAATTTTGGAAAATCTACTCGATTAAAGCGAGGTAATCCCCCACGAGAATTCGCTGATTGAGGGGTTTCTAGGGTTGAAGAAGAGGGAACTTGAGATACCTGTAAAGCCAGCTGATCATACTTCATCGTTAAAGCTGCGATTAGATTCCTCACCTCACCCACCACTTTTGTTTTGCGATCAAGAGCCGCTGTTTGCTTCTCCAACGCCACAGCCTGAATCTCAGAATTCGTCTTCATCAATTTCACTGTATCCTCGAGCCGCTTAAAATCCTGAGATCTGGTGCCTTCCGCCATATCAATTGATCACCACAGCCGAGAATCGACTGCTCTGATACCACTGATACACGTTATGACCCAAATACACAGAAATTCAGATGAAAAACGAGATCCAAAATCTGAATCTCGAGCTTCTGATATTAAGCAACAGGAAGGTTTACAATTCAAAGGAAAAGAAGCAAAGAAATGCAAGTAATCACTCTCCTCCCTCTCTCCCTCTCTTTCATTCCTTATATACTCATCACGTGTCTCCTCCTCCCCTCTAACCAACTTCCCTCCAAAACCGGAAAGGGCTAAAAGGAACAAAAGGAAAAAAAAGACAATATTAATTTGGCTATTAACTTAAAGTAAATTATGGTTTGACCCCTTGTGGTGCATCACTCTCTCTCTCGTCTACAATTACGATTGAATCTATGTACGAATTGGCTTTTGAATGAGGTAGAATTCTAGGGTTTGTGATTTTGTGAGTCAATTTTAACTGTGTTCTCTTCAGTTTTTGAAGTTTATGTCCTGAAATTGAACTTTGACCTCGGAGTGGATAGAACTTGGAAATAGAGAGAGATGTGGCTCAGATCACCGCACACTTAACCCCGACTAGGGATTTTTTTCTTTTGTAATAAGATTCAGTTGCCAAGTGCTTATTGAGATCGATTTAGGGTTTATCACAATCTTAATGCTTGGACATTACGAAAGATCAATTACACTTATGGGCAATTGACTTACAATCACTGTAATAATTCGATCCTCCCCCTTAAGGGTATGAGAAATGGTACAACATAGTGCAACACCAATCAGAGGCCACTATCATGCAAAGATCAAGCCATCAAGGTGTTTACAAAATTTGACCTCTTCTCTACTTTTAAACCTGATAAACATGCTTAATTATATGCATCATACACCATCCAGAAGGCCTTTTGCCATCGTTCTTCATTCTGAACCTGCTTCTGTGACCGTTCAGAGTCAAAATCCCTTATCAAGAGATGATGTTTGGAACAAAATCGCCTCTATCTTGTCAGGTTTTGGTGTTGTTCTAGGTTGTAAGTCCCAGTCATTCACCAAACATTTTGTGTTTTTTGTAGTAATTTCGGTTTAGTCACAATTCTTTTGGTTTGAATTGAGGCTTTCAAAATCTTTGATTACCCATTTAAACAACCCCTTGGGGGTTGTTTCAGACACTGACTTAAGGCAGGAACTGGCTTAAATAAATTTTTAGGGTTGATGTATTGTGAGAGAATGACCTGTCTCATAAAGCGCAAGAAGTCAGTTTCTATAACAACCCTTATTTATAAAGTTCAGAAATTACATTATTTTAGGCTGAAATAGGAGGTTGAATTGCAGTGGCGTGCACCAGCTCTCATCGTTAACAGACTATATTTGTTCGCCACCCCTCTGGATATGCTATTTTGGGGTCAATCTTCTGCGGATAGGGCTACATAGTGCGGTTCATTGACATCAATGTGCTACTGAGTTCAATGTAGTCTCTGACAAATGTTAAAAAAATAGACATTTATGAAATGCCTTCATCTAATCTGGTGAGAACCATGTAAATTTGTACACTAATTGTTTCAAATGGTTCCTACCAGGGCCGGGTCAGATATTTCCTGGGATTTTGGTGTTCTCAATATAGGATTGAATCGAATTTATTGGTCTTCTCATGTCAATCAGTTTAGATCATGCGTGAAAGCATGACTTTTTCTTTGCTTCTTTCTAGAGTAGGAGGAGTTTTCATTGGGTGATGTCATGTAATCGGTCTGCTTTGAAATAACCAGATTTTTCTTATCCTTGTTTGTAGATCACACAGAATGCAGCTAACAACAAGAGTTTCCTCAAGGAGGGTATTATCCTCTTTGGCAACGTTGTTTGGCAATGCTTCGTGTCCTAGTAACGTCCCAAGACAATCTTTCACTACCTACTCACTGCAGGAACTCCACAAATTCCAAAAGCATTCTATTATTCCTGGAAATTTAGTAACATGGGGTTCACTCGGTTTCTGTAGAACATCGAGATTTGCTTCTGGTTTCACGCCTTTGCAAAAAAAGCCTCTGAATTCGATTATCGACATTGAGAGGGCGAAGGATCTACCAGCTGAGGACCTCATTGCCATTTGGGATGATGTAATTTCTCATAACCTTGCTTGTGATTCTCATTCAGTTGATCCAGTTAAATAATGTTCCACGTATAGTTTACAGAATTGGTTTACCATAGTGCATGCATTACTTAAATTTATGTTTCCTTCATGGGTGCATTGAAGGACCAGTTGTTTTTGCAAGTATTACCATTCATTGGAGGTGGAGGTTGTAGATACTAGATGCAAGTCAGCTAGTGTGAAGCCTTATTGATAAGCTGGTAGAAATTGACCTGGGGACTAAAGGAGGTGGAAGGGACAAAAGATGAGGTGATCCGAGAGCAAGAGGGTTGATACATGGGTGCATCAAAAGACTGGAAGAAGTGTTTTCACAAAAATTGAGCTGAAATGGGACCAAAGGAGGTCGAAGGGACAAGAGATGCCGTTATCTCTGTGTGCGTGTGTGTGTGTGTGTGTGTGTGTGTGTGTGTGTGAGAGAGAGAGAGAGAGAGAGAGAGAGAGAGAGAGAGAGAGAGGGAGGGGGAGAGAGAGAGAGCGCGCTACTAGTTGATGGTATATTCCTCAAATGGATTTCGTGGGTATAAATAACTAACTTTTCAAGCAATATTACCTCTTTCAAAATAATTGCTATTATATTCGTCAAATGGATTTCGTGGGTATAAATAACTAACTTTTCAAGCAATATTACCTCTTTCAAAATAATTGCTATTATATTCGTCAAATGGATTTCGTGGGTATAAATAACTAACTTTTCAAGCAAAATTACCTCTTTCAAAATAATTGCTATTATACGTGCTTTCTATTACTACACCTCATGCCGAGAGGCAATGTAGAAAACTCTGCAAAGGAATGGTTAAAAGCTGTGGTTTCATCACTGCTTTAGTTGGATATGATGCATGTTTACTTGTTTGAGAGATGCTAGGTTCTCTTGAATGCGTTAGAATATACTGAAAAACGGATACACTGAAGGGAAAGTGTGTTTTTTTTTTTTGCGAGTAGTTTTTATTAATTGCTATTATGTGTGCTTTCTCTAACTACACCTCATGCCGTGAGGCAATGTAGAAAACTCTGCAAAGGAATGGTTAAAAGCTGTGGTTTCATCACTACTTTAGTTGGATATGATGCATGTTTACTTGTTTGAGAGATGCTAGGTTCTCTTGAATGTGTTAGAATATACTGGAAAACGGATACGTTGAATGGAAAGTTTTTTTTTTTTTTTTTGCAAGTAGTTTTTATTAACGTGGAGAACTGAGAGAACATACTTCCGATGGTGAGGAACCAATTGCTTTCCATGAAGCTGTACCAAAGAAAATTACATTCCATGAAGAGAATAGGAGTGAACAAAGTGCAACTGCCACAAGGAAATGATGCTGATATTTCAAAATCCTTTCATCATACTTTAACTACACTTACGGAAATCACCCATTGAATCCTCTGCAGTTTTCTCCTTGATTAATGTGTACTGTAATTTTTTTTTTTTTTGGGTAAATATACTGTAAAATTTGCGTCCCTTTGCCATGATGAAATGGTTTTGGTTGATTAGAATGAGCTGAAAACTATCCAGCAGTTCTTCGTCGCTACTCTGAAGTGTGGAGTGTGAACATGCCAGTGAAGTATTAGTTTGCTTGATATTGTAGGCCTTTCTGCAGTTTTCTCCTTGATTAATGTGTACTGTAAAATTTTCGTCCCCTTGCCATGATGAAATGGTTTTGGTTGATTAGAATGAGCTGAAAACTATCCAGCAGTTCTTCGTCGCTACTCTGAAGTGTGGAGTGTGAACATGCCAGTGAAGTATTAGTTTGCTTGATATTGTAGGCCTTTCTGCAGTTTTCTCCTTGATTAATGTGTACTGTAAAATTTTCGTCCCCTTGCCATGATGAAATGGTTTTGGTTGATTAGAATGAGCTGAAAACTATCCAGCAGTTCTTCGTCGCTACTCTGAAGTGTGGAGTGTGAACATGCCAGTGAAGTATTAGTTTCCTTGATATTGTAGGCCTTTCTTGCTTAATCTTAGATGTTTATTTTTATGGATCTTCCCCTGTTGTCATTGTTACTGTTTCGTCTGTGCAATGTTGAAAAGTAGTTGGCTCCAAGCCACAATTGTAGGTCCTTTTTAGACATGACTGTTAAATTGGATTTCTAATTTTGCAGGCTGAACTGAATGCATATTGTGCAGAATCAGCGAAACCCCTTGATTTTCTCATTGAATTCTTTAAATAGCTATTGTACTTCTTTCTACCAAGTAATGGATCTGGCAGAATAGAATACGACTGCATGTTGGATAAAACCACCAGTGCTCTACATTGGACTTTCATTTTAATCTTATCACCGTCAATGGATCAAATTAGCTTCATGTGTGGAAGCAGTTCCATTTAGTATATTCGATTACTGGGGTTTAATTCTTACCTTGATTTTGTATGTCTATTCTTTTGGGTGGCATTTTTCACATCAGTATCACTTGGGAAGAGGTCACATTGGCACTTCCATGACGGCAAAATTGTATCATCTGATGGAGCAAAGAGCGGCAAATTGGTATGCCATTATCTGCATTTGCTTTGTAGATAAGTTCTTTACCCTCTTTCTTCATTGTTCTAATTTCAACTCTTCTTATAGCCGGTACTTTGTCGTTCCTTTGTGGAAAGGAAGTGGCTATACGACAATGTTTGCTCAAGGTTGGTCTCCAATGGCTTTGTTTTCTCACCTATAGAGTTACTTGGTGGAAGTTGCTACAATACTGGAGGAATTTTCGTATGGAAACCTTCCCACCTTTGTAGAAGAATAATTCTATTCTCAATAGTCTAATCCTCGTTTTCTTGGATATTCCATAGTTCCACTTTTTCTTTTGCTTGTTGATTTCTAGTTTCACTTTTGATTTTCTTGGTGCAACAGAAAGTGGGGTATTTGTCGATTCAAGATACAAATTGTTTATCATTATCCATTGTATTTGTAATATAGTTGAACACATTTCATCTTTCTAACTACTAATACAGTCTATACTGTAAAGTGCAAACCCAGCATGGTTTAATTTTTGCTTTGTTGCAGTGCAAATGCCACACATGCTTTTCACTGGTCTTGAAGATTACAAAGCAAAAGGAACCCAAGCTTCTGCGTATTTCGCTGTATCTTATTACACAGAATTTGCAGAAAACAAGGATTTAGTGCTTATTCGGGGGGATGTTGTCTTCACAAGCAAGGTCGCTGACTCTGAGGCAAAATGGCTTTTGGAGACCATGCAATCTTTCTACTTGAATGATAACAGGTACAAACTGGTTGAACAGTTCAACAGAGAGACTCGTGACTTTGAGTTCAAGGACGTTTTAAAAGCACTTGATATGCCCCTCTTGTAGATTTTCCCAAGCGAATAAACTTTTGGCCGTATCTCTTTGGTAGAATAACAGCACTGATATTCCAATGCTAGAGTGAAGACTGATTTTCTTCGTTCTATGGGATTTATGTGCTGTATTCTTGGGAGCAAATTGAAGGTACTTGTTTCATCTTTTCTTGTTTTCCTGAGAGCAAGGTTGTGCTATTCTGCTTGGGTAATGTGTTGCGATTTCGAAAATGCTGATTGTATGCCTATTGTTCCCATTTATACTTATGGGAAGCAGAAATGGATTTGTCGTTTAGAGCTAAATTTTCCACAAAACTAGCTCTTTCTTTGGCACAGTAATGCGGTTTGATTGTTTTGATTTGCCACTCTCATATTGATGCAACTGTAATGTCATCATTGTCATGTTACGTTGCACGTTCGTGCTCTTATATGCCACTGTGATATGTATGTGGGGGTTATATGTTTGTGCCGGTGGCCTTGTGACCTTAGCTCAGCAAAGGAGAACAGGAGGTCCACAAGCACTAGAATTACAATGCAAGACTGAAGATTGATTTTCACATTTCTCTGGGATTTTTGGGCTATAATCTCTGCGATCATGTTGAAAATGGATTTGGATGTCTTGAGTTTTTTCTGTTTCGTTAGATTTGCTGCAATTTTGAAACCTGCTTGCAAGCTATATGAAATCAGAAATACATATTTGTGATATTTGTAACCAGTTTCGTTAGACTTTCAAGAGATGTTAAAATGTACTATATTTGTGATATTTTAGAACCGAATGATGCAGAAAGCCAGAAACTAGTGCTCTTCCATTTGCATACTTATTCTATCAAATTAAATACATTACTCCTACTTATTTTTGTTTTTTGGGTAAGGTAAGCGGTATTACATATTGTTGGGAGTTTTGAGAAAAAAATTTGAGATATATTTTTAAGATAATGTTTGGTTTGATTTTTGAAAATGGATTTTTGGGGTAATAATTGGGTAGAGAAATCATAGTAATTATTGGAGATAGGGTAATAAGTGTAGCGAGATAGAGAGAGAAATAAGAGTAATGTTTGGAGATATGGGTAATGAGCATAAAGAGAAATGTGAGTAATGATTGAACAAAGGAGTGATGAGTGGAGAGATAAGAAAAGGAGGGGGAAATTGTTTTTGGAAAATTTTACAAAAATGAAAACCAAACAAGGTTTGGCGCCTCAAGACTTTTGAACACTTCCCGACATTAGGTATCAGTGATCAAATTACGTGGAAATTCTGATTATGGTTTGTAGGCAGACATTCATTATACTGTTCTAACCTAATTTGTCATAAGAAGAATGCAACAACCCGTGCGAGCTGATGTGTTAACCCTTAGCCTAACCACGTGGCTCAAAAGGTTAATCCCAATATAGTAGCCGGAGGGCCGTTTCCTTATATTCCATCCATTTCTTTCACATCTGCCCTATGTGGGACTAAAGTTGCCCAAATGGGTTCTCACAAAGAGTCTTTTTTAGCTCAATGTTTTTTTTCACACTCAAAATTTGTCAAAAGAAGAGAGTTTCTTTTTTCTCAAATTTTTTTTTTTTCATACTCAAACTTAAGTCCTCTATTCAATGCTACACAGATTTTTTTATTCTTTTTATTACAGAATACTTTTTATACTCCTTGAGAATTCAGATCGGAAATGATTTTGATGCTACAAGCAATGTGTTAAACATGTATGATATGAGATTCATGCAACAGGAATGACTTGTTTCAGGACTTGCTTTCTTTCAGCATTGTTTCAACTTAAATAATACGGCCAAGATTATATGTTAATGCCAAAACTATTTTTGATTGTGCCAAAACTCAAGTGCATGAAATGTTTGTACTCATATGTAAAGTATAAGTTCTTTATGCATTGGAGTTTTGGCATAATCAAAAATAGTTTTGGCATTATCGCTTACCTACGTATTGGGTACGTATTATGCAATAGTACTAATAGATAACTACAAAACAAGCCGATTAGAGAAATAAATTTCCAAGGAAAAACTGTATTCGCTTTCTTTTTGTTGGTTGTGTGAGAGATCTCTATCACATGATACAAGCGCTAATTCCACCAAACATCGAAGCAACTCGGTATCTGAAACATATAACAATTGACGCTGTCTATTGTTAAGAAACATTCTTTCCTCAAAGGGGAATCAACTAGTAATATGGCTTTGACAAAATCCTCCACCTGCAGTGGCTCTCCTGTTTTGCACGCCTATAGAGAGAGACTCCAAACGACGCTCAATCGAAAGAAAGAGAAAGAAACTACTATATGCTTAACTCATGCCCCAGGAATCCCTAGACACGGGTTACGAGCTAATCTTTTACTGGAGGGAAAGCTCAAGCGGAACGTAGGCGCTTTAGGTTTGTATTGACCATGCACTCTCGCGTCGTCAAATGTCATATGTATATATGATAGAGGTGGTTTGGTGATTTACTTCAATGCTACTAAGAACAGAACGGTAAATCAGGATATAAACAAGTGGGTTTGTTGATGCAAAATGCCACTTGAAACCATCAAATGTTACTACTATCTGGAATTCATATCCTCCTAGCTCAGATGATGTAAAACCGCAACTAACCAATTCTCCGCTTTTCCCAAGCCACTGTAATGGACTTGGAAGGCAAATCTAGTGAAAAATGGAGGCGCGCTTGAGGTTCTCATGAGACTGCCATGTTTGGCTGGTTCCTACAGGTGGTAGTATCGAGGGAGTTCAATAAACCATACAAGCTCTCCAACATGAATCAGTTTTTCAAGCTGACAGTAAACGAAAAGCATGTTATATTTGGTATTGATTACTGACGGAGTTTTTATCTGATATAATCAATTATATTATCAACAGTTTCCAGTTCTACGTAAGCATAACTAGTGGTGACATGCTTCCCCTTGGGATCGCGGTCATTGAGTTGACTGACAAAACCTTCACCAAGCTCAATTCAATTGCGGCTCCAGAATGATGCTTCCAATAATGTTTTATAAACACAATCATTAACCGAAATGTACCCCGAGAGAGAGAGAGAGAGAGCGCGTGCTATATAGATAGATTGTTTTTTACTTGTTGTAAGATAAAGACGGAAGAGAATCAAAAGATGGCTTCATACAAACTAGCATAGCATGGGATTTGAAGAAGCTATGTTTTCAAGTGTAAATTATGTTGACGTGTAAAATACTCTGTATCTTGTTCTAACTAGGTTACTTGGTTCTTTAAATGAAAAGACTACAAAATTTTCATTCTATCTGAAACATATCTCTAGTTACCTTTGTGAGAGTATGACGATTGACTTGCCAATTATCTTTCATGGGGTACTAAAAAGACATTGAGAAGCCTTAAACAAACAATGATCTTAAGTAAGACATGAGATTTTCTTTGGTTAAATCAAGACCTGAGATTAAACACAATTGAAAAATTAGTTTGGGCTTAGTCCTGAATCCAATTTTGCATTGAAAAAGAAAAGACCCACTTACAAATACCATTTTAACAGGCCAAGTTGTTGCAAGATTGGTTTACAATTAATGTAGATGATCTTCCCAAAAATTTTAGAGTACATGCCAATTTCTCCGGCTTTCCTCGCAACTAACGCATGGTGTCCCGGGCCAACTTGGGGCACCCCGGACTAATCTCTACAGCCCCTCCCACTCCCGTTTCATACACTTAAGCGTGGGGAGGTGGCCCGAGAAATGCTGACAAGGAGAATCAAACATGAGATATTAGGATGGAGCAAACACCTAAGTCTTACGTCAAGACCACATAGCCAACAACAAACACCTAAGTCTTAGGCCAAGACTACCTAGCTAACCCCTTGAGGTTAAGGAAGAAGTACTTTGTCATAGAACTTCTTGGAAAAATTACAGTGGCAATTCCAAATTCCAAAGAACAATTTTCATTGACAAATATAAACAGATTACATCAAACTGAAAATGAAATGGAAAATGATACAAACAGTAGATTTTGAAAACAAGCCGAGTCCTGTGAATCACAATCTCCTTGACAAAGATTCATCGCCTACTGTGAGTGTTGTAGGTATCACCGGCGTCTTCGTCCCGGGATAAAACGGCTAGAACCACGGCCAACAGAACACCACCGTCGACTGCCTTGGCGAATTGAAATTGCGTCTGCCTCTCTCCCTCAAAGACGATTTCTAGAGTGAGAGCACAAAAATCTGATGAAGAAACAATGGAAGAGGCTCTTTTATATAGGTGAAGGAGGAGCTTTCACCTTAACTTCGAGCATCAATGGGGAGCCTCCCCATTCAATACGAAAAATGAATTCAGCAAATAAAAACTCCCAACATTATGCTGCATTTGAATTGCCACTCAATCTCTTTCATGGGGTCTGTTGACCAACTTTATCACGTGTATTAACCAGCTTTAACCACGTGTAACATCCACTTTGTGGGTCTTTTCGGTTGCCTCGAGAGACCCTCCGAATATTTCATTCACACCGAATTTTCGAGAAATTTCCAATAGAATTGACTTATTGCACACTTTTCTACCAATTTTTGGTAGTCAACATGAAAATTGGAAAGAATTTTAGAAACTATAAATTGTATTGACCCTATACATAGAACTTCCATGGCCTCCGAGTAAATGCTTTCTCTAATTCAAACAATTACAAAAATTATTTTGATTTGCGTATTAAAGAGCATGACCATTTAGAACAAATGCCAATCCATTTGAATTGCTTTATTGTACCTTATGCTCCAATTAGGTGTCATCTCCGGTTGTTCACATTGACATGGCATTTCAATTCAAGGGCCGGAAATGTGCATAAGCTATTGCTATCTGTTACACAATTTACAACCTTACCATCTTGAAACAATGAACCTGAACTAATAAAAAAGAACATGTATCAAGACTTAAAATTGAACTGTTAATCAAGTCAGCGTATTATCTTCTTCTGGTCAGATGAATAGAGTAAAAACATTCGGATAGTCTGATGGTGTTAATAGAGCAAAAATAGAAAATCATGTCCCATGTACTCATTTTTGTATGAAAATAAGTACTTAAAATCTACACCTTTGTACATCCGGCCATGACGGTGGATACAACTGCGGAACTGTTCGTGGTTTTGTTTGCTTTGGGAAGAACACATAATACCCTTTCACGCATCAAGTGGATTAACGTCTTCCTTGTCTCTACTCTTCATTTACCCATCCATAACTTCTTGCATGATTCGTCTATTTTTAACACAACTCCAAAAAAACAAAAACAAAGAGACTATATGCTCAAAATTTTTTTTACAGAAATAATTGGCGATAGCGAAACACAATTCTCATTTGAGTAGAGGACATACATAAATTTAAAAAGTAAAATTTTGAAATGATGGGCACATGATCGGAGGACATGAGACGAAATGAATAGAGATAACACTTATACATTTGGAAACGAAATCTCATCTTAATAGTTGATTGATTCAATTAAGAACCCCCATGTATAATAATTATTTCCTCTGGGGATGAAATTCGAAATTTACCTATTACGTATATGGATAGGTAGTATATATGTTCATGCCATATATATTAATTATTTTTATTTCCCTCATTCCCGCAAATCAGTCCATATTTGCAAAACTTTAGCCCCAAGATTTGTTAACTGAACTCTTTCAAAAATTAATCAAAAAACATAATTAAGCAATTGTCTTAGCCAATCAACTCTTGCTAGTTGTCGCATCTACAGTCATCCTCACGAAATGTCATTCTGCAATACTATAATAGATACTCTAGAATGAATTTAGTTTGGGAACTAGCGAGGTTACGAGAGACTATTTCTCAGGAATTGAGAGCATCCATACCCATAAAACCGAATTTGCTATTGTCGCTGTTATTTGTAGCAATAAATAGTGCTATTTTGCCAAAACTAAAATAAAATGGTAAGGTGTTGCACCGATCTTTTGCCATTGCACTAGGTGCATGGCACCGTGCCATGCACTCATCCGGCGCAAAAATACACGGTTCAGATCAAATCCAACTCTATGTGAGAGCCGTTGCTTGGATTTGATCTAGACAGTGCATTTTCGCAATGAATGGCCGGATAGGGTGCATGGCACGGTGCCATGCACCTAATGCACAACATGGACCCCTTGTCCATATGCTACACCCCTACCAAACCAATTCACCTAATTGCATTTAGGTCAACATCCTCGGGCATAATGGCAGTTTTTTAAAATTTGCCAAACGTGAGAGAGGAATTGGTTTATTTGTGGGGAAATGCTACAGGCACTAACCAGTGTACATACTATTATACTAACTGTCCATGTGACACTTTTTTATACTAACTATCAATGTCACACTCTTTTAGTGGATGAGTCTATCCATGTATTGAATAGTGCATTGATGTGGTAATATCATGTGTGTATTTAGTGTAATAGTTGGTACACGAGTTAGTGCCTGTAGCATTTAGTGTGGCAACCATTTCGCTAAAAATATTGTCATTTCAAAAAAAAGGTTGAAAATCTCGCCATATATGCGCAGCGATGTAATTGCTCAGATGGAGCAAAAATTTAGCGGTTTCTGCATTCTCACTCTAGTTACTACTTTAGGGGTTGTAAAGGGGTTAGCAAAATAACTCGTCAAACCGCAGATCCAATGCAAACCAATCCAAGCCGATGGGTTTGGTTAGGTTTTCTTGTAATGTGGTTTGGTTCCGGTTTTAAAAAATAAAAAATCATGATAAATGGTTTGGCTTGTGGATTTACGTTGATGGTTCCAGTTTCGAACTGATCTGATCCATATAATACTCTATATTTATATAGATATTTATTTTATATATCATATGTGAAATTTGTTTAAATACATAGAATGAATTTTTTTTCTCGCAGTCAATTACTAATTTCCTAATCTAATGCTTCATTCCACCACCCTAATTGTTCACTTCCAAGATTTTTTTTAACACCTAAATTTCTATATATGGTAACCTATTTCTATAATTTTAATATACTAAACATGCACAACTTACTAATTTCCTAATCTAATGCTTCATTCCACCACCCTATTTGTTCACTTCCAAGATTTTTTTTAACACCTAAATTTCTATATATGGTAACCTATTTCTATAATTTTAATATACTAAACATGCACAACTTAGACTTAGTCATTTTTTTTTGTCATTCGTCATTTCTATTCTATTACATGGGGGAGGGGGGAATGAGATTCGATCCCGAGATACAATGTGGGGTATCCAAGAGCTCTACCGCATGAGCTAGCCACTACTTGCAGACTTAGTCAATTGATTTCCTAATTTTTTTGCTTGTTAACTAATTTCCGAATCTAGTACTCTATTACATAACCTTCTTTCTTCACTGATTACTAGTATTCTACTGGTTTTTAATTGGTTGATGTTAGTGATTGTAACAACACTTGTTTTATTATAGTTATCGGTTAACTTGTCTCTGTATTTTAACGGTTTGGATTGGTTTGATTCTATGAATTTTATGGGTTGGTTTGGTTCTCCAAATTTGTAATTCGTAGGCTGTGGTTTGATTTTTGGTTTGTTATAAAACCGGACAAATCCGGTCCATGCTCACCCTATATGTAGGGAGAGTTATTGAATGGATTATTTGATTTTATCATCATCTTTTACGAATAGATTTTATCACACTAGATTTTATCAACCATTTTTGAAACTCATAGTGGTCCACAACTATTTTATCACTTAGATTTTATCTATTGGGAAAATAAGGTGATTTTATCACCCATCCATAAAATACCAACTAAAATCAACTTTATCATTTTATCTCATAAAATCCATACAAGAACTCCCCGTAAAGTGTAAACGAGATTTTTGAAAATTAGTTGAAGTATAGGGGTGTAAGTGTAATATTTTCTTACGAGCAGGTCCAGCCTACTCCATTTCCGTAACCATCTAAAACGGCACAGGGCTTCGAAGGAAAATTGATAATATCTCATTCTATCATAACACAATTTCAAAACCCTCACCAGTCGAGCCGCATTGAGCACCGTCTTCCCCTCTTCCACAACCCAATTCTTCTCTCTGCATCCTTCACATCCGCACACGCTTATTCAAACCAAACGCCCACACATTGCTGGCGCTAGTGACCAGTTGTTCCAGTCGAATTCGTCATGACTGACGACGCCTTTGGCATCGAGAAGCTCTACGAGTACGGCGAGCGACTTAGCGAGGCCAAAGACAAGTCCCAGGTCCCTCCCCCATTATAATTCGTCAATTTCCACTCCTATTTTATACTAGGTTCTTCTATTCAATTTCTAGGGTTTCGTTAGTTAAATTCAATGTGTTGTTTTCATTTTGTACTACTCCGTAATTTCGTAAAGAAATTTGAATTCCTTGATTGTTACAACATGTGAAGGACTACCGGAGTATAATTAAGGCTCTTCGTTAGTTATATTCGATATTGTTGTAATTTTGGACTGCACCTCGTAATTTCGTGTGGTGATTATAATAATTCTTTGGTTATTTATTATTACAGCATGTGGAGAACTACCGAAGTCTAATTAACGCCCTATTCGATATCTAGGGTTTCGTTAGTGATATCATTCAATACTATTCTTATTTTGAACTACACTTCATAATTTTGTTGGGAAATCGGATTTCTTTGATAATTACAGCATGTGGAGGACTACCAGAGTATAATTAAGGCTCTATTCGATTTCTAGGGTTTCGCTTGTTACATTCAATAATGTTGTTATTTTTGCACTACACTACACTTTGTAATTTTCTGGAGGGAATTGTAACAATTCTTTGGTTATGACAGCATGTGGAGGATTACCGGAGTATAATTAAGGCGGCCGGCAGCGACAGCATCAAGGCGATGCAGTTAGCTGCCCAGCTTATTCCCAGATTCTTCAAGTTCTTCCCCGAACTCTCGGACTTGGCTGTAGATTCGCATATCGATTTGTGTGAGGCAGATGAGCTCGGGGTCAGTAGCTCTTTATGATCGAATAACTCATCTTGGTTATTGTGTGCATATATGTATCTTCCTGTCAGAAAATAGCACCCGTAATAAGCATCCAAAATTGATCACATCATCATTCGTAGCTGTTAACGTAGTTTCACACTTTATGATCGAACTTTGCAACTTATTGCGACTGTTGCTTCCACATTACAGGGCCCTTTGGGCTAATGTTTTAGTGACCCCCTCTTTTGGTTGTTCTCTCTTAATTTTTACTAGGTTCGGTCAAAGGTTTACACGCTCGGAGAGACGGAGACCATAGTTGAAAAAAAATCACGAAAGACAAAGCTAAAGAGAAACTAAAGTCCTGTAAAAAAAAAAATAGTCAGACAGTATCGAGACAGTATCGATTTGTGTCAGGTGTATGAGCTTGGGCTCAGAAGCTTTTTATGATCAAATAACTAAACTTTGTTATTGTGGATACATGAGCTTCATTTTAAAAAAGACATCAAAACTAATTTATCTTCCTAGTCAGAAAATAGCACCCCCCCCCCCCCCCCCCCAACGAGGCATTAAAAGAAATGATCTCATCATTGTTCGTAGGCTGCTAGGCATGGATGTATTTTGATACTTTCTCATCGAATTCTCCTACTAATTACGGCCTCGAGTACAGTTGGTAACGTATTATAAGTTTGGGCGTGAAAACACCGTATGTCAAATTAGAGAGTAGTTAAAATGAGTGTTGAATAGTAGAGGGACAATACTGTAAAGATTAGGAAAAAGTGAATGAGTTTGTGCAAGTTGATACTGACACTGTTTGGAAAACCTGATGAGTGGAGGCTATTGAAGATGGTTTACCTACATTAATGCAGATTTCTCTTATTGATATGTTTGTATATACTATATATGACCATATTGGTGTAAGTTAAAAGTGCGTTGATGATAACTCTGAAGGGAAACGAAATTATTATTTAATGCCGTCACCATGGTGCCGTAGACATGATTGACTCAATTCAATTTGATAGATGCTTTCAGCAGTGCAATTTTGGGAAGGAAGATCAGCTGGACGTTTATTATACTCATAGTTTTAAGTGTTTCCATTACGTGCTTATGGTTTTTAGGTTGTTCTGCTGCTTCTGCATACTTCATGTGTCTTGTGGTATATCTTCTGGTTTGGTCATTGGTGTAATAGTAAATATAGGATTTCAAAGGCAATTTTTGTAATTATGGTTAAAGCAACAACATATGATTGACATCCATATACGTGCATGCATGTAAGCACGCGTGGGTGGTTGCGAGTCCCATTACACTGGTCTTCTGAAAATTCCATTTTTCCAGTTTTATTTAAAAATTGTTGTCTCCACGTTTTGTTTAGTTTATCCAAAATATGGTGGGAAAAAGAACAGTATTTGCCTTTTTTTTTTAATGCTTTTTCGTTATCCAAATATTTAATCTTAACATTCCATTCACCAAGAGATCAGTTTCAAGGAGATTTGTGGTATAGCTAAGGTCCCCCTGGTTTTGAGCTTTTGAATGTAGTGATACGTGCAGTTATGAGGATTGTTCTCGATTAATCTTTGGAAGATGGCTAAATAATGTAACTCTTTGATGTGTCAATGCTATAAAAATTGACACTAGTTACGTTTTTCTGTTATTGTATGTAGTTTTGTTTTTCTGTTATTGTATGTGTATTGTATATTTTCCCTGATTTCAACCTTTGGAGTTTTGTGGTTCATCCAAATTTCCAGGTTAGGGTGCAGGCAATCCGTGGTCTTCCTCTTTTTTGCAAGGATACACCAGAGCATCTTTCTAAAATCATAGACATACTCGCACAACTCCTTACAGCTGGTAATTTAGTGTTCCATGCTGTGCTGTCGATGACATTTACTGTTCTTTGTACACATCTAATTCTAGTTTTCTTGGCACTTGTAGAAGAAAATGTGGAGCGTGACGCCGTGCACAAAGCCTTGTTGTCATTATTGAGGCAGGATGTGAAAGGTAATTGTTTTGCCCCTTCAAGTTAGTTAGTTTGTATCATGTTCAATGGTTTGTATCTTGAAAAATTCAAAAATCCTGGTTATTTTCTGTGAGGGTGCCATTGATTGCACGAAGTTATTTATAATGTCAATTCCTGTAGAGCATGATTGTTTAATCTGCAGTTCATTTGTAGTGCTGTACACTTGGATAGTGTCATGCTTACTCTGTTCTATAATGCGTTACATGAAAATGCAATATGCAGCAAAACACAAGTACAACTTGAAAGAAAAAAACAGAGTTGAGAATTTGAGGATACATGCTTTATGCTTTATGGGCTTGGAAGATTTGGAAAAGGTTTAAGATTTTTTTTTTTTTTGGGAGAGGTAATCCAAACCATGGTTGTCAGAATCGCACGATTCACGATTCGATTCACGATTCTGTGCAAAAACGATACGAATCTATAGGTGAATCAAGGTTGATATAGAATCGGAGGTGAATCGTCCGATTCGCGATTCGATTCCCGATTCATGCAAAAACGATTCCAATCTTTAGGTGAATCAAGGTTTATCACAACTTACATTGACGATATGAAACCACTTTTGCTATTTTGCCTTGCCTTTTCTTATAGAAAAGTAAGAATATGAGATCATATAGTACGGGAAATGATATTCCTTATTCAATGGAGACGAATCTACCATGGATGTGTAATTTCCCAAATCAATCTTTTTGGTTCTTGTATCCTCTAAATCATAGACCAAGGCACGGCTCTAAGGCTCGGACTAACCCACATACGTTGCCATATAAGCTAGTTTCCTACCTATTAGGCTACAAGCTTTATTTTGTTAGTTTCTTTATTATGATTCCTTAACATCTATATGCATATATCGATGTTACTATAGTATTTATTTTGCTATGATGCCATGTGATCATCAATTTATAGTGGAAAACAAACTTAAATATGTATTTCAGCTTAAATTTTTCAATTTTACAATGTTTCTTTATTATGTAGATGCATAGATACATTTTCCAATGTATTTGTGAAAGTTGGACCGAATCGTTACGATTCACGATTCGATAAGATTCACAATTCAGAAAAGGGTCAATTTGATTCTCGATTCGATTCGTGATTTGACAACCTTGATCCAAACATGCAGAAGTTGTCTAACTTTGTAAGCTTTGTAGTAGGTTCTCTGCCCGCTAGATTTTTGGCTCCATACCTTGGATCTTCTTTTGAGGCTAAGGTGGTGTGAGCAGGCAGTTTAGTGGTTTGAGAAGTGATTTATTTAGTGGAAGCAAAAATATTTATTGACAGGGGGCAGAGTCTTCTTCTGTCCTCTACCAACTTTATTGTCCCTTTTCCCTATGGCACTGGTGGAGCTAGGAGTGGATCAGTCACCACCGAACTTGTGGGGAGGCTTGGCATACAGAATTTAAATATCATCTTGTCAATTGGAATGTGTATAGGTTGATAGTGATTGCGGCCTTGGGTATCAGGCTGTTTCGGCAGTTCTACCAAGTAGTGATGGGTAAGTGGCTTTTGGGATGGGTTGAGGAGGGGAGTGATTGAGTGCAAGTGTGGAGACCAAAGGATGGACTTCTTAGGAGGGTCCTGATGTCCACATGGGTTGGATGTTTCAAGCACTGTTAGAAGGTCTGATTTTAGCAGCTGCATCAAACTTGAGCCTGGAGATGGCAGTAAATTCAGGCTGATTTTTATCAGCTGTGGCATACTTGAGCTTGGAGATGGCAATGTGTCATTTTGGGCATGATTTAGGGTGCAAGGATGTTCCTTTTTCAATGTGTAGCAACCGATGTGAAGGCTTTGGTTGTGGTTATCACAGGATGAATGGCCCGGGTTTAGTATCTAGAACATCGCATGGTTGAGAGTAGGAGGTAGTGATTGAGTTCTTTGATCTTCTCTAGTGGATTGTCAGATTGTAATCCTGAATCAAGGAGGATAGGTTGAGGTGGAGGCATGTGAAATGGAGTATTTTCAGTCGGATCTTTTCATTTTTCCATTGTTGGATGGGCGGGGGAGTTTTTTTCCCTTGGAAGAGCATTTGGAAATGAGAGTGCTCCTTTGAAAGTTGTGTTTTTGTGGATTTGATTATTAAGTCCGAGAGGTTGAGTAAGAGGGTTTACAGATGGCTAGCAGATGTTCTATGAGTGGTAAAGAGCTAGAGTCTGTGAAGCATTTGCTTCTTCATTGTGTGGTGGCTGGAGTGTTTCAGGATTTGCTGGTGTTGTGTTGATTGTTTTTGGGGATTCATTCAGCCTCCTCCTAGTCAAACATCATTGACTGTTGGGGCACAACTGCCAATGGAGAAGGAAGAAACATGCTTGGATTAAAGCTCCTTCGTGCATCATGTGATAGTTGTATGGGAGAAAAAGGAGAATAGTTTAGGGGTCTCCTCAAGATGTTTAGATACTTGAGCTTTTTGCTTAAAACCTTTTCATTTCTTTGAGAAATTTTCTGTTAATCCGCTTTGTAGATTTCATTTGTGAGCTCAACTTTGGTGTTGAGCCTTTCGATTTGCTAAAGTTTTTGTACAAAGGTTCCGCCCCTTCTTTGGCACATTTTCGCTACTTGAAATAAGTTTGATTGGGATATGAAACTTAGTTTGCTTTGGTTGAAAGTGCCTTTTGTTTGGTCAAGTTTTTGCATTCTCTCGTTCCCGTGAACCATAGTTTTGCTTCTTATTCCCTTTGAAAATACAATAATAGCCTTGTTTTGCAGCGTCTTTGACGGCCTTATTTAAGCACATTGAGAGTGTTGATGAGCCAAACACAGATGAAAATCTGCGTGAAAATCTTCGTGAGCGGACTCTATGTTTTGTTAGAGATAAGGTGAGAAATCAACTTGGTTATCATACTTATTACATCATTTACTTTTGGGTCATATTGGATGATTGAAAAATTTTGCTGCAGGTTTTTCCTCTAAAAGCTGAGCTCTTGAAATCTCAGGAGCAAATGGAGAGGCATATAACTGATTTGATAAAAAAAGTGAGCTCATGATTTTGTTTCCTTAATTTATTTCATCACTACTATGTTTCTCATTAGTTCTTCTAGGTCGCTGACTATGATGTGTTTCATATAAAGTAAATGATTGTTCTTCCATAATTTTACTAGAAGATGCAAGATATTTGATTGACTGCTATTGCAGAGTTTGCAAGATGTCACGGGAGCAGAATTTAAAATGTTCATAGATTTCTTGAAAAGTTTGAGCTTATTTGGAGAGAGAGCTCCTCCAGAGCGCGTGCAAGAACTCGTTGAAATTATTGAAGGGCAAGCTGATCTAGATGCTCAGTTCAATGTGAGTCTTGTCTTGTTGTATTAAGTTCGGGACTTTGGTTATTTCATATTTGATGTTACTGATATGGATCTTGTAGGCAACAGTTAAGGATCACCCAAGGGTTCCCTTTAATATGAATGCTAACTCCCATGGTCCTTTACAATCTGATTGCATGTTTGTGGGCAATTGGGTTTATTTGCTCCGCTCTGTATAGATGCTGTGAACCCCCTAAATATTGGAGAACAATCTGATAAAATGCACCTGTACCAGATTTATTTGAACTACCGGAAACTTTGGATACTATATTTTCAGTTGCATTTAAGAAGAAGAGAAAAGCAGTATTCTGCTATTTGGTGCAAAAGCTTGTGCTAGAGTCTCTCTTATTGCTTTACGATCTCTTTTGGCATTTATCACTGGATTCTATGGGGGACACGTCCTGCACAATATTGGGTACTGGGCAAACACTGTGGTTGCAGATATTTTTTTTTAGCATTCTGCAGGAAACCTTTTATGCGAATTCCAGTGAGTGTTAAGGGGTTTGGAGTGCTAAGGTTCTATGCAAATGTTACTTTTGTGGACATTGAGTTTTTGGCAGAGCCATTAATAATTGATGACTAGTGGAAAATGCTTTTGAATGTCTGCTTGTAATGCAAGAGGGCAGATGAGATGATACAATTGTTTTGATTTATGATGGACATTATGTGTGCTGCCTTATAATTTTTTAAATTACTTCTTCTCTTAACAGGTTAGCTTTACCCAATCGGTTGTGCCTAGAGACATGGTTGATTTTCTTGAAATATTGTCCTCGTGGCTTTGACAGTGTTTCTCCTCTTATAGACTTTGTAGGTTCACTTCAAGCATCAGATGTTTGTACGTTTAAGACTTTAAGTTTATTAGTATCGCCCTTTCTGAGCTTAGGTGGTGGTTATGTTGAACTCTTGGTTGATAGCTTGTACTATGGTTACTTCCTATTGTACTATGGTAGACAATGTGCGTTCAATGCAGATGCATGTACTTTTAGTTTCTTCTTTTTCCCAGTAAAATACTTTTAGTTTCTTACCCAGGAAAGAACACGAAATTTTTGGGTAGCAGACTCTAGGTGGTGGTTTGTTGACCTTTTGGGTAATAGCATGTTCCTTAACGTATAATACTCGTTTGTACATCGATAAGGATATAGAGAAACAAAAAGAATGATATTGTACTCCTGTTCTTACTGTCCAGAAGATCTGTAGTTTTGAGTGTGATCTCTTGGGGTTCCATTGCCTTGAGATTTGTGGTCTCTACTATATACTGTGTTTACTGAAATGGATTTCAATATGCAGGTTTCAGACGGTGACCACATTGATAGATTGATATCCTGCCTATTCATGGCTCTTCCTTTTTTTGTGGTATGATTTGTTGATATTGGTTTTCCCTATTATATGTAAATGTTGCGTCTTTACTGAACCTTCTTTTGCACACAGCGGGGCGCATCTCCGAGCAAGTTTCTCAATTATTTGAACAAGCACATTTTACCTGTTTTTGATGAGGTAACATCCAGCCCTCCGAGTTCTTACTAGTATGTGATTAAGTCATTTGCCTTTTTTTTTTTCTTTTTTTTTACTGTGTTTTGAATAGCTTATGTTTGGTGCCTATGTTTGGATGTGACAGTAGGGGCATATCTTCCTATTGGGCCAAATTTAAAGACCTTAATGAAATTTCCTTGGTCAGAACTTTGATATCTCCAATGTTTCTGTCATTTTGCTTCTTTCTTACTTTCTCCTCCTTTTCAATTCTTCTTTATTGCATGTTTTACGTGGTCATGTGCTTCAATCGGTGTGGATATTTGCTCATTTTGGGAAATCTTTCTCGTTTTTTTGTTCTAATTTTTTTTCCTCCGATCCTTCTGTACCTTGGGAAACTTACAACAGAAGGCCATCCATCGGCCTTGTTTGCCTTATGCTGGTAGTGTACTTACTAACCTAAGTGCATGAAGCCTTAAATGAGTATTGGATTCTTCTAACTCTCTGAGTCAGCTAATGTGTTTTTTTGAGCTCACAAAAACTCTGCTTATGCTTGAATGAATCTACAATTTTAGTATACTGTTTCTTGAGAACAAATTTGTGCATGGGGCTGAGCCCATCAGATTAATTTGGTATGCATTTGCACTACTGATATATATTTTTGGGTCACTGATTTGGTACAATAGAAATGTCGACTCCCATATAGCTACAGGCTTGTATTAACAATTTAACATCGTGGTTTCGATGAGAAATTGTGGTCAAGTGTTTTATGTCTGTTCCCTCACCTTTAACTCTTAATCTGTGCATTTGTTTAATTGTCCTTGCTGCCCCGTCTCTCCTGAACTGTGAAAAAGGCTATGTTACATGGACTTGGGTGCGAGTATCAGGTGCGGGTAGGAGTCCAAACGTCGGACCTTCCTATGATATTTGTCCCCTAATTGGGTGTGGGTACAGGGACACGTCATGAAGACTTGTTTGTAGTACATATTGCATAACTTTTTTTTAATTATGTATTGTAAATTATATTAAAAATGTACTTAAACAAGAAGGGGGTAAGAAAAATGTTTTTGCTATTTTATGTCTGGAAGACTAAAAATATCGTTTTTCGAGCAAATTTGATATTCCTTTTCTGTAGATATCATGACAATAGAGGATCCGAGTGTACAAAATGGATACGCGTGTCGGACACGTTAGCACAGGTACTTCGGCCAAAATGAAGGATCCATGTAACATAGGAAAAAGGAAATAATTGGATTTCTAGCATTTAAATTAACTTGGTTCTGGTCCCATGTGCAAATCATGTACTCCCTCCGTCCCTTTTTAAGTGATCCATACGGGAATACGTGCAATTTCAAACCCCTAAAAAATATATTTCTTTACATAACTTTTTAATTTGTTTTATACCAAATTAAAGTGCTCATTGAGTACTTTAATTTGGTGCAAAAAAAATTTAAAAACGATATGAGAAAGTACATTTTTAAACGTCCGCAAAAATACACGTTTCCCAAGTGTATCACTTAAAAACGGACGGATGGAGTAGTTTTCTAATACTAATATTTTCTTTCCAGTCAATGGTATCAATCACCAAAAATTAACACATGGCACACACAAGTCGGCTTGGTCCTGATATGCTTATAGGGATGGAAGCACTCACTTCCATTTTGTGTACCCTTACTGCTATTGCTTCAAGCCTGTTTTTTTTACTTGTTGCAAGTTAGCCTTGCCAACTATCTGGCGAACGTTTCTTGTATAGGTTCTTAATATGAAGATTTTTCTGTTCACAAATTTGTGCTAACAATGCCTCAAACCATCTTAAATTGGGTATTATCTGATAATTAAACGTTGGTTCCTGACTCAATTCATGCTATCCATTTTGTTTCCTCCCAGCTTCCCGAAGAACGTAAAGTTGACTTGCTCAAAAACCTTGCAGAAAGTTCACCTTACAGTACTCCACAGGATTCACGTCAGATTCTTCCCTCTGTTGTTCAGCTATTAAAGGTGCACCCCTTTTTTAGATGTACTGTATTTGTTGTAGAAAGCCCAAGAATCATGTGCATGGTGCTCTTTCCTTTTGTTTAATTCTTATAAGCTAAAATGATCTTGTATAGTAATATCTATGTAACTATGTTGTCTGTTATCAGAGGAAAAGTATTTAGTATTATTTATATTATTTTTAACTCATTACAAGACTTAACTAACCAATGTGGGACAAGATAAAGACTTACACTATTCTAATACTCCCCCTCAAGCTGGAAAATAGATATCACAAAGTCCCAGCTTGTTGCACGAGAGAACTTATCGACAAAACTAACATAATGCTGAAAATAAAGAACATTGGGAACACACATGGGGCCCCAAATATCTGAATAAACTAACTGAAAAGGATGGGACACATGACTCTCGACCCTAGGATAAAAGGAGGAAAAACTAACTTTACTTATGTGGAGTGCTTGTTGTGAACACAAACTAACAGCTTGAGAGCAAATGACGAGTGAACACAAACTGATGGCAACCGAAGGTCAATGGACACCAATCGATGGGTGTCAAACGCAAGTTGACAGCAAACACATGCGATTCAGGGTATTTCGAACAGTTCCGAACACCAATCACGAGCACAAAGGATGTTTGAGTACTGGGTCTAGGTTTTTATGGATTTTCGAGGACTGGGTCTGTGATTTTAGGGCTTTTTGAGGGTCAGTGATGGTCAGGGTTAGGGTTTCGAGGGTCAGTGATGGTCGGGGTTAGTGTTTTCACAGTTTTCGAAGTCGCAAGTGAGGGTCTCGAACTGGGTAGGACTTTTGGCACTGGGTAGGGTTTCAAACTGGTCGATTTAGGTTTTTCAGGGGTGTATGGGTTTCGTTTTAGGGTTTCAAAGGATGGGTTGCTGCTGATTTAGGGTTTCCAGGGGTTGACGACGACGACAGTGGTTGGTGGCGGTGGTAGGTAACAGCAGCGGTGGGTTTTCGTACATCTAATGTGGGTTAAGGTTGAGCTCGGGGTGTTGATTTACCCTAACACAGACGACTATTTATAATTATATTATGATTTTTACTCATAACAAGACTTAACTAACCAATGTGGGACAAGATAAAGACTGACACTATTCTAACATTGTCAATAACGAAGAACATGTTCGAAGTTATGTTGTCGTTAATTTCTTCCTCTTCTTAACAAGTCTTTATGTCGTTGATTTCTTCTCATCAGAATTTACCTCATATATGTAAGCATTTGCACATTTTCGTTTACTCTTTGCATTTTTTCCTCAGAAATACATGCCTCTTCTTCTTCTTCTTCTTCTTCTTAAAGAGTCTTTATGTCGTTGATTTCTTCTCATCAGAATTTACCTCGTATATGTAACCATTTGTACATTTCGTTTACTCTTTGCATTTTCTTCTCAGAAATACATGCCTCGGAGAAAATCTGGAGAAGAAACTAACTTTACTTATGTGGAGTGCTTGTTGTACACTTTTCACCATTTAGCAAGCAAGGTAGGTTGTCTCTCCGTCCGTATCTGATTTATGTCTTTACTGTTGAATGTTTAATTGTACTGATGATTGTGCAGGCTCCAAATGCCACTAATAGTTTATGTGGTTACAAGATAGTAACTGGCCAACCATCAGATAGGCTTGGGGAAGACTTCTCAGAGTTGAACAAAGATTTCACTGAGAGGTGATTGTCAGAATTTACCTCGTCAAAGTCTATGCTTTTAGATATACTTTCTTTGAGAAAACCACATCGGTTTATGTCGCATTCCTAGAACTGGAGACTCAAGTTTGAGTTTCCTCAGCGTACCTAAATAAATAAAAAAAAGCCTATAAAAGCACAAGAAAACATGTACTTCAAACAGTTGCCATATGTGACATCCTGGCTATCTTCCTCCATGTGTTGTTGCCTGCTGGGGGAGGGAAAGTAGGGGAGAGGAGGATGTCAAATTCTTTGCTGGGGCATGCCGCATCCCATCTTTCCACCTCCATACATGTGAGATCTAATACCAGTAGTGTGGACCCACTCAAAGGTTTGGAGCAATCCTTAGTAACACTGAAATGACTACTTGGGGTTATGAGCATATGAATACGCATTTGTGGTTTCACCGTCCTCTGATTTCGTATACATCTTTCTCTCTTCTCCTTTACATGCACCATTCTTGGCCAACACATTTTTACTTCTCAGTGTCCCTCACTTCAGTTCATGTCTTGCTCTGTGGTTAGACAACTAAGCGTGGCCAATGTTTTTCACAGTGGAATATGATTTGATTCAGTATTCCTTCAAATGCCTGTCGTACTTGGAGGTTTGGCTCAAAATCTCTAGTTAATGTACCATCCTTGATGATATTTGTCACATGCACTCACTTAAAGCACTTAAATCAAAACCTCTGTGGTAAGCAGCGGTGATCCAATTCACATCCTACGAATTCCGGAACTTAAAATCTATCTAACTCTGAATATTGCACTTATCATTTTCACCTGCTGAAATGGTTGTAATTTCAATCTCTCTTTATTTTTATTTTTTTTGATAAGTAATATAGTTTATTGAAAAGGCATCAAGGGAATGCCACCCATGTACAGTTGAAATCGAGCCAGAAAAAGAAGAAAACAAATTAAAACGTTGTTATTTCAGTCTCTTCGTGCACAATTCACCAATTTCGTCCCATTGAGCGGAAGTATAATAATTATGTGGGATTAGGCAAAACAAGAGCTAGAAAATTTGATGTTGGGCCTTCTAGTTATCAGTTTATCATGCGTATCATCCATGGTCATTAGGGAATGTCTCAATTCAGTACATATTTTTGAGGTGTATTAACTGAGTGCTATGAGATTTGGATGGATGAGATCATCCACTTCATCCTTGTCATGAGTTGTAATATGTTACTGAAAAATCTTACATAAAAGACCTATGATGCATAATGAGCCAGTCATATGGGTTGTGACGAGGATGGGCACAGGTGCACGTTTAAAATTTGTATTGCTTTCCATATGTGGATCTCCTATTCAAATGAAAATTTTGGAATTCGTGTTTCTAATATTAATAGTTTGCGAAATACTTTCTTCGGCTGGTGTACTAGGTTCAGTATTTCAGGTACAACTGGAAAGAAACAAGTGGTGTCGTTCATGCTCATGTTACTGTCTTCGTCAATGCGCTTAAATAGAAGACTTAGCAATTTCACAATCTGCTTCCTTGGTTTCCTTCCATTAAGTTTCTTGAGACCTGGAGCTGAATCCGCCAGTCAGCTGAATTTTGTTATATACATAATACATGTGTTCCTGGAAATAAGACACATTTAAGGTCTATCGTTCTGGGAAGGTAGTGCAGTTTGGAGGTTTCTGTATCGCACTCCCAGTGAGAGGAAGCTACGCCAAGATGCTCCAGACGGAAGTAAAATGGGCAGGGGTGAGCCCAAAATGTGGAATCCCAAGTTTAATTTGCGGTCAATCTATCAGGGTCATCATTTA
The DNA here is from genome assembly GCA_963854785.1 of Vaccinium vitis-idaea. NCBI lineage: Eukaryota > Viridiplantae > Streptophyta > Magnoliopsida > Ericales > Ericaceae > Vaccinium > Vaccinium vitis-idaea. The sequence continues at coordinate 24,814,416 of OY978221.1, read as the reverse complement.
AAGGTTATACGTAGGGAATCTACTGACTTGTAATTCAGCATGGTAATCTTGCACATATTAGCAGGGTGCTCTTGGTGCTCTTGCTTTCACTATAACTCTTATTCACGCCAACAGTGTGACTGGTGCTAAGTGCTAACACACAGATAACAAGGAGAAGCCTTCTATTTGGGCTACCTGGGGTGGTCTGGTTGGTTGGCTGAATGCTATCTTGCATTTCAGGTCCATTGTATGATTCGAAATATGATGCTCTTCTGTTAACCTATGTAACTCCATAGCCCTTTGTCTTTGTGACACCTTAAAACTCAGATGATACAAGCTTTTTGGTATTCACATTTTCACCGATGATGCATCTTTTCTTCCTTCTATCTTTTGCTGGGTCTCTCTTCCCTCAATCCTCAGTCCACCTTGGGAACTATCACCAAATAAACTTTTGTTATTCTGCTTACCATTGATGCGTATCTGCTGCAAATGTAGTACTGATATTGCATTCAGATGTCTCGTCTTTGGGCAACAATAATGACTTGTGGATCTTCTGGCACGGGGAGGCACTGAGAATTCGGAACTTCAATAACACCTGATTTGTGATGACCAGCTTTGGAGGTCAATGGATTTCTCTGCAAAGGATAATGACCTAATTTAGCAGAGTTCAGGTGATTTTAAACGATTTTGGGTTTTGGAAAAAAATCATGAAGCACCATTTGGGATTTGATTTGGTACAGCTTCAGTATGCAGCAAATTTCCTGCCCCAGCTTAAAATTCTTGGCTGCCTGAATTTGGATACTAAGGGACTAGAGGTAGTTTTGGTTCCGATTTCTTCACTCCATTTTGCTCCTTGCGGTCTTTCTCACCTTGCCATTCATGGTGGTTTTATTGGCAAGGAGGTATCATTGTTATCTGAGAAGGAATCTATGGTTATTATGGTCGACTCTGAGACATCGTTGTCATTGGTCTCTTCATCTTGCATGATTGAAGACTCATCGGTGTTCCTGTCGGACCTTATCAGTTGTCTTTTTAATGTGTAACATGAGTAGTTGGACAGCATCGTGTGATTTTTAATTTTACAAATTAGCAGTAAGGCTCCGGCTTGTATATTGGATGGTTGAGGCAAAGGGAACCAGAATTTAGTATTCCTTCTGTCCAAGTGGAACCATCTCTACCTTTTGGGTTGTCTATAATCAATCAGTGTAAGGATGGGCCTGTCTCGATCCATACAGTGTCACAATCTCTACTAGCCAGTACATGGAGTGATGGGTGAACAGGGTTATGAGACCGAATTAACAGTACGTTCAATGTTATTTGTTATTCTTAAGAACGTGCGCATGTTGTAGCCAACTTATGCAACAAATAGCAACATAGATGGAATGCAGTTGAAAACTTTTTTCGTTCCTAACAAGGCACTTTTGGTTTATTTTTTAAATAGCTCCTCATTTCTACCATTGGGTTCCAGTAGTTTTTATGTGCATCTAGAGATATTGATATCTGTAAATGTGCTGATGAGACAGGTTAAGTAGCGTTGAAGAGCTAGCTAGGGCTACTATCAAGAAATTAACTCAGGGTATGGCCGAGCACAACAAAGCAATGGCTTCTGCTAAATCTGACGAAGCAAAAGCTAGCATTGTGAGTCGATGGGTTGCTTAGTCTCTTGTAAAGTTTTAGCTTTTTTAATAATTAACTGACGAAGATGATCTATATAATCTATCTGCAGAAGGCTCAAAAACAGAATACTACCACTGGTTTGCGAACCTGCAATAACATTTTGGCAATGACCCAGGTCTGAAACCAATTTTGTTTTTTGGGTTACAAGTACATGTTCATGTACTTGGTACTGATTTTTCCTATGATGTTTGAAACTCAGCTGTTGCATTCAAAAGCACCTTCGTTCATTGGTGATAAGAGAATCAACCTTTCATGGAAAGAAATACCGAAAGTCTTGCCACCTTCAGCCACTACTACAGCTGGGTATGTCATATCTTTTTTCTGAAAACAAATAAAAAAGGGCAGCCGGGTATGCTGTAAACCGCCTATTCTCATCCAGAACTGCCCCCTCTTTCTCAAGATGGATAAAAGTAAAAGAAAATATAGATAGCCCTTCTTTTGCGAATCAATTTGTGGATGATTGCATTGTAATTAATTGAAGCTTGTTAGCAAAGGGATTGCACTTTTTTAGTTGAATTATCTCATAATGTCAGCATTCTTATTTTCTCAATTGAATTTTGACGCTGCACTATAATTACTGTATTGTTTTTATGCAGAGGGAAACGTCCTGCGAATCCTGCCAATGGTTCAAACGACAATGCATCAAAAAAGGGTCGCGGAGCCGGTGGTTCACAGAACCAGCTTGTTAACAGAGCATTTGAAGGTGTATCATATGGGGCAAGAAGTGGTATGAGAGGCAGAGGCCGGGGTTGGGGTGGACGTGGTAGAGGAAGAGGCTACCGGTAAGCTTTGGTTTTGAATCCAGATTGACAAAAGTTGAGGATTTGTATGACCATGAGTATTCGAGCAAAGAATAGTGGAATGTATTTTGCTATTATGACTATTTGTTGTATACTTGTAACAAATTTTGGTAACAGTTGGCAGATTTTTTTGGATTATGGAGCAAGAATTTCTTCCATCTCAGGTGGCTTGTGTGATTGGATGCCCTGTTTCTTCAAAAAACATCAATGTAATGTCGGCTTCTAGGCAGTCGGCAAACCAGGCTGCACGGTGCAGTCCGGGCGCATGGGTTTCACGTTCATCTTACTTGGATGACACAATCTGTTCATTTTATAGGACACAATGTTTGCCTCGTCTCCCAATAACCATCTTTGATCAGCTGTCGTTAATTAACTTTTTTCAAACACATTCTACCTACCTTTTTTTCCCCAAGATAAATGTGTATGGATTAAGTTTTTAACGATATCCGCTCAAGATGATTTTATATGTTGACGAGTTACACATTGTGTCCTAGTAGATGAACTACCGGGATTATTTATTTTAGGTCGGGGTGGGTCCAAGTGCCCAGACTGCACTTTGCAGTCCAAATAACCAACTGCCGAGCAGCTTTGTTTTATTTGGACCCGACTATGGGCACATGCCGAAAGGTCCAGAAAATGTACCGACCACCTCAAGAACCTATTTGTGGGTCTCACACGAGTGATACGAGCCATTCATTCATCTTAAAACAATTTTCTGAGTGGCCCTGCGAGAAATCAGCTTTGAATAATTTTGAATGAAACGGGAGGATTTTGGATCAATCACTTACGCATGTTGGATTGAGCTGATTTTTGTGGGGTCATTTGGAAAATTGTTTTAAGATGAATGAACGGTTCAAATCACTCGTGTGGAACGAACAAGTGGGTCCCCGAGGCGGTCTGTACATTTTCTAGACGTGGGGTGTCGGTGCTCCTCAATTTACCGGTTTTATTTAATTTAGAAAATTGCAACTCAAGCAAACAATATGCCAACTGCAAATGTGAAGGGGTTGATGCTAGGCATTTTCCAATTTGAAGGCCGTGTGTGGATCATGGTTTTGGAGAGGATTTATGGAGGAAATTCACTTTCGTTTACGTTTTCCTCATAAATCCATTATCCAGAAAAAGTTAAAAGGGTGTTCGTTTAAGGTCATTCAGTGTCAATACTTTGAATGGGGAAAAACTTACGAATACATCTCAACAAAAATAAGGTCTCATGTAATCTTTAAATTCAAAATATGCCATGAATACCATAATCACAAATTAAAGATTCTATCAATCTTTTCAAACAATAAAAAATGATAATAGAAAATGTTTTAAGACATTTAAGTTTTGTATAGGAAATTTTAAACTCTTGTTGCCTACGCCTATAGAGATGGCTGATATAAAAGATATCAAATATTCACTTGCAAAGAGACAAAAATAATTCAAATAATCTCTCTTCTAGAATGTACATGGACACTATTGTCTAATCAAATCAAATTTGATTTAATTGTAACTTTATCTAATTAATAAGATTTATTCGGACTCGGGGACTCTTCTGTCCTTGAGGTGCGGTATCTTAGACGTCCATCTCCACAATCAATGGTTCAGATTCATAGATAAACTCTTACCAGTAAGAGTTAACAAATGTATCTGAACCATTGATTACCAAGATGTCGGATTGGGAGTTGGCAGAGCTTGCCGTCCTTCAAGAACGGCAAAGTCCCACATTCCGAATTTTACCTCAAATTCATGACCACTGTAAATAACCCTCTTTTAAATGTACGGATTATGAAAGGGTACATTATCTTCTATGAAATTTTGTGCAAAAAAAATCTATGTATATCGCCACATATTGTTCCATCTATATATCATATTCACAATATCAGCAGTGCTGGGATAATTCTTGGCCTCAGATCACACAAGCTATACAGTATTTCACATGGTACAAAGAATTCCCTAATTCCTACAAATATGCTATAAACATCAGGAAAAATTTATCTTTCTACAGTTTCCATAGTCCTTCCGGTCTTCATCCAAACAACAGAAATCATCCGTTCCTTATGGGAATTTCAATTTCAGGTGGTCTTGGGCCCTGTAAATGATCATTTGAAATTTCAGAAGGGCTAACTGTAAGAGAGTGATGTTAGTTGGGTACGTAAATCAAGACTAAACTGATTAGGGACGAGAATAATGAATGATTAGACGAATGGACTAAGGAGAAATCTATGGAACTGGTGAAGAACAAGGCTAGAACGGTAGGAAAGAACCCTTGGCAGGATTCCCCGTTCGAATCAGAGTGAATGCTCTCTAGAGAATGTTTTCTCTCTCTAGAATCACTCTCGAGATCCGTCAAAAAAGGTCCCTAGAAAGGTTGGAGGGATGCCCTATTTATAGGGGACTTGGCCTCTCTTTCTGGGCCGAGTCCACTTATAAACTCTGGACACGTGTCACAAAAATTGTGCACGAATATTCCTTCCATACCGTCCAGGCCGCGGCTCCCGTGACACCCGCGGTAATCCCGCGGGTGCTACTCCGCGGGTGCCTTTTCCGCGACGAACCCTCATCCTTAGCCACCAATCCACAAAATTCTCCAGTAGTCCCGAAAAGCGGCACGGTCACGATCTCCTCAGTCGTGCCGAAACCGCGACCAAGCCTCTAAATGGCTTCCCCTCTAGTCCTGCCAAGTCGACTGGGGCGGACTAACTCGTCCGGGTCCGTTTAGGAGTTGACGTCTATCCTCGTCAGGCTCTTATTCTTCGGGGTATCAAGGTCGATCCCCTTGTTATTGTTTTCTCATCTGAAAAGCTTGAATGGCACAGGCCGTAGCGTTATCGGATTGTCTCTTGATCGAGGCGTCTCTGTCTGTTGCTCAAAAATATGACCACTAAGTATGAAAAAGTAACTTTTTCATAAAAGTTTTGATTTGGCCGATAAAAAGTGCCGGTAATCATTCCTTGAATTTTTCTAAGAACAATGGCGTAATCGGATGGTCTTTTCGAGTACGGGAAAGAAGCCTTTCGCCCCTTTTCCTTGGAGAAAAACATGTCGTTTTCCGCCTTTGTACTAAAAATGGGGGGATGAGTTTTTGATATGATTGGAATTTCAAAATTCTGGCAATGCCATTGCTTTCGGAAGGGGGATACTTCCTTATTTTCATAAATAAATTAAAGTAAAGAAAACTCAAAATCATAATCTTTACTTAACTTTGGTTTATAAAAATAAGCACCTAAGATCCGGGGTTGAGAACCAGGAAGTGTACCCAGAACCCGGGGTTGAGGATCCGGAGTTGGAGATCCGAAGGTGACTACCCGGGGTTGGGACCCGGAGCTGGGAAACCGGGGTTGGCCACCCGGGGATGGAATCCGGGGTTGACCTCCCGGGGTTAGGACCCGGGGCTGGAAGTCGAAGGATGGACATCCGGAGTTGGTCGTCCGTGGTTGGGGATCCGGAGTTGAGTCACGGATCCGGAGTTGAGCCACGAATCCGGAGTTGCCCATCCGGAGTTGCTCACCCGGAGTTGGGTCACGAATCCGGAGTTGCTCACCCGGAGTTGGGTCACGAATCCGGAGTTGCTCATCCGGAGTTTATCACTCCGGAGTTGGGTCGTTTGCCTTGTTCCGAATTTGTCCAACTCGAGGCAATTTCATTGTTAGTCCAAATTTCGATAATCTCTTTCCACGTGTCCTCCGAAATGCATGCCACGTGTCCGTTTTAATTTTACCCTTCTACACTAACCATTTCCCACTTCATAGAGCCCCTTTCACCTAGATTCCGTGTCCGACCAATGCTCGGAGCTTTCATTGGAGACCTAATTCCTCCGTTACGCAAAAACCGCACGAATCTCACTACTCTGTTCCAAGCACCCTTCCTACTTGGAGTAATTGTTCCTGGATTTTCTCGAAGGCTGTCGCGATATTTCTTGATTACCCGAACTAGGAAAAACAGAAAACAGAGGGTGGAAGTGGCACCAGAGATGAGGTAGAGGCCCCCGAAGCTCTGGAGGTTCAAGCTATCAACTTTAGTGGTGGTGGAATTGTAGCTTGAACAACGTGTTACCTGGTTCAACAAATTTTCCTCCAACCCTTTTAGTTTTCCGTTTTCTGATATGGTAAGAATGGCTTCAGAGAAATCAGTGGCTATTGGAGAACCTTTCTGGAATGCCTGCATGAATAGCAAGAAAACTTGTAAACAATGATGAATATCATGTAACGTTGAAAATTAATGTTTTTTTTCATTAGAGGGAACAGAATAAAACTCAAACGCGACTTTGAACCAAACACCATTAAGTTAGTTACTGTCCCATCGCAATTTATTTTGCTGCGCGGTTCAAAAAAAGTCACCAAACCACTTTAGACAACAATTGTTCTGAAGTTCCTTTTAGGCGTTCACTACTTCACTGTGATTTAGTATTAAGAACAATGAATGAGATTAATGTTTCGACTTACTGAATCTGGATTACACTCCCTACACAAGAATCTGATAGTAGTAGTGATTTTTGTTTTGTTTCTACGTTTGCGTGTTATTTCTATGTGTATGAACCTAGAAGAATTTCACAAATAAAGGCATTCCAATTGCAATTTGGCAACACTACTTTCATCCCAAGATTGTGAACCCCATACACAACGAAGACAGTGTTATTACCGTAAAATTTAGGGCACGAACCTATCAAAATAGTCCTGGTCTATAATTTTTCCCGATTTCACAATGGCTATAAAAAACAAATTTTTTTTCTCAAAGAAACGTCCACAGTACAATCTGGCAACTGCATTCATTATATCCGAGTGGGCTCCATCTGCAATAAACGCAGTGCTCGCAGCACAACGTTTTGGATACTTATCTAGCCCATTTTTAATCTGCATGGTGCCTAAGGAGCCATGAATTTCAATTTCAAGGCAACAATGAGAGAGGGAAGAGTTCAAGTGACTACTCACGAAGCCAAATCCTCCAAATCTGTAGACAGGTCCAGTGGCAGTATACTCATCACAGTATTCCTTGAGGAAAACTTTTTCATATGGTAGTTCAAGAAATGCAGCTTTGATACTGCCATTCTTGAACATCTTGGGGTAATTTTCTTGGTTCCCAACTTCAATTATGTTTTCGAAATGAAGTACATTCCTCAAGTAATCCTTCACAAACGAATCACCATCGCAGCCGACTGCAGCATTGTTCCTCCTCAGCCACTCAATGTCTGTCACTGTTGGCGTCAGCAGCGGGACAGTGAGCATGGAAATGAGGCTGGCTTGGTAGCTTGAAGTCACCACGAACACAACAAAGAGCCACACCACCACCACCACTTTTGTGTAGTTGCTCTGAATCTTCTCTCCTGTGTAATTCCACAAATTAAAAGGACAGCACAAAGAAAATTTGCGAAATGAAGTGCAATTATGGGCTGTAAATGACCGGGTGGAGCTCACTAGTTGGCTGCTAAGGATTGAAGACCTAACAAGAGCTTTGAAAATTTTCCAAAACTTTGTTTGTCATTCAAGGCGATACCAAATCAGCTTTAATAGAGCTACGCTTGAGTAGCTTGTTTTTTTATACAGCACAAGAAGTTGTGGACACCAGAGTATTTAAGCTATGACAATGTCTCAAACTATTATGAGAGCCACACAGAAACCAATTACAGAACCAACCTCAACCCAGTTACATACAAGCATTTTGCGACATAGTTGTTGGGAAAGCCACGAGAATGTATGTGAGAGCTAAGGTTGTAGTTGTTCATACGTTGGCTTCTATGTATTGATCATAATCTTTCTGGAAACAAAAATTCCTAGATGTTCAACATCAAATTTGAAGAAGTTGAAAGACAGATGAAAGTTAATGCAGAATTACAAAACTGAAGCTGTTAATTGAAAAATTGAATCATTAAGAAAAAAAACTTTTTGTGTCGTAGACCTCAAGAATTGAAAAATAAAAATAATCTATAGAAGTTTTGTTTGGAGGTTCAGTTGTCACATTAAAACTAGTCTTACAAAAAGAGGAACACCAAAATGATGTTCTATCTTTCACCCTTTACATAATAGTAGTGACAAATAAGCTTATTGAGTTGATTTGGAACGAGTGTTTAGCCAGACAAACACTAATAAACAAATTAGAGCAGCTTGGTTCATTTTACAGCCCCAAATATAATTCCTGTCCACTGAAATTTATTAAAGTTAATTGTTTTCCTTCTTTTGTTCATAATGCTTACTGTGAGCAAAGAAAAGGGAACAGAACGTGAACCACAGGGCAGTGCTAAGCTGATCCTTCCAGGGGCCTTTGAATTCTTCATTAGATTGATGTTCCAAGAACCAAACAATGACCATGGTGTAGACCATCACTAGAAAAGTCACTGCCCACATTTCCTTAGTGAATGGCTTCATGAACAACCATGCCTTGGCCTCATCGGATTTTTCCGGAACTACCATAGACAACCCAGACGCAGCAAACGGCTGCGTGAATTCCACGAATCTTGACCGGGTAGCCAATATTGTTAAATCACCAACAACTGCGTCGTAGGTCTTCAGGCCGTGCAACAAAGAAAGAAGCAAGCGTATCACTATTACAAATTATAAACAATAAACCTAGGTGCACATAATACTCTCAGGCCCCGATTGGATGCAGGATACGTTTTGGTGGGATTAAATAGTAAGGGGGATAAGATAGTAATGGGTATTATTTAGTAAGGGTGGACCCACAGTGATGTGACATTTATGAAGGGGGGATTAAATAGTTTGTGGTTTGGATGAATTTGTGATAAAGGGGATAAAATTGGGTAGATGATGTAAAAACTTGACAAATGACTTATTTGCCCTTGAACAGTCATATTAGATTTTATGATAAAAAAATACATGAACACAATAGTAATTAAATTAATTATACTTTTTAATAAATAATTCCTTTTGTTTTTTTTATTATTCATTTCAATAATATTTCGAAGTTAATTTTTGCTTTTTTTTCCTTTCTAGTTATACGTGTTTAATAATAACTAATTAGTAATTTTTATGTTATTCCCCAACAATGTCAAATTCTAAAGTATAAAAAATTTTAAATTTTTTTGTATCAAGTTAAAGATCTCAATTTGTAGTTTAATTTGGTGCAAAAAAAAGTAAAAAAATAATGTGAAAATACTTTATTTTTTTTATCCGAAGGATATTGCAAAGCAAGCCAATAATGTCAAATTCTAGAGTATAAAAAATTTTAATTTTTTTTGTATCAAGTTAAAGATCTCAATTTGTAGTTTAATTTGGTGCAAAAAAAAGTAAAAAAATTAATGTGAAAATACTTTATTTTTTTATCCCAAAGATATTGCAAAGCAAGCCAACAATGTCAAATTCTAAAGTATAAAAATTTTCAAAATTTTTTGTATCAAATTAAAGATCTCAATTAGTAGTTTAATTTGGAGCAAAAAAAATTAAAAAATTATGCACAAAAATACTTCATTTTTTTATCCCAAGGAAATCGCAAGAGTTCGTAAAGCATTTAAAATGCCATTCGGTTTCTTTTTAAAACAGTAAAAAAAAAACTGGGGGTAAGGGTTGGGGTATAAGGGAGGGTATGGGAGTAATTTCGTAGGGGGTATTGGGGGGTATAAATTAGTAATTGGGGGGGGGGTGTTATTAATTGGTGTTATTAATTAGTAAGGGCTGGGGGTATAAAGGGGTATTAAAAGGGTGGGGGTATAAAATTATCCGGGTGCAATTTGTTTCCCAAACCATGCATAAAACCGTGGGACCGGGATAAGGGGAGGGGGTATAATTTTATACCCCTTGTAATGCTACATCCAATCAGGGCCTCAGGGTTGAGCCCACAAACTATGCTCACACATCGTGAGTAGTCTACGCATGTTTTAGCATCATAGGAAGCCGTTTGGTAGGTGAAAACTGCAATGCACAAATTTATTCTTGAGTAAATCATCAAGAACCATACATATCAAAACATGTCCTGTGTATAAAATGTTAGAAATCGTGCAGAGAGGTCAATATGCAGATGAGTTTTAAAAAAATTCACACACCTTAAAATAATCTGGAAATCTATACATGATTCTTTCATTGTATGTTGCAACGTACAATCTAAACGGATGTATACATTTTCACACATATATGACCCTGTAGGAGCTGTCCTTGGAATTAATTGAGGAAAAGAAAAGATAAAAGCTAGGGGAGAGAAAAATACAACCAAATTATTGTTTTGGTTCCCTATCCTTGTCATTTTTCTTCAGAAAATTCCTACAGAAATCCATGATGCAAACACAACAAGAAGAATTTGCAGATAAGAGCAAACCAAACTCAGGATGGAATTGGTAAATACCTTGTTGATGACACTCTCGACTAACGCTTCGTATGTATCATTCACCGGATAAAAGTCATAGGGTAGAGAATAACTTTGCTCCAAAACAATTAACGCCGCGTGAAAAACATCGATGCAGAAACCAGAAGGCTCCTTTGGTAAAGCATCACTCCATTCCACCTTGACAAATTTCTCGAAAGAAGAGGTTCCCGGAACCACAATCCTCAACGGTGTTGCTTTCATAGGCATTGCCCATCCCTTTGGTATCCCTCTTAGTTTTCCAGGCCAATGCACTGAATCACTCCACACTTCCATGCTTTCACTACCATAACCACCAATATTCCCCTCTCTGAAACCAATCCCCGATGAAAAGAAGCCAAGCTCATTATACCTTTTTCCAATCACATTGAGGATTCTGAAAACGGGTGATTGTTGAAATAACACCCCCCCCATCAAACCGTATTTCACCACTCAAACCTGTGAAATTGCTTGATAAAATGCTCTCAAGCAGCATTTTCTGAGTCCTATTAGTACTACCTTTTTTCTCTAAAGCATGTGCAACTGTGTTAATACTATCATATGCACGTAAAGCATGAATTCCCGGCTCATAACTATACTCCTCCGGGTACTCGACCCGGAAAACTCCCTTGAATTTCACTTTAAATTCATCAAAAGACTTTCCCTTCTCAAAAACCTGATCAATTCCTATAGCACCTTGCATAGTGGAAATAACAGAAGTGTCAACCGAATCCAACACACTAGAAACTGATTCTGTTACTACCCACACTGAATCCCTCCCCACTAACCCCAACCCATTAGATTCTCTAAACAAATGAGTGGCTAACAACAAAGACGTTTGAAGCACAACAAAAACCCTTGATTTTTTCAGCAACAACTTTTTAACCTCATTAAGAACAAACCCATCTGGGTTTGAAATAGAAGAAAGCGGTGGAAAGACTAAAGTGTCCTCAATTACCGAACCAGAGCTCTGAAGTGCATCAGATAAGAGGGAGAGTATGCCAGAATCGCCACCGTAGAAATCTTCTTCGTAAATTGCGATTACCCTTTTCCATTTGAAGGATTTTAGAATGGATGCAGTGCAGTTTACTTGCTGGGAGGCGTTTTGGGCGAATTGGACCAAGAAAGGCCACCTGACCGCTGCTAGCGGCGGCGTGACGGCGGCGGCGGAGAGGGAGAGGACTGGGACTTGGGCTCGGATGCCTATGTTGGCGAGTGATGCTGATTGGTGCCATGTGGTTGTGGTAATCAGTACTTGGACTCGCTTCTCTTTGATCAGTTCTTCTGCTGCAAATATTTTGAGAGTAATTGATTTTCTGACTCTTTTTTTTAACAAATTCATCTTTTTGGTTCCCTTAGTAGATTAATATTGTCCTTCCATGCAAGAAAGAATATAGTAAACATGAAAGGTGAATCTTGTACATTTAAAAAAAAAATAGAGTGGTTAAAAAAAAGGTGTGAAAGAAAAAATATGATATCACACAGAAAAACTAACCAGCATAAGCTGCTTGGAGGGGGTCTCTCCCAGGGGTTTGGAAATGGAGGGAAAGCTTGTGCTCTGTTGAAGTCTTGTTGAAATTTTCAACTGCCACTTCCATGGCCACTTTCTGTTCTTTGCCAATCCGGGAATCGGCATCGATAATCGCACCAATGTTTACGGTTACAGTTCCAGCTGCTGTGATGGATCTATGAGACAGAATAGCAAGAAAAGAGAAGAGTACTAGAAGGAATGAAAAGGTGGTTGATTTTGAAGTTGTGTTAATGGTGGAGAATTGGAAAGGAATTCTTGGCTTCAACATGGTAACAATCAAGTCTTATTCATACCGTTATGAATCAGCTTATATAGTCCACATAATTATATGATTTTGGAGCAGGGAATTCAATGCCGTGTTTTGAGGAGGGAAATTCCACAATGATTACTGAATTCTTTGACCTGTTTATGTGGGAATTGGGATTCTTAGGTGAAAAGTCTGTGGTCACAGTTGCTTGCTTGGGGGCCAAATATCTTTCTTTTTTTTTTTGAACTGGGGGGGCCAAATATCTAGTTTCCCACATTTTCTCACGTGAATTTACATTGAAAGTTCTACTAACAGAAATAGAGGTGTAATTGATTCTCTTAAACTATCTCATGTTCTTCTAATAATCCCAAGCTATCCGAGTCATTTTACACGCACTACGAGGATTCACCTTTCCTAGTAGAAACAAGATAAAGCGCCTATAATAAAGACGCTTATTGTCTACCCTTGATTCAACACACTTCCACTGTAATCTCTGAGGAAATCCTCTTCTGTTTTCTCGACTCATAGTAATAGTAGATGATTAGTTTATTGAATTGTTTTTTTTCTCTTCTTTAATTGGATTATTGAAACGTTTCTTTTTGTTGAAATTTCTACAATCTTTATTTTACACACGTCTTTTTTTGGGAGGTCGACAACCATTATGTGGCATAGGGATTACATCCCGTATATAGGTTAATCGTATACCGCTTTTATAAATAGTTCGTGTTTCTACTGGATAAATCTCAATGCTCACTATATGAGTGTCTATTCAAAACACGGAGAAAGTTGTTTATGTACCAATCTCACCAAATTGATAATACTTGGGAAGTTTCGAACTTTAAACTCTCTCATGTTTACCGTTTTTTTTTTCTTTTTCCCTCCATGGGTTTCCACATGCAAATCCACGATCAGAACATAGTCTTGTTTTTCTCTCATTGTTTCAATATCTAACCACATCATTTCATCAAGTTTGTTCTAAAAAATAGATGACAAGTATGTTAGAGATATGCCTTGAATTCAAGACGTTGGAAGAAGGTACAAAATTCGATGCGAAAAGATGGTTGCAACATCCTTAGTCCGAACCATGGTGTTCTTGGTCCAGACCAGGGGTCAGTTTTGGTTCCAGAATGTTGTAGCTTCTGTAGTCCGAACCAGCGGGACCGTGGTCCGGACACCTGATGCTGAATGTGTGCGGCTGCGCGTTTTTAAGATGGGTTTTGACCCAATTTTTGTACTTTCTTATAAATAAAAGCCTTGGGGGCTGTTAGGGTTTGGATGTCTTGAGTGAATCCCTTTAAGGGAGCCCCCATGGCCCCGTAATGTGTTACGGTTTCTTGGTTGTTCAATTTTTAGTATTTTCATTGGGATTGGGATATTAGGGTGAGTTCTATCTCTTTCATGTTCTTAAGATGTTTGATGCTCCGTAGGTCGCTCCTCAGAGATTTGTTCCCTATATATCATGTGGATGCTTCAAGCGAGTGTTACGGGTATAGCCGGCTCTGTATATTACTCCCCATTATAGTGAATCCTCTTGCTTTTCTCCGTGGACGTACCTTCTTGCTTTGTGCTTGAGGGAAACCACGTAAATCCCTGAGTTATGTTTTTCTTGTTGGTGTGTTTATATTTTCTACTTTGGGTTTCGGCACAACAAATTGGTAAGAGCACCGAATTTTCAATCTGAGGCTTTCGTTTCTCGCTGCGTAAGGATTGTGTATTTGGTTATTCTCTTGATGGCAACTCGTATCAAAGTTTAGTGCTACAAGGAATACACAAGGCTTGGTTGGGGAAGTTGAAGAAGCCTACACACCAGCAGGATAATGTGTTTGAGGATCTCGATGCCAAAGCGATCAACTGGATTCAGGGTTTAGTAGATGATGTGCTTCGCGAGGTTGGGGAGGATTTTGGATTTGAAGCAGCGCCTTCATGTGATTCGCATGAAAGAGGTATGCCCGAAAAAGACTATTTTGAAGAGTTAAATCGGATTATTTTGGTTATGCTCCTTTTGGATATTGTTATGGAGGCCGTTTGGAGTGCTTCATGTTGATCACCAATGGCACCAATTAGCAAGGCTCAAGCACCACCGTTTGACCTTGCAAACGCGATTGAGAAACCCAAATGCACGTGCCACCAACATGAAGCGAGTGGGGCTGCCCCATGAGGAGCATTGATGGGAAGATCGTGTATGGAAAGGATTGTCTATGTCATTGGCTTGGAAGGGAATTTAAGTCAAGGTGGAAATTGTCGGAGATATGTCTTGAATTTCAGACGTTTGAAGAAAGGTACAAAATTCGATGCGAAAAGACAATCACAGCATCCTTGGTCCGAACCATGGTGACCTTGGTCCAGACCACAGGCCAGTTTTGGTTTCGAAATGTTGCAGTTTCTCTGGTTCGAACCAGGGAGAACCGATGCAAAATGTGTGCAGCTGTGCGGTTTTAAGAGCATTTTGACCTAAATTTTGTACTTTCTCGTAAATAGAGACCTTGCGGGTTGTTAGGGTTTGGACTTCTTGAGTGAATTCCTTTGAGAGAGCCCCCATGAGGATCCCCGTAGTGTGTTAGGGTTTCTTGTTGTTCCATTGTTAGTATTTTCATTGGAATTGGGATATTAGGGTGAGTTTTGTCTCTTTCATGTTCTTGAGACGTTTGATGCTCTGTAGATCGCTTCTCAGATATTTATATATTATGTGGATGCTTTAAGTGAGAGTTACAAGTATAGCCGGCTTTGTGTATTTCTCCCCATTATAGTGAATCTTCTTACTCTTCCCCATGGACGTACCTTCTTACTTTGTGCTTGAGAAGAACCACGTAAATCCTTGTGTCTTGTTTTTCTTGTTGGTGTGTTTATATTCTCTACTTTGGGTTTCGGCACAATAAAATATGATTTCAATAACACTATCTTTAATTTTTAATAACTCCGTGAAGAAATTACAAGAACACGTTAATATATGATGAATTTTTTTTATTTGACGTGATACCAGTGGTTGACCCATTGATTGGACTGCGAACAAGCCGGATACTTTAAGCATGAAAAGACCAAAATGTCCAAACTTTTTCAATGGAAAATAAAAGTCAAAACTTTGAATTTTCATGGAAAGAAGGTTAAAGACAACAAGCAAACTTATTGGATTTCAAATTTGGAAATTTGTCTCACCCTCTCTCTTCTCTCTCAAAAATTCAGAGGGAACTTTGTCTTTCTTATGGAAAATGCTAACGTGTATTGAAATGTGTGAAAAGTGTATAGGGATATGTGAAAGTGTATTGAAAAATGTAAAATGTGTATTGGAGTGTGTGTTATTTTTGTTTGTTTATGTGCTTATTGTGTGCCTATTAGGCACATGTTAGCAAAACCCTTTTCTTATTTCTCTTCCACTTTTGTCGGGAGAAAGCCTTCCCTCCTCCATCCACTTCTCTCTCTCTCTCTCTCTCTCTCTCTCTCTCTCTCTCTCTCTTTCTCTCTCTTTCTCCCCTGAGCCAGCTCACACCATAAATGAGCCAATCAGATAAAGACACCTAAGACAAAAAGAATGATTGGGGCAAAAATATACGACTGAGACAAAAATCGCTCTCCGTTTTAATATAGATGTGTTTAAAATAAATAAAAAAAACCCTACGCTACAATTAGTGCTATCCAGCTGTAGCTATTTTATATACGGTGGATGATGATGTAGACCATCTTAATTTCTAAAAGGCTGATAGTGTTGCAGTGTCCAAGACTTCCTCTTCCCACTATAAGTGATCTTTTAAGGCTCCAATTTCAATCTATCATTACTGATATCTTTATCCTTGGGGAAGAGAGAGTTTAGTATTTGAAGCGTGAAGAGGAAAAGTTGCAAACCCAAATGGGAACTCCGTCGCAGAAGAAGTAACTTGGAGAAGAACTTTGTCCCAACGAAATCACTTCTGCCTCTCATATTCACCCTCTATGTCTTCCATTTTTATGTTGACCAGTACCCATGGCTGGTACTCGTCGGAAAGGCCGAAACTTGAAGAAATCTGCCGGTAACGCCCGGTACAGCTGGAACTCATTGGAAAGCTGAACGGAGTGGAATCACACATCTATCATACCGGATTCTCTCTAAAACGGTACATACCGACCAGTATGGAATGGCATTAACAACATTGGGTAAAACACTGACTGCTCTACCTTGTGCAAAATGTATTCAAATGAACACTATTATATCGATCTCCTTGCTTTCAATAAAACAAAGTGTAAAACATGGGCGGCTTTACATTGTGCAAAAGGTATTAATATAAACACCATTATGTCGATCTCCTTGATTTCAGTAAAACATTGGCGGTTCTACCTTGTGGAAAATGTATTAATATAAACACCTAGGTCGATCTCCTTGATTTCGGTAAAACAAAGGATAAAACACTAGCAGCTCTACCTTGTGCAAAAGATATTCAAATAAACACCATTAGGTCAATCTCCTTAATTTCGGCAAAACAAAGTTTAAAACATTGGTGGCTCTACCTTGTGCAAAAGGTATTCAAATGAACACCCTAAACTATTTTCATATATACATGGTAACTTACATGCATATTTCAAGTTCAACCCATTATTTGAACACCTTATTTAATCAATTTGGATTCTTAGCTTAGTTTGGAGCTATACTGTCCAACTCAGCACCATAGGTGGTAAAAGATAAATCGAATTTGCAATTTATAGAATTGAGTACAGTATAAAAAATTAGATTTATGGAAAAAGGGACAAAAGAAAAAAACAATAATTGAATGTTTTGTGTAAGTCAAAGCATCATACCAATTTGCTAAATGTTTTTTGTATGTAATTTTTTACTAAATTGGTAGAATTTAAGCTACTCAATCATGAACTATCATGCCCTCATTTTTTTACCTAAATAAATAAACATTTCTTGATAGAATAATTCCATACCTAAACACCCAAAAAGTCATCTCACAACGTTCAACGTTCATAACGGAAAACAAGCCTAAATAGGATACCCGTGTCCCATGAGATAATATGTTCTAAGTAATTAAAGTTATTACATTTGTCCAAAGTCAAAAGATGAAATGACTTGAGTTACAAGTGCATCTTCCAAAAAGAAGTTTACAGAAAGATGATCAATTAAATCCTTGTATGCTTTTCAATCCGTGTATATGCACCGCATGCCAATCAACTCATGCTCTGTGTTGGGTACCTGAAATTGTTAGGGTAAGCTACACTAGCCCAATATAGATTCTTCTACAAACTCTAAATGCAAATGAAATGAGATGAGCATGTGAGAGATAAGATAATCTAAACAAATCAACAAGTAACCAACATCGAGATACAATCTAATATTGTAAAGATCCGTAAATTTATTTATTTATAAATGTTGTTTAGAAAATAAATTTGTGAAATTGTGAGGGATTTTTTAAAAAAAAGTTAGATTGTGGGTTTATTAAAAAGGAACTTGTTGGTTATGTGCTAGATCAAATGTGTCATATGTTAGGGGGTTATGGGTGTAATTAACTTATATATGTGTCTGTGTGTGTACGTGTGTTGACAAAAAAAAAAAAAGGAAGAAGTTTTCCCCATTCTCTCATTTCAAACACAACCTCTCTCTTTCTCTCCATCTTTCGGTCTTCTCTCTCTCTACATTTCTTCCAAAATCACACCCAATCTCTTGAAACCCTTGCCAAATTACTTCAAGACCTTCGTGTATCCGGCGTTTGGGAGCTAATATCATGCAAGGGAGCTCAGGTAGAGGCTGATTTCTAGTGGATTTCAAGTGGAGAAGCTAGGGTTTGTTGGGTTTTGCTCAAATCCCATTGAGGTAGGGAAATTTCTACCTTTTCTAAGTGTTAATGTGGTGTGGGGGTGTGTGTATAACTTCTTCTTAATCAATCTTGTGTGTGGTTTGCTGTCATTCCTTGAGAAAATGCATTTTTAGTCATGTTTGGCTTGATCTTTGATATTGATCCTTGTACCCATGAAGATGTTGAAAGATTATTGATGATTTCTTGCTCTATAGTGCATATAAGCTATTAGTACCTTGAATTTCGTGTTGAGGGCTTTATCTCGTTAAGTTTGGTGGATACCCCTCTGAAACCTGTCATCTGCCATGAAAATTTTCGTGTACAGCTAGTGTATTGATACACCAGAAATGATGTGTCAATATGCTCTTTGGATTTTGTAGTTTGTGTATTGATACATCATAAAAAGTGTATCAATACACATGTTGTCTGGAACTTCGTAACTTGGGTATTGATACACCCGAAAATGGTGTATCAATACACTTGTCCACTGTTCTTTAGTACCTCGTTCTCTTGTTCTTTTAGCCTTCGGGAAGTCTTGAATCCTCCTATAAAGTTTAGAAACTTGTGATTTGTTTTTGATAAACTTGTCTTAGACTTGGTAGATGAACTTTATGTTATTTCGTTGTTTGTTCGGTAAGTTTTTTAGACACAATGGTTGAAAGCACTTGTGAGACACGTACGGAATCATAAAACTTTAAAAAAAAAGAGTTGTGGGTGTGAGTTATGTGATGATACATACGTGAATTGAGATGAACGATTAATTAAGACGATGAGACATGTGGACACCATAGAGATACTAATGAGCATGAAATGAAGTTTACTATGTGGTAATGATGACACGGGGCCCGATAGGGTATGCCCGGAGTGACACATGGCCTTTATGGTTTGCCCGGAGTAACACGGGGCATTTATGGTTTGCTCGGAGTGACACGGGGCCTATATGGCATGTCCGGAGTATAATCTAATGTTTTAAAAGAATGAGATGTGTATGCAAAATGTTTAGGAGACATATGGCGTGTCGAGTATATATATCGGATACGAGGGATAATAGTAAAGGAAATCTAGTGGCTTATGGGTTGGTTTTGTATCCTTTAATCTTTAAAGTTTCTTGAAATTTGTTGTGTGACTTGTGCCTCCTTTGTCTATCACTCACTTGCATTTCATTGCATTTAGGATTGGTAGACTTTTCTCTACTGGGCTAGTGAGCTCACCCTAATAATTTCAGGTATCCAGCACGGAGCATGATATGGATTGCTTGGAGTGTATGCATGCATCTCTTTTGAAAGCTTAACAGAGAAGTTACTTTATCATTTCGAAACTTATATTTTTGAAAAGATGATTGTCGCGCCCTGATTTTTACTGCCCGCTCGCCTGCTCCACTTCGGTGGGCATATTGGCGACGCTTTCAAAATCTTGACTTTTAAATGCGACGATTGTGAATTATGAGATTTGTAGCTGTGACTCGCGCTTTTATTAAAATTTCAGAGTCGCCACCTAACATTGAATTTGGGTGTGTCAGGTCACCCGTTAAAACTGTTTTTCAAAGACAACTTCAAGAAAACGGTTTTAACTCTTTTTTTATTTTATTTCCTTCTATTTGAGAAACTTCTCCTTTCGAACGGGCTTGAAATTGACTCTCTTTTTAGATCTGCAAAATCAGAGATGGGCTCGGGGATTTTCTGCGAGTGGGGAAGGTGTTAGGCACCCCACGTCGTCTGTTCAGCGCTTTTCTCAATTTTAGCCTTTTCAATTAAATATCCTTGGCAAATAATAGAATAAAAGAATACAGGAAATTAAATTATTCTAAAATTCATATGTCGGAATCTAAAGGTCCGAGCATGTTTCGGGTGGGTTCCCACCTTCCGCGTCTCGCGTTTTCAGATTTCGACATATGGATTATCAATGCATTGATTTTGTATTTATTTTCTAGAAATAAGATTTGTCAGGGGAAAACCGACCAATTGCAAATCTTATTTCTGATTTTTAATGGAGCGGAATCCTTTATCGCTGGGACTCGATTTATAGACTACTTTGAAAATCGTCATCAATCGGTCACATGCTACCTTGAGGTTCCGTAAACAATATATACATAAAAAAAAAAAATTGAATCACTGGTTTTGAATATTGGAATTGAAATTGAAAGGGGGGAACGCCCCCTGTGCCGGATTACATGGTGCTCACCTTGGGTGGCAATTGACTTGAAATGTATAGGCTAGACGAAAATATAACTTGAAAAAGTGCCCAATTCGGTTCCACTATTTTCAAACTATATTAACGTTGTCGCGTATAAAAAGACAAATTACAAGACCTTGGTCGGACTGTAATTGAAAAGAGATGACTGGATTTTTCGTGGGCTTTGGACTAAGGCAAAGGCTTTGTGGGTTTTTTTTATGTGGGGAAGCAGAGGCTTTTTTTTTTTTTGTTGAGGTTGAAGCTCTGGTTTTTCTGGACTGGTTTTGAAATTGGACAGAGTGAAGGAGAGGGAGTTTTTCCTACTTGGGTTTTGGATCACAGAGAAATGAGAGAGAGAGAGAGAGAGAGAGGGTGAGAGCTTTTTTTCCTTTTCTTGTTCTTGATCTCCTTCTCCCCCGAACCAATGCCGCAAAGCTGCTTAAATAGGGAGAGTGGCGGCAATGGGGACTGAAAATTATCCAGTGTTGCGCGCGCATGAGAAGGCTGAGAAATGAATAAACGGCTGAGATCAAAATATGAGATAATCAGATGAACTAGGAGTTGACATGTGGCCTAAGGGAGCTGTCGGCAATTTATTTTCTCCGCTGACATGTGAATGGCTGAATTGATTGCATCATTCAATAGCTTTGAAATTGGTCCACGTCTGGTGCCTTTTGAATAAACAAAGTAATCGCTCCACTGGGAGCCATTAGAAAATTTATCCAGCGGGTCTGCCATGCTCTCGACTAGGGATGACAATTTCCACCGACCCGTTCGAATTTGATCCACTCCCCGATCCGAATGGATTGGCGTTTTGGAGATCCGTTTGGAGACTGTGTCGGATTTGGGGATTTTTTTTTTAAAATTTCGGGGATCGGATCGGAGGCGGGTAGAAGTGTATCCCCGCTCCGAATCCGATCCGATCCGTCCCCGAATCCCCGATTTTATATTTTATTATATATAAACATAATTACAGGGGTGTAAACATAATTTTGAACTTTCCTTACAAAACTAAAGGGACCCAAGTGTATTTATCACTTGTTATACACGTGTACCTAAGTGTATTTCTTCCCTCCATCTTCTCAGAATACATATCGATCATTTTCAGAATACAGAAAATTCTCTGGGGTTTTCAAGATCCATCTTCTCCGGCGACTACTCCTATCAATCTTCTGGGGTTCCATCTTATACACGTATACTCTCTCTCTCTCTCTCTCTCGCGTACGAAACACAATCTATCTCTCTCTCTCTTGTTTTTATGCAGTGCTGCTGCTCTCTCTCTCTTCTCACAGTCCGCACCACACCGGTCACCACACTCCACAGATTCACCTTCACCGACTCACCAGTCGACAGTCACCAGGCTCTCTCTCTCTCTCTCTCTCATCTCCCTCTCGTGTCTTGATCTCTCCCTAATCTCTTTTTCTCAATCTCTGTTTCAGTGAACCCTAATCCCCGAATCCCGGTTTGGGGCGGGGATGGAGGGGGAAAAATAATCTCCATTGGGGATCGGGGCGGGGACGGGGATGGGGGAGGGGTTCGGGGATCGGGGGCGGGGATAGTAGTCTCCGGCCCCGCCCCGTCCCCATTGCCAACCCTACTCTCGACTGATGTTTGATTGGGGCGCTGGAACAATCAAAATTCTTATTTTAATGCCCAGGATAATATGGTATGGTGCACGTAATTAATGCACTTGACATGTGAATCGTAGGGCAAAATCTAATGTCAAAAAGACTCCGCAAGAATTCCATTTGAATTACCAGGCCAAACTTCCACCGTGATAATGGCACCATCGAGTAGTTTATTTGATAATGGAAGAATTCGGATCCCATGCTTCACACTCACGCGACACACAATACTCCGCAATGCTTTCGTTTGAGCTCTCTGCCGGCGTCCAATTGAGACCCAAACACAGTCAAAATTCTTGTTCCGACGCGGAGATAAATACAGTGAAATTGGCGTCGTTCAATGTTGCTCTGAGATTGGACTTGCGAGTGGTCGGGCCAAATTTGGGTGTCAACAATGATTTTGTAATTTAATTGAGTTTTCATCATTGACTTGGTTTGTAATAACATTGGCAAATCATGTACTTATTTTGGACACGGAATCCCGTGAATTATCTTGTGTATAACTTTGACCTTGCGGGTCAAACTTGGACTTTGACCTGGACTTTGGATCTCATTGACTTTCCACGTGGATTTATATCACTTTTACCTTTAAAATTTGAGGACGTTACAAATATAGAGATCAAGTATCATTGTTTTCATAAATTTTCATTTCGTTCATCAAAAACTTTTTGTAAAATCCCAAGTGTCCACAAAGTCTTATTGTTTGTTTCCATCTCTCATTTCTAGTCGTTGTTATCCATATTTTCAAAGTTGGGAATTTTGGGTCCTGTAACCCCTGCATAGTATTTTGAGCATCATTACCCCTGCCAAGCATTCGGGACGTCTCCTTTGGACTGTGTAGCCCTTTGCCGAGATTTTTGGCCCTCGTAACCCCTGCTAAGATTTGCAGGCCTCATAACCCATGCCTAGGGTTGCACCGAATAGTGACCCTAGTAACCACAAACCAACTTTAAGTTATTAACATTCCTTTTTCAAGTACCACGTAGCCCTCAAGTGTCCATCAATTGTCCATTTTAAAACATAATCCATTTCGTTCAAAAACTTATCCATTGTCAATTCTGTTGCGTTATCCCATGTCGTGTCCACGGGGATAGGCAAACCCTTACCTCAAGATTTATGCTCCAACAAATCTACTATGAAAATTGGGTCTCGAACAATCTATACAATTTCATTAATTTTTGAAAAATGACACAATTTCGATTCCCTTGTTGCTCTTATGCCTAACTAGAAACCTGGGGAGAAAAACAAACAAGTAAAGAAATAGAAAAACAAAAACAAAGCAAAATTCATTGAAGTTGTAGCATTTTCTCACTAGTTTCCATCCTTTAACAATTGCCGGCGTTTCCACCCTAATTTTGAATATCCTCCCTTCTACTCTGGATTTTCCAAAAATTTTATTTCCGGTTCGTGGCGTCTCTGGTAACACCAAAAGATTCTTTTTTTTTTTTTTTGCTAAGCAGTTGCACGAAAAAATTCTAAATCTTCTATTCAATGACTCATCTCTTGATTCACCATGGGTATATATACACTCATAAACATAGACACACATACAGCCTATCGAAAAAACCTAGATACACATAAAAAACATTAATATACATACCTATCGCTGACCGAAAAAACATAAATACACATACCTATTGATTGCACCATTCTAGTGAGGTTTTTGTGTTTGTTATCGCCGTTTCTTCTTCTTTAGTGGTGTGCACATGGCTCGTTGTTGCTTACATGTCACTGGATTGAGATAAGGAGATCAGAATGTCGTTGTTGCCGTCGATGATTCAATCTTCTCCGTCAAGATGGTGGAGAGGAGAGATGGGATAAACGGGGGTGGGGGCAGCTACAGATGAACAACGACGAATGGATCAATATTCTCGGATCTAGAGAGAGTGGATTTATGGGTGTGATTAATTAAGTAAACAATTGTTCTGAGCTCCATTATAAGGTTTTGTAATAGGCCCCGTCCGCTCAATCTTTTTAAAACACCTCGTGTCAAGTCCGTGAGTTTTATTAATGCCTAAGGTCCACTTCATACTTTTGACAAGACAAAAATGCCCCTAGTTTTAAATGGTTAATAAATGCACTGAAACATCAAAACAGAGAGAGAGAGAGAGAGAGAGAGAGAGAGAGAGAGAGAGAGAGAGAAATCGCGGGTCTTCAACAACTAGCCCGCCGGCGGCGACCTTCTTCTCCGACGAGACGCTGGTTTTCTCGATCGAATCTGAAGCGAGTGACAGTGCCGAGTACTTTTCAAACTCTCTCGGAGCTTCCAATTGGTAGGGATGCAGCAGTATAGGGTGGGTGTTTGATAGTGGGTAGCGATTCCAGTGAGATCTCTCCATTTGGCTTTAGGCTCCTAGTTTCCTTCTTGCTGACTTCATTGGTGAAATTGGCATCTTGACAATATTTTTTCTTTTTTTTTTTGGGTGGTTGTAAGTTTTTATCTAAAAAATTCAAGAGGCTAAGGAATAGGTTGAGATTTCACCAGTCGCTACACTATAAGAGTTTGTGTTTAATTCATGTGTATTTGGTGCGTACAAACACGTTCGACAAAATGCCAAAGAGAGCTTTTAGGTTGAGATTTCACCAGTTGCTACACTATAAGAGTTCTTGTTTAATTAATGTGTACTTGTTGCGTACAAACACGTTTGACAAAATGCCTAAGAGAGCTTTTGCATGCCTCTTGGATGCAAGTGGATATGGTAGAAGACTGAATAATATGTGAATGACACTCCTTTAATTCTGTTTTATAGTTCGATATAAATCTTTATTGGACTGAAATGTTTTGTTTTCGTGAAGATGTTGAACTTTAGATTTTGATCACTGAAATGTTTAGTTCTTTTTGAAGTATGTAAAAGTTTTTTTTCCCTAACTTTTGCTTTCGAACTTAGATTTCGCATTGTTTGGATGTCGAATTTTAATGTTTGCTTCATTGTCTTGTTTGAGTAGAATCCTAGGTTGTGTATGAAAGGAAGAAGTAGCTGACAAAACTAAGAATCAAGGTTGAGAAGCTGCGACGGAGAAGCTAGGTTCCCAATTAGAAAGACCTGCTCCTGTGTTAATCCAATAAATTGGTTTATTTTAATTTATTTTCGGCTTTATTCCAAAAAAAAAAATTTCGACCATAATTTTATACTTTTTGAATTCGTCTCGTCAAGACAAATCAATATATCACGAAAACTTGACGCAAAACTAACAAATGTAAAACAAAAATTGAATAAGACAAAATGAAAAAACCAAAAAACCACTTTTGCGCTTTTTTGCCAAAGCACCCCTTTGTTGGTAGTGTCTTAGTCAAGAATTTTGTGAAAGATATTCGCTGTGAAGAAGCTTGGTTCCCACAGTTAGACTTCCTTGTTCATGTCAAGTGGTACTTTAGTTTCTCTAGACTTGGTTTGTTGTCAAGCTCATAATTTATGCTTGTGTTACCATAAATCTTATAACTCTGAGAAGTCATCTTGATTATGCTTGTGGGTTTTGTATGATTTCACTTTTGAAAACTGTCATAGGCTTATCTCAACTTATTGCGATGTAAATCACTGTTTCTATTAGCTAGGTGGTGCACGGCTTCAATATTTTCAATATGATAAGTTCATCTCCCCTTCAATATTTTGTATGATCAGTGTATGTTATAGCATCTGTGTTGCATTTTGCTAGTCACCGGCGTAGATAACCATATCTGAAATCGCAAGAAGTGGTTATTTGAACTCACAAGATGTGGTATCTATACAATATCTTTTTTTAAAGCCTACTTAGGATCAGATGTGGTTATCTGGACTCGCAAAGATGTGGACCATATCTTTTTTTTTAAAAGCCTATTTGGGATCAAATGTGGCTATTTGGACTCACAAAATGTTGTTATTTTATGTTTTCTTTTGTTTTCTCTTTTTCCGTTTTTTTCTTGTATAGATTGTTTTGGGTAGGTTGTTATTTTAGGGTTTTGATTAATCAATTTTGCTTTTTTTTTTGGTAACCCGGAATATTGATAGATTCTTCTATCTCTTCACCAAAAAAGATGTGGTTATCTAGACTATTTAAAAAAAAAAAAACATACTTGAGATCAAATGTGGTTTTATGAACTCACAAGAGGTGGTTATCTGGACTATATAATTTTTTTAAAAGCCTACTTGGGATCAAATCCTCCTCCACCCACATGTAAGACAAAACATATTTGAGCATTTAAAAATTTATTTTATAAATAAATAACTATTTATAATATACAAAGAATACACAATTAAAGTAGGGGTATTTAAAAATCATGTCAAGCATATTCATAGTTTATACCACACACCTATACGTTTGAGAAAAATAGACCCAACCTTTAAGACTTGTTTCCCACTCACCTGTGAATTGCAGTAAGAAAAATCAGACCTTTTTCTTCCTCCAACATTTTCTCTCTTTAGTAATCTAACAACAAAAAGTAATTTCCACTTCCCCTCCTACTGTTCATCTTCCCCACTTGGCACTGGCGAAAAAGTTGCAGAGGCGTGAAGAAAGAGCGAACAACACTCTCCGATCGGCGATGCAACAGAATATCAGAGCTTTCTGACCGGCAAGTCTTCGTCAGAACTCTTCGCTCTTCTACTTTCTCTTGTTTTCTCATCTTTCATTTCCTAGTTGTAACCGCCCATCCTTTCTCACTTTCATCAGATTAAATCTCGGCCATCCATTTTCTTTCAAATTCGACACCATAGGCGACGAGATTTCAGTCTAAAATTGCCAGTGGTGAATGACATCTGTAGGAATGGAGATATCTTTTCTGGCGGCAAATAAGGATGTAGGTTTAACGGCAACAGATTAAAGAACGGTGGCCGGTGATTTAATCCGGGCAAGAACGGTGGCCGGTGATTTAATCCGGGCGGTTGTGGATATCAATGTCAATGTGCCAGGGGTAGGAGGAGTCCAGCCACCTGAGGTCGGTTGGCCTTTTGAGTTCGAGAGACCAAGAATTGACGGGAACGTACATATGTAAGACAAAACATATTTGAGGGGCATTTTCATATTTTGGATGGGTGAGTGGACTGAATGTGTTAGGAAAATGTCAGGTGGACTAGAAGTGTTATAAGTTTCCTTTTAAAAAAGAGTGTAGACACCCCAATTTTGGAACCCGAGATACGCTCGTGCATCTCCGATAATGAAATGGATCAATCATAATTACCTCGAACTTGTGAGAATGACTTGAATTTGATCAAAACCAACCCAAACACCACCCAAACAATCAAAATGTGCCAAACCAAACCAAACACTGCCAAATCAAGCCAAGCCAGCAAACTGCCATCCATAGCCTTGAGCGCTCAAGCCCATGGCTTTGAGCGCTCAAACCCCTGAGGAGCACCTTGAGCGCTCAAGCCCACGGCTTTGAGCGCTCAACTTCGGTCCAGTCAGCAACTTGCAGAGTATCTCATCATGAGATTTCCTGCATGGGAGCGTCTGTGAATGATCTTATACGATCTCCATGTGTATAATACACTCCACCAACTCCAAAAATACACCAAAAATACTCCCAAATACCTAAACCCACTTCCTCTCTCTCCTCTATTCTCTCCCACTCACTCTATAAAAGCCACCCACTACCCCTGGTTTTGAGGACGAATTCTGCTACTCCTCACCTTCGGTTTCTATCAGAAAACCACTCCTCTCTCTCTCTCTCTACAAAACCACTCTTTTACCATCAAAACCACCTACAAAACCACTCATCAAAACCCAGAAATTCGACCCTTGATCATCGATTAACCACCCACATTGTTCAATTCATCCAGATTACAAGCCAAAAACATCCACAATCAACTTCTCAAAGCCCAGAATCAAGCTCAAATCACAAACATCTTCCAAAAGGTAGTAAAACATGTGATGAACTCACTGTTTTGATCCTTCTGAGGAAGGCTAGTGAGTTCAAGCAAGTTCTCTATACTTGCATTGAACTCACAAAGGTCTGAAAGTTGCTCAAAAATCATTTTCAAATTTGCAGTTACAACAGGTTTGAGCGCTCAAGCCTCTGGCCTTGAGCGCTCAAGCCCAGTTTTGAACAGGCCTCTGTTTTGCTAACTTCTGAGCCTTCTTTTGGTTTTGATCATTATCTAAAAGTTAATTTCGTTCATGTAACACTCGAAGCAGTTTATTTCCACACCAAAATTACATGCATGAATGTAAATTAACCATTTTATGGTGATCAAACATCAAAAACTTCAAATTTCTTATATTCAACTGCAAAACGGTGGCTGTCAAACCTTTTGAAACTTCATTTTATGCCTTTGGTGGTCCTGAGGAAGTTTTGAAATCAGTTTAAAGGTCAAAATTGGAAAACCATGTTATGGCTTGAGCGCTCAAGGTCAGATCTTTGAGCGCTCAAGCTGTTCTTGGCTTATTTGCAGTTTTCCAGCAATTCTGATGATGGCTTATGATTTAATTCCTTGTTGGTGTCGTCAGTGTAGCATTTGTGATCTGAACCCATCTCTCTTGCAGAATTGGTTTGAGCGCTCAATCCATGAGCCTTGAGCGCTCAAACTGGTTCTAAAGCGAGTTTGTTTTAAATATTTTCTGGTGATTTCTAAAGAGAGGTGATGATTGTGTGATGTTTCTGTGGTGGCTTTAAGCCTTAAAGCATCATCAAACATCAAAAACCAGCAAGGAAAATGTGTGGGTGGAATGAGGGTTGAGCGCTCAAGTCATCACCCTTGAGCGCTGAATCCCCATTCTGGGTTCCAGATTGCAAATAGTTTGATAAGTCTCATGTTCATAATTTCTTGAGTTATTGTACGATTTCTGTTGTAATTTACTTCTGTGAACATTTGTAGCTTTCATGATCATCATCCATGTAGATCGCGCGCACAAGCATCCACTGTAAAATCGCATCCCTTGTATATTTTGTTATTATTTGATTCCTGTCCCCGATTCCCCATTTATGTGAATAAATTAAATATCAAACATTTTCAAAATCCCACAAAATGTTGAATAGAGACCGGTTCATGGACCGGGCGAGAGGGGTGCCGTAAAACCCTTCCCCTCTCGTAACCAAACCCCCGAATCCGAGAAATCTTTGGTTCCGTCGGGACTAGTAAAATCTTTTTCAATGGGCAACGAGTCATATTTTTTATCGGTTTCTCGGGTTCGGACCTCAAATCCGGGTGGCGACTCTAACAATCACAATCTTTTTCGAGCAATCCAGGTGGGCCGTCCACAAAGAGGTAATTAAATAATCATCCTGTTTAGAGATAGCGCGTACATTTTCATCCTTGTCATTTTGAACGGTTATGTTTTCATCATTATTAATTGTAAATTATCTTTTCTACGCTTATATAGTGATATGTATTAATATACATAATTATTGTTGCCTACATAGGTGTGATGTAATTTTCCTAATTTTGTGGGATGTAAGTTACTGAAAATCATGGGTTTTGAATATTTTCATTCTTTCCAAGAGAAAAGGGGGAATTTTGAATTCCAGATTTTCAAATCATTTTATGATATCTTGTCATAATTGTTGTTGGAATCATGTTTAACCATATTACTGGCTCATTATCCCCATCATTTTAATTTTTACCATGATTACTCGATTTTACCATTTTTTATGTTTTGTATTTGATTTTTACCATGATTACTTGAATCATGGTAAAACATATCAACCACATAATTGACATTTCATGGTAAAAATAAAAAAGATAAAAAATCATGGTAAAAAGATTAAAACAGCCGTTGCGCGGGCCTATATAGATAAGGAGTATGTATGCTCTCTTTGTACTTGTAAACATGGTAACAATTATTGAATTAACATCTTGAATGATGGTAAAAATAATTGTCAAAAACCATTGACATAAATTGCTACTTTGATTTTAACCATGATCCCTTCCCCTTTATGAATTTGGCCCGCACATGTGACACCCTTAAAAAATTTAACCATGATTACTGGATCAAGGATTTTTGGATGAAAACATAAAGAACATTGGCAAAAATAATTTATGTTTTCATCCCAAAAATCTTTACCCTATAAGCAAAGAATTTGGGATGAAAACATAAAGAATTTTGGATGAAAACATAATTTTTTTTTTTGTTTCCATACAAAATTCTTTATGTTTTCATCCAAAAAATCTTTACCCTATAGGTAAAGAATTTTTGGATGGAAACATAATTAATTTTGGATGAAAACATTCGTTTTAGTCCTTAATCTTCTAGTGTGTGTGTGTGTATATATATAGATAATCAAGGGAAAAAATGGGTTTTATTTGAATTTCGGGATAGAAACATAACTCCAAAAAGAGCACAGGAAGAAACTCTAATTTGGAGGTGAGTGGAGGATAATTATTTGAGTAGTCCTTTAAAAAAAGAGTACAATATTTTTTTTAAAAAGAAAAGAGGTAATTAAATAATCATCCTCTTTTGCCACCCCATGTAACTTTTCATCCCACTCATTTTGAAAGGTTACGTTTTCATCCTCTCAGGGTATAAATTACCTATCTTACCCTTTTACTATAATATATATAAGTGTATATTGTTTCCTAACTTAATGGGATTAAATTATTTCCTAATTTTGTGGGATTCAACCATTTCCTAATTTAGTGGGATACAATCACAACAATTACAGGATATAATAAAGAGGATTTTAAAATTCATAATAACCGATCTTAGTGATTTTATTTCCTTCTTTAGGAATAGTGAGAGAGTAACGAAATAGTCATGGCAAATATATGTCATGGCAAATATATGTCACAACATTTTCCAATAAACATGGTAAAAGTCACACACCACACTGTAATTATGGTAAATTCACAAACAATCATGGTAAAATGAAATGGCACAATAAACCAAATCAATTGTACTAACTAGGTCCAATACTCGTGGTAAAAATTTGTCCACAACATATTCCAAGATCATTGGTTTAACAATAAAGATGGTAATATTTGTTGATTTAACAACTTGGATTATGGTGAAAAATATTATCACAATATCTTTCAATAATCATGGTAAAAATTAGTCTCAAAATAGTAATATATGGTAAATTTGAAACTATTAGTTAACTAGGAATATTGGGTCATGGTAAAATATATGCCCACATCATATTTCAATGATTAAGGTAAAAATACTAAACTCGACGGACTAAACTTGATAAATTAATCAAAAAAATTCAAAGAGAGAATAAGAATAAGAAGATGAAGATATCATGCAGAGGTTTGAGGACAAACAACACCAAAATAATTTTGTAGACTAAATTGATAGGACATGAAATAAAGCAGAAAACTCAATGTCGTACTCCATTTCTGGGCAGCGTCGATGTCTTCCTCTTGCTTGTAGTCACCAAACATGTAGTCGTACTGCATTTTCATGTCTTCTCTTCCTCTGTGATTTTGAACGCCGATAGGTAGGAGGGGTAGAAGGTATTTGTTTCCTTCCTTTCAGTTTGTTAAACTTTAGCTTCAACTGGTACGGTAATTTTTTCAGGATTGGCGTGACCTCTGAAACAATAGATAACACCAAAATCAAACCATAACAAATGTTCAAATATAAACTAAAAATGTTCATAAGGTAAAAAAATATGTTCACAACCTATTCCAGAAAAATCATGATAAAGATCAATTAAATGCAGTAAACATGGTATATTGCACTGTTAACTTGGTACCGGAAAAAGAAAAAGGGAATTGAAAGAGTCTGTAGAATATGCTTCTGAAATGAATCTTGGTTATGACCCATGCCCATCTAGCCAATTCAAGAGAAATTGTCGAACTCTAACTTTGATAAGTTCTTTCAAGTCGAAAACTGATACAAATCCAAAATATTATGCAGAAATTTCAAGGAAGGTTGTTCAAAATGATTCGGTAGCACATTGCTACCACCAAAATAGGAAGGTCTGCACTCAAATCAAAAGATTATGGTATAATCCAAATCACTTATGAAATCTAGCCACTTATTCACCTTCGTTGTTGCCGATGATGACTTTTTTGAGAAATACAGAGAGTCGACCGAGTTGGATATATAGCCTGACGATGTAGGACGATTGTGATCTACGACGACAAAGGATTGTGGTAATCAACAGGATTGGAAGACGATGATAGAGGACGGGGATGAATGAGGTCGATCGGCGGCAATGGAGGATGGAAGATGGAGGACGGCGACGGATGTGGTGATTTGTATGTCAAAACGGTTTGAAATGGGTTCTTAAGCTGACGCGAAAATTTGGGGATTTTGCTTTTCCGCAAATCTTGTAATAACAATGCAGGACCTAAAAAAAAAAGATATTAGTCCATTTTTTCCTGCCCCTATAAGGATTAGCAGATCTGGTCCGAAATTCCAAAAAAAAATATACAACCAAGGGCAAATTTGAAATTATTTTAATTTGGGGATGAAAACATAAACCCCAAAAAAGTCCGGGATGATAACATAAGTTGAGATGAGTTGGAGGATCAATATTTAAGTGCACCATTTTAAAAGCAAAATTAATAGTACTTCAGTAATAAGACACATGTCTTGGAAAGAGTCGGTTCAACCCATCAATGACCCAATTCTAAAGCCCTACCCGAAAAATTCACCTCTTCCCGGTGTCTTCCATTCATGATTCAACTGATTCGAGTGTCCGTTTGTTCAAAATAAGAAAGAGAGAGAGAGAGAGAGAGAGAGAGAGGGAGGGAGAAACTGATTCAAGTGCAGCGTCGTCTCATTTTTTCTTCTCTCCTGTTATACTGATCGAGTAGATACGCATACCCACGCCTTTGTAATTGTACATATTCACCAAATAGATAGGTACACATGGCTCAATTCTGGAAACCAGGTACTGAGAGGCCACCGCTGCTCGACGACGAAGACAGTGGCATTCTTCTCTATTCTGCATCTTCCTCCTCATCTGGGTACTTTTTCTTTAGTTGTGCTTCTTTTCTTTTATGTGTATATTGTGGAGTGATTTAGGAGACATTATATTATTTTGTTTGTAGAATGGCTTTGATTATTGTTATTACAGATACGGGTATGTTAGCATAGAGAAGCAAAGGCAGAGACTCCCAGTGTTCAAGTACCGAACGGCCATTCTGTATCTGGTGGAGACACACGCCACCACCATTGTCGTTGGTGAAACTGGGAGCGGCAAGACCACCCAAATTCCTCAGGTTCACTCTCCGGGACCCCTGTGTGTTTATTTGCATAGTCTCTAATTGTTTTCAAATTAATCATGAAGGACACGGCGAAGGCGATTTTGGTTTAGTGGTCACAAGAACATACAAATTTATTTAATATACAAGAGAATTTACAAAATTAACTTATTTATTTTGGTTCGAAATTTATCAAGCCTGGTAAATTTTGTTTTGTTCAGCTATATGTCTACAAACTAAAAAATTTAAGTGAAATTTTCATTTGCGTTGGCTTCATGTGAATGATCCTGCAAAGACAATGTTATAGAAAAATGAAATTTATGTTAATATATACAGTTTTATTTGCATTTCCTTAACTAAGGTAGTTCGCTTGAACCTCCTCAAACCATAGCAGAGCCGTCCCTGATGAAGGAATTCCTATTTTGGTGGTTTTTGGCATATATTTGCTTCTGTGTGGCTTGTGATATGTTTGCTCTCAGTTAATAGAGTTAGATTTGCAGAATAACTGTTATGAGAATTGTCTTTTGGAATATTAAGGACTCATCATACGTGTACCATTTTCATTATAAGGTTAACTGTTTTGAAAATATGCCCTATTTTGATGTTTCTTTAGGAAAATGCTTAAGACTCGAAAGTGTGTTGGGGTATGTTAGAAAGTGTTTTGCAATATGTGAATGCATATTGAAGTGTGCGGAAAGTGTGTTCAAGACTTTAAGTTTTGTTTTTGTTTTGGTCTTTAGGTTCCATACCAAATGGCAGTACCCAAAAGCCAAAAGGCCACGTTAGCAAAACCGTTTTTTTGGAAATGAGTTCTTTTCTTTCGTTACAGAAACCATCAACCACATAACTTTTATGCGTCTTTCGAAGAAAACCCCCCTTCAAACAGAATTTAAAAATTGCATACAAAGAAGGCTATTGCATTTGGAAACGGTCAATGGCCTTTTAGAAAACAGGAAACGATACCATCATGCTTTTATAAATAAGCCATGAAGCATGGCTACGTCTAAATCTCCGTCGTACTCTTACCTGTAACGTGCCGGGTACCGGTACTTGCCATGGTACTTCTAATTACGTACCGCGCAGGCGCGCGCACGAATCACGTACTGAGACTTTCCTTCTGATTCTTTCCGTACTCTAGAAGTACTCCAACATATGTCAAGCCGTATGCCCGTATCCTATGTAACATGGACACGGTAGGGGACACAGCAATATATATATATATTAAAAAATTTAAAAATTAAAACTTTAAAGATTAATAATTACAGTTTGACCCCATTTTTTTAAAAATTACAATTTGACCCCCTGAAAATTAAAAATTACAGATTGACCCCCAATTTTTTTTTTTAAATTACAGTTTGACCCCTGCCGTGTCCCTTACAAAAAATTAATAAAATTTGGGGACACGCCACATACGTGTCCCAGCGTGTCCGACACTCCGATACGGCGACCTCTAGAAGTGTCGGTGCTTCATAGCCCGTATCCAATAAAGAGATGAAGCTAAGTTGATAAAGCTTCATGTTTTTGTATTTAGCCTGATTCTAGAATGAAGACTTTGGTCAATAGCTTCTTCAGTACAATGACATTAAACTTTGATTTGCACCTTAAGGTTGGCGTTAAGCAGTTATTTGCTATTGAATTCTTAATCGCCTGAGACATCTAGCTATTTCCTCTATTTGATGTGTGATTATTAGTTGTAATCGATTGCTCTATAGTATAAAAATACATCTGTTACAGGCTTATAGCCATACCCTATATTTTTTAGGTTTCGCTGTACCGCACCCATATCGTACTAGTACCAGTACTCATACCAGTACACTTGCTTCTTAGTAAAAATAAGCATGTTCATTTTGTGAATGGGAAATTTAAATCATCTTTTGTGAATGTGGTTCATTTTATGTAATGGGTTTATTGGGAAGTACTAAAACTGTGTGAAGCAACCAGAAGTATGCGGATTATTTATGCAGGCATGTTTTTGTGTATGTATATAATTCTTGGGAATGAATATCTTTTGCCTGATGCCAATTTGGGCTCATGGAAAGTAGTTTAGGAATTTGATTCTGATAAAATACGTATGTTTTGTTGGAATCGCAGTTCCTCAAAGAAGCAGGTTGGGCCGATGGTGGGCGTGTGATTGCTTGCACTCAACCGAGGCGCTTAGCTGTCCAGGTTGGGTTCATAGCTTAAGCTGTGTTACCAGCATCATTTCTTCTTTTTCATATTATGATTGAAAATTCTTATCATGTTTAAATCAATTTAGACTTGTTAAATGGCACTGCGATGAGTGCTTTACTAGATTCTCAATTGGTAAGGAACTAAGGATCATTCCTTCAAATTAATCACCTGAGATGGAAAAGGTATCCACCATTTTATTGAATACTTGTTTTTATCGATGCTTTGTGCATCTTTGGTGTTGTATATTTCGCTTTCCCTTCGTTTTCTGCCTATCTTTTATATTCAGTGATTGTACTTTGCAAGCTATTACTGTGATCATGTACTTACAAACTCAATGTTTTGATAATGCACAGGCAGTGGCTTCAAGGGTGGCTGAAGAGATGGGTGTCAAGCTTGGGGAGGAAGTTGGTTATACAATTCGATTTGAAGATCTCACAGATAGAGTGAGAGTTCCCACTTTAAGTTTAAGCTTTTAGAGTTGTTTGAATGTGTTACCTTATTGTCTTTGACTAAGGCATCTTTACTAGAGATGTATCCACAAGGCCTGCCTTTGGATAATTTGGAGGGTTCTAAATTAAGATAATGTATTCACATTATTATCGTGGTCATATTTCAATACCTTCAATGCTGGGAATTCTACTCTTTTTGGCAGAACAGGACTCAACTAGGATCAAATTTCTCACTGATGGGGTGCTACTAAGGGAGATGATGGAAGATCCTCTCCTGACCAAGTACAGGTAAATCACTCATTGCACGTACGTACATGGCACTACGACTTATTTCCTCTCCTTATTATCGGAAATTGATGACCAGGCATAGTTGTAAGCTGTTCTGCCAAATTCTGACTATGCCACTAAATAATATGTTAAGCGGATCGCTCCTTAGAAGAGGTGTGATATGGTTGAAAGCTTAGCCTAAAGTGTTAAAGCAGGGGGGCTGTGGAAAGTGCTTTTGGTGTGTTCTCTTTCCAAATGTTGCAGACATGGTTAATTCATAATAAATGAACGTGCTTTCAGTGCGCATGTCATAATATTGGTGAGTCTGAAGGGAAATCAAATGTAAATCAAGTCATGCATCAACTGGAAGTTGAAACAACGCTATCTTGGAAAGAAGTGAATGAGAATGTTTTACGTATCGAGTGAAGCAGGACCAATGGATTTATCTACTAATAATGCAATTATTCCTGTCCTTGAGTAATCTCTTTGAGTCCTTTATAATAAACAAAGTTTGTTGTGATATCTTGTCTGACTTAAACTTGGAAGGGTCACTATTCTATAGGTGGAAAATTGATGGTTAGGGTGGATTGGTGTAGGAAGAGTGCAAAAGATGAAAAAAGTGCCATCTCACTGGTTTCAAAAATTTTTACTTCTAGAATATTTTTGGCCATCAAATAATCTCAAAACATAGTTGCTTTATTTGCCCAACATGGAATTGAGTTGTCGTCCATTCAATAGTTACATTGCGTGGGTGGTAGCAACCCTTCATCTTAGAACAAGCAGAGAGTGTATCATGGAAAATTATGTTGCATTTGTTCAGTTTTTCTTGATCGATATGAAGTTTTGGAACTGAACTTTTAGTTGATCCTTACTACATATCTCCGTAGCTACTTATATGTAATGCTTTTGAGTTTTTATCACTCCTTTGAAGGTTTTCTTGTAGTTGAAATTTCAGATTTCGGAAGTTTACTTAAGCCTTTGGTTGCTGGATTTTGAGCTTGTTTGCTGGATTTCATGTAAACCAGTCCTAAATTTTGATCTTTGCACAATTGCGCCTTTGAGCAAGTCTTATTTGGGTCTGCCTTTGATTGTGGTTGTTCAAACCTTCAACCACTGTATTAAACATTTGATTTTCCTTTCCTTTTCTGACTACTGAGCATTTCTCGACTCTTGAGCATGTCTCAGCTAACTTAGTATAACGATAACTTGTTCTGGTATCATTCTTATGTATCTTATCCTGGTCCCAACTTGTTGCATATTCATCCAGTGTCATAATGGTTGATGAAGCTCATGAGAGGTCTATTTCGACTGATGTGTTATTGGGTCTCCTGAAAAAGGTATCCCTTTTTCCCCTATCAAATCGTTGCCAATGTATCATGATTGCGTTCCATGTAGAAAACTTTAGCTATTGTATTTATCATTTGTATTCTTTTTTCGAACTAACTGATGATATTATAGATCCAACGGCGTCGACCTGAATTGCGTCTGATTATCTCGTCTGCTACAATTGAAGCAAAATCGATGGCTGCATTTTTTCATACCAGGTTTTTCTTCTCACTATTTGGATAGTATCTAGCTTCTCTATTTTTAGATTCGCTCCTCCTGCCCACCCAGCATAGTGAACTCGTGAGTTTTGACCTAGGCTACAGGTGAAGAACATAAGTAGAATCGTGTCTTATTGTTTCAGGGATGCGGTTTAACATAGCATTACTTCCTGTGGTTGTTAATTGTTCAAGTTCCGTTTTTTTTTTTTTTTGCTGCATATCAAGCTCCATAACCTTTATGGAGGATCCCCATACTGCAAGGCTTTGGGGGTTGGGAAGAATCTAGTGGGTTCCCATTTCTAGCACTGACATCCTTACAGAAGAGATGCAAAACCCTATCTATTTTCTCCCAAGGAGCCAAGACTCATTCTTTCCAACCAAGAGATCACGAAATTCCAATTCGCAGCATATATGCCTGTACCATAACCAGTTTGCACATGACCCCACACACCTACTCACTAGTCTCTAATCCACACACAAATATGGTACCAATGCATCTAAAATTTGCCTGCTTGCATCAAAGGCATTTTGAGTTTTGGACACTCGCTTTCCCTCCACACACTTCAATTTAGTAGCTTATCTCTCGCCAACTTACAAGCTCCCTCAAGAAGACCAATATGCATGAAATCTTGAACATCCTTTGCACCTCCCTCTTATCAAATTAAGGCAAAAAAGGTTGCATTTAGACTCAAGTTTACATGTTCCAGAAAATACAGCGTCATCCTCAGGATGTCCAATCTAACAACCTCCTAGGAAAGTTGAAAAAAGGCAAAAGTCATCCCATCCAGACCCGGGGCCTTATCCTCATCCAGAGATAATGCTTATATGTGAAGAACTTTTGCCAAATGAAACGTAATTCACCTTCATCTTTATGGAAAAACGACAAGAAGTTCATCTTTAGTGTATTTTGCTAAACTGTGGCTTCATAACAATAACTAAGTTAGCGCAATTGCGAGTTTGATACTTGCTCTGAAGTTTCTAGGCACGTTGTTTTGGAATCCTTCCCAAATCCCACTTATTTTGCGCACTATTTTTTTTTGTTATACTCATTAGTGAAGTGTGTTGCTTTAGAAATCAACAATTGGTGCCTTTGCCTGCAATTATGTAATGTCCATCTTGAATTCAACATCTTGATTTTTTTGTTGAAACTAGCAAAAAGCGCCGAGGATTGGGGAGTGAAGATTGTGTACCAAAGACAGAACCTGCCATATTGTCAGTTGAGGTATGGTACGGTTGTGATATGATAATTAAGTTAGTGCTTTCATGACAACTTACATAAAAGTAGTGTTAATCTTAGAGTCATATTAGGGTTTTGTCATGGTTGGTGGTAATGATGTTGATCTATTACCAATACAATTTCCAGGGTAGAGGATTTAACGTCCAGATATTTTACGTAGAGGAGCCTGTTTCTGACTATATACAAGCAGCCGTTTCAACAGTAATGTCAATTCATGATCAGGTATGTTGAAGTCTAAGATTAGTGGCTGGAATTCTCTTTTTTTGTTGGAATTCTCTCTTTGATGTCCAAAATATGAGAGATATAGTTACTTTCTCATATTTTTTTGTGGCAGTGCTATCGTAATTCTATGTGGTTTGGGATAAATGTAGTAAACAGAGAGTGAGATGAAAAGGGATGTCTGTAAAATCAGGGACGACTCTAGTATATAAGCAGCGAGGTCAAGTGACATCGCTGGGTTCAAAAAATGCACTGAAAAAAAATTAAATTTAGATATAAATTAAATTTTCTTAGTATTGTCAGCACTGGAGTACTCGTACAAGGTTAAAATAAATATTTCCAACTAAATTTGAACCAACTTGTTATAGCCCTAACAAAACAAACCTAAAGCCTAATATATCACACACATTAAAACCCAGTATATAATATTATAATAGTATTTTCTATTGTCAGCCTAATAAGCTGACAATCTATGAAGCACGGATACGGATACGAGATACGGATACGGATACGATACGATACGGATACGCGGATACGCGATTTTTCCAAAAAGTCGGATACGATACGTTGGGGATACGTTGAATATAAAAATATATAATTAAATATATTATAATTAAATATACGTTGGGGGATATTTTTCCATTTTAATAATGCAAAGTACGGTACAGCTGTATGTTTTACTATAACATGCATCATTATAATAATGTATTCCAAGACCAAATGAGAGAGCCAGTCAACACTGGGGCTGCTGTTCCCACATGGGTCTCCCAGGTTGGAGTGTTGGACAGCTGTGGTCCACAGCTCCATCCATTTTCTCTATTATAATATACCTTGAAAAAGTAAACCCTCAACAGCTCCATTTTCTCTATTATTACAATATGCCTCGAAAAAGTAAACCCATCGTGGAGTGTTGGATAGCTGTGGTCCAAGTATTTTCACTTTTATGTCTTTTTCTCAAACCAGAAAAAATATACCCATCGTCTTCCTCCTCTTTCTTCTTCATATTCGAACCAGAATCTGCCATCTCTCCAAGGAGCGCGATCCTGTCTCAGGTTAGATCTCTCCCTCTCTCTCTCTCTCTCTCTCTCTCTCTCCCCTTCTTCTTCTTCTTCTTCTTCTTCGCTAGCCCTAAAAGCAGCAGCCGATACGTATAGGGAGCGTATCCGAGCGTATCGGTAACGTATCGGAGCGTATCCAAAACGTATCCGAATAATAAAAATTTAATTTAAATTACGGATACTCTAAAAAACGTATCCGATACGTATCGGGAGCGTATCCGAGCGTATCCGTATCCGATACGTATCGGATACGCGATACGGAGGTCAAAATAGAGTATCCGTGCTTCATAGCTGACAATAAGCACACGTAAAAGACAAAAAACCCCACACTCCCATACACTTCACTTTTTTCAATACACTTTTCCATATACTTTTCACATATTTCAACACACTTTTTAAAACTTAACGTCAGTCCAATGGATACAAAAACAAGTTCTCTCAAGGCCCTCTCCTTTTCACGCAACTGACTGGGCCCTCATCAAAGAGATTTGGTTTAGTTCTCTCAAGACTATATAGCTGATGTCTGCTCTAACGATGATTTTACAGAGTTGAAAGGAGTTGGAGAACTTGCAAAGACTATGGTATAGACAAAGAAGAATCATGCATATTTGTTAGTATATCTACTTGTGAAGTTAACTTTGCTTCTTCCAGTCGCCACAGTAACCGTTGAAAGAGCTTTTTCGTTGATGAAATTGATAAAAACCATGTAACCAAATGGAAGATGAATGGTTGAATGATTCTTGGTCACGTTCATTGAGAAGAACATGTTTAAAAGTGTTGATAATGAAACTATAATTTAACGCTTTCAAAATATGAAGACCCGTTGTGGGATCTTGTAATATGTTGGAGTCTTTTTTTGTCAAACGATATAATGGGATGCCTCTTTTGCCTAGTTAGAGGATTTTTTTTTTTTTTTCATACAGTGTTTCATCATAGACACGCTATGTATTTTTGTCAGCGCTGGATAAAAATTCTGGAGTCGCCCCTGTGTAAAATGATGTATTTCATGAGTTATCCTTAAATTTAGCTAACTGAAAGGAGCCGCCACATTGCAGAAGAAGTTTAGGTAATAAGAAATTAAGAATACTTAGAGAGAGATAAGTATACTGTTTCACGGGCGCGGGTTGGGTTGGTTTTGCCCTTGGCCCACCACTCGATCTGACTCCTTTAGGTTGGGGCTAACACCACCCGTTTCCGACCGAACATGTGTTTGAAACCGCATGTTTCAAGCACGACGGGTGACAGAATGTTAGTGAGATTCAAATGGTTTTCATCATCTTCTTCTGTTTTTTTTAGAAGAATAGAGACAGAAACGGGTTTCTTCACTGCTATCTCCGACAATCTGCCTTCGCTGGTGGTTTTGGAACTTGAGAAGAAGTGTTAAATGAGTCCGAAGAAGTGATATCCTTGGTTGGGTGGGTTGGATTCGCTGGGAGACTATTCTAACACCGTAGCCGACTGACAATCCGAGATTCTGAAATTATCGACCGTTCATCACTGGAAATCTGACAGTTTTATTTGATTGGGTTGGGTCAGTCGGGTTGACCAGATTTCTGCTCATCCCTACTTCACAGGGTTTGTCTGAGGTTTGCACTCAGGCTAATTGGAAGCCCATGTTCAATCTTTAACAAAGAAAAAGTGTTCAATGAAACTCCTTTCATTTTTATGGTGAAGGGCCTTATTAATTGATGCTTTCACGCGCTTGGACTAACCCAAACCTTCTATATTTTGTGGGTTACTAATTTACTATGATATTCGAAGTCTACTAAAAAAAACATAATCTTTAGGACAAGTAATGGGTTGTATTTTGGGCCAGAAAAGGACTAAGGAAGCATTGCAACCTGTTAAAATGGTATCCATGATTTTTTCTTCCTTTAGAGATCTCTTTATAATACCTTAAACTGTACCACTTAAAGTTGTTTAGGAAATAATACTGTAAACTGTGAAGCGAAGTCCCACATCGCCTGGGTACCAAAGTAATATGAAGTATATAATTATAAGCGTGAGGGCACCCTCACTTCATGAGCTAGCTTTTGGAGTTGAGTTCTATCCAAGACCGTGTAACATGGTATCAGAGCTGGGTACCAGAGATGGGTAGGGTGCGTGTCTCTTGCCTGCACGCGGCGGGTGCTGCCGAGTGAGTACGCTGCACGTGAGGGAGGGTGTGAAGCGAAGTCCCACATCGCCTGGGTACCAAAGTAATATGAAGTATATAAGCGTGAGGGCACCCTCACTTGCTTTTGGAGTTGAGTTCTACCCAAGACCGTGTAACATAAATAATATACATGATTAAAATATCTCCAACCACTATTCACAATTGGTCAAGTCCACCTTTTCTAGTCTTTTCATGTACTTCTAACCTATTCCCCATGCCTATGCTTATACTTTATATTGTGCTCATCAGTAAGTTGTTCTTCGACAACCCGATTTCTGAACCATGAACCAATTCCAGTTATTCCATTCTTTAACTTTAGCTTTATGGCGGGGATAAAAGGGGCCATTGCATGGCACTGTGGTCAAATAGCTCAAGTTACAAAGCCAGAGAGCACCGTGTCAGTTTGATATGTCCAGCTTGTGTAGAGTTTTTGGTGAGACTAACTAATATGTGGTTTACATGCTGATTGTATGGTAGGAACCAATGGGCGATATCCTTGTATTCCTTACAGGTCAAGATGATATTGATGCTGCAGTTCGGTTGCTTACAGAAGAAGCTCAAAATAACAGAAAGTCTTCTTCAGGTACATTTTGGGTAGAGGACTATGCAGGCTTATCTGCATTATGCATAATGTCAGGTGCAT
Organism: Vaccinium vitis-idaea; assembly: GCA_963854785.1. NCBI lineage: Eukaryota > Viridiplantae > Streptophyta > Magnoliopsida > Ericales > Ericaceae > Vaccinium > Vaccinium vitis-idaea. The sequence continues at coordinate 24,771,545 of OY978221.1, read as the reverse complement.
ACTTGTGGATACTTTTTGGGGGTGTTTTTAAGGTTGAAAATAGGGTGGTTCATTGATCCATGTTTTTGATATGTTTTTCTCATCTTGAATTACACATGGTGTGAATATCTGGATCATGACTACTCGAGTAAGAAATTAAGAATAAAGCATTTCTGATTTTGTTGTAGCAAGTTTTGAAAATTTAATGCACGGACCGCCTTAAATTTTCCTGTATTTTTAGTTCATATAGTCTTGTGCTTCTTTTCTCCATGTTCTCTTTTACTCCGGATTCTTAAGGTGGTTGGGTGACGAAGCTTGTCCTACTTCGTACTCTTCCTTCATTTAGTCAGCTGATTTGACAATGATTCTGCCCAATCTTTGTTTACAGGATTGGTTGTTTTGCCTTTATATTCAGGACTTTCTCGTGCAGACCAGGTTATTTTTCCCAGGTGCAGTCAAATTATATTGGGCTGATCTTTCTCTAAATTTTCTGACTTGCATTTCCTTTTATTTTTTTTCATTACAGGATCTTGTATTTTCCCCTATTCCCAGAGGGAAAAGGAAAGTGGTGATATCTACAAATATTGCAGAGACATCATTGACTTTGGAGGTAACATCATCACATAAATGTTTTATTTCTTCCCACTTTGAGAATTTTGTCGAACTTTTATTAGCATCCAGCAGGAATACTGTATAAGGTTTGATTTGTTTGTGTCTCCTTTCTAACAGGGTGTTTCCTACGTCGTAGACAGTGGGTTCTCCAAGCAGCGGTTCTACAATCCGGTAACTTAACGTTTCTGCACGTCGGCTGTTACTTGTTATTTTCTTTCTTTTTTCCCCGTAATAAATGATTGCAAAATTGACAGGCCGGTCCAGAAAATGGACCCAATGTATGCCCAAGTCCATCTCATTTTGAAATAGCACGGATAAGGGATTGCCAAAACAATTTTGCCCAAAAAACCCTTCCCTTATCTCTCTCTCTGCAGCTGCCCCTTCTCTTTTTCTCTACACTCCCTTATCCACTTCTCTTTCTCCAATATATTGAGTTCGGCTAGGGCACTTCAGTTAGTCTTGCTTGATGAATTGTACAAGATTGTGTCAATGGAGGAGCAAATCGCTAGAGAGATCGAGGAAATGCTCAGGGATCCCCGTTTTTGGAATGAATTAGAGACGGTCCACTCGTTCATTAAACTGATCAAGGGAACGTCTCAGGCAATTGAGAAAGAAAGGCCATTGGTAGGGGAATGCATTCCTATTTGGGACTGGTAGGGCTAAAGTGAAGGACTGGCGTTCTAGATTCCACATTACTGAAAATCATGTGGAGAAAGTGATCGATAGACGTTTCAAAAAGAACTACGATCCGGCTTGGGCTGCTGCATTCATACTTGATCCCCTGTATCTAGTAAGGGACACCAGTGGGAAGTATTTACCCCATTCAAATGCTCAACACCTGAGCAAGAGAAGGATGTGGACAAGCTCATGAGGTTAAAATCAGTGAAATTTACGAGCATGAAGCTAGTGAAATTCACGAGCTCGAAGCTAATGAAATTCACTGGGTGATTGTTGTGTTTTGGAATCTAGTGAAATTCATGAGCTCTAAAACTAATAAATTTCACGAGCTCGAAGCTCGTGAATTTCGCTAGGTTGTGCTTAGTTGTTTTCACAAGCTCATACCTCCTGAAATTTGGTAGGTTGTGCTTAGTTGTTTTCACAAGCTCAAACCCAGTGAGAATCACGAGCTCAAATCTAGTGAGAATCACGAACTCAAACCCAGTGAAAATCATGAGCTCAAAGTTAGTGAAAATCACGAACTCAAAGCTAGTTGAATTCATGAACTCAAACCCAGTGAAAACATTTTTGAAATATAGTGAATTTCACGAGCTCAAACTCAGAAGTGGATGTTGGGTGGAGGTGGGAAGTGACAGGGGAGTAAAGTGTAAATTTGTGTTTGAATGGTACAAGGGTAATCTTCATCATGAGGTTGTACTTGGAGGTAAATAAAAACTGAGTACATCCTTAGTGGGGATTAAGTTCACTTTTCTATCCTCAGAGATAATTTGCTGTGAATTATTCGGGGGAAACTGGAAGTGATAGCGAATGATGAGCGATTTCTATGTCATATGGATTTTTATGTACTTAGCGTGACAGTGACTTAGAAGGCCAGTTTACCTATCTAGAACTTTAAGAGCTACAGCAGTATGAGGGTCTCAGTTCGTCATTCTTTTCTTGAAAGTTAAGAATCTCTCTTTAATTCAATTGCTGATGTACTACTACGTGCCATTTTCTGCCCCTTACAAGTTAGAATTGTGCATCAACTTGTGTGTAGCAAGTCATATTGAGGATGATCTAAAACCTATCATAAATCTGTTGACTCTGATGACTTCATATGGTTATGTTTTATGAACATGCTACGTCCTTTCCAGGATTTATATTCACCGAATTTCATAGTTAATCTCGCCTTTTTTTTTTTTTAGTGTTTCTTGTTTACCTCTTCAGGGGTTGCTAAATATGTAGCTAGATTATTTTTTATTATCCGTTCATTTTGACATTAATATAACATCCTGTGTCAGATATCCGACATTGAAAATTTGGTAGTTGCACCGATATCTAAAGCATCTGCTAGACAAAGGGCTGGTAGAGCTGGAAGAGTACGTCCTGGAAAATGCTACAGGTGCGTAACTTACAAGCTTTGATCATGCCATTTTTACACTTTAGATGGTCACAAGTGATGATGATATGGCTGTAATTAACATGTTATATATCAGTTAGTTGGTCTAAGGCGCTACCATGCGCGAAGACTTTATCTGGATAACTTTCTCAAAGAAAAGTTGTTTAGGGCAATCTTTTTATTATGTTTTATCCGTTCCAGGGGCGTGGGGCTATTGTAGTTACATTTTAGTCTTTGATTGATTCATGTGCTATTACACTTCCTTGGTTGTGTAACCAGTAAAGCATTTTATCCTCAAGTTGGCCTTTTAGTACAATAATGGTTAACCGTTTCTCTCAATTCTAACCTCTTTCTATATGTGTGTGTGAGAGAGAGACTTCCAAACAAGTGGGGTGCTCGTTATCCTGCCTGTGGTTATAGTTCAGTGTCATTTATCTGGGTGCTCATTTTTGGTCCCTCTCTGTGTTGGTAGGTCGTCACTAGGGTAACAGTTGAAGCAGGGGCAGAAAAGCATTAGAAAGAAGTACTACTGGTTGATTGTACCCCCGTTTAACACTCACAACTTGCAAATGTGTTTGCTTTTGGTGAAACACTGGGGGGGGGGGGGGTTACTTCTGATATGTATTGTCGAGAAGACGGAGTTTATGCTGGTATGCGGTTTCAATTTCATGTATCACGCTGATTTTCCTTTTTGGAACAAATTTTAAGGTAAATTGAGCTGTGGGCCTATAGCTATCTCTGAAAGATGTCAGAAGGAGGTAATCAATGTGGAGGTCTTTGTTTTTCATCCGAGGGACAACTCGTCCAAACTTTATCCAGCTGTTCCTTTGTCTTATCCCTTTTCCAACCTCCAACTTTGGGGGTTTGTAAATTGGGAAATGAGGTATGATCCACAGCACGAGGAAGGGGAGTTTAAGCATCTTTTGCCCACTACAAAAATATTGCTCAATTAGCTAAATGTTTGCAGTATTTGCTTTACCGTGTAGTGGTTTTAGGTCATGTTGGGGGATAAGTTGCCTGATAGGGGAGGCGAGTGCCATTTCAGAAACCTGGATTTTCAGTAACCTCAGGGGAGGGCTGTGTAGTTTCATTGAGAATAAGTTTCTTCTATTGACGACGCTCGTGCTTCCTTCTTGAGTTTTAGCTGCTGGCTTTCTTAGATGCCTATGTAGAGTGGTTCTTATGGAATTTTTTCTATCGTATTTATTTTGTATTTTGGGTTCTTCTTAGATTTGTTTTTTTCTCAAAGAAATGGGCAGGTTTAAGCTGTTTAGCTTTGTTTTCCGTAGTTAATGTTTTCCCGCTATTGTATGACAAAGTTAACTGTTGGTGGTCGTTACCAGGCTGTATTCAGAAGAGTATTTTGTCAAAGAAATGTCTGCTGAGGGGATACCGGAGATGCAGAGATCCAATCTCGTTTCTTGTGTGATTCAGGTGTGTATTTTATTGGAGTAGCTTTTATGCATGTCTCTATCAAACTAAGTGAAGTGGTTATCATTTACCAAACTGTTTGTTTGGTGGGCCTGGATTCCCAGGTTGATAAAACTATTTGTGCTGGATATTGCATCTCTAGTCATTGTCTTTCGTCTGTTCTGGGATGATGTCTGCCTTTCCAGTTCCATGGTTACCATTGCACATAGTGCTTGCATCCCTGCTCAAGGCACTCTTAGTGAAAGGCTTTACCTATGCAATGAGATTATTTAGTTGTCCGTTAGTATACTATCATATCTGTTCTATACTTCCCCTCGTGCTTAGGCTCTTCTTGGTGTGATATCCACTAGATAACAGGGTATATACTTCATTTAACCCATCCTCTACGTTCTGTTATCATCAGGTGCCAATCATAAAATATTGGGGATGAATTATGTTATATTCCATCAGGGTTTCTAGGGTGCTTTTGGAGGGTTATTCGTTAATTATGGAAGGATTTCTTGATATTAGTCAAAATAAACAGTGGGGAGAAGGGATATGTTGATGTTTTGGCATTACAAGTAGTGGTGTTATTAGCGATTGTGCACATTTCCCCCCTTTCATGCTTCTTATGGATCGGGATTTGAGGGTTTGTCACTTTGTCTTTCCATGGATAGGAATTTGGTTTTGTAGAGCCTCAGCAAACGTTGGTTTCTTTGTTGGAATCCTGCCCAGGGAAAACTTGATACTGATAGATTTTTGTAAGGACATTGTCAATTGGTGTTGCCTTTACGAGTGATGAGGAGTCACGAGATGTGTCTCATCTACTTATCACTTTAAGGTAGCTGAAATTTTTGCATGGTGGCAAGGGAGTCAGGTTTGGTTTTGACGTTGTTTGGCATGCATTGGTCTATTTCTATAGATGGAATGGATTTTTGCCCCAAATGGTGGGAGATTGGGAGGTAGGGTAGGGAAGCAGAGGCAGAAGGCGTGGCTGTTAGCTGACATTGACCTTTCATATAATAGAGAATTCCCTAGTGGGCTAAATTGTCTTTTACATTTCACTGTTTTTTCTTCTTGGGTGTTCGGGAGGGTTATCCATAGCCTGGATCATTTCGTTTTTTTTCCCCACTTAGTAACAAATTAATGCCTTTTGTGTCTTTCCCATGTGCGTCTGCTGGCTGTCGGGGTTTATCCTTTTTATATACGGGTCGCATCTCCTTTAAATATTCTAGAGCTTCTAGAGCTAGATATTCCAGAATTTCTGAAAACTAGATTTTTGTATCTCCTTCAATAATGTCTTCCATCTTTGGGCTTTGTCAATTGCACTTGTTGGATTTTATTATTGTGTACTAAATCTAGTTTATGCTTCAACAACGTTAATAATAATTAATATACAATTAAAAAGTAGATACACCGAATAACACTAACAGACTATGCTTACATTTAAAAAGATAAAGTTTCTACGATGCAAAATTTGCAGTCTCTCAACTGGGGCCTAGTACATTAAGGCTTTTTGCTTCCTTGGTTAGAGAAAGAAAAGAAGAGCCCTCGTATGATTTAGGCAAATTGAAGTATGGTTCGTTCTTCTGTACATGCCTACATTGAGGTTGTATTTCTATCTAATGGTTTAAAAGATGCCATAATTAGATCAAACGGCTTAGATTAAATGTGTTTGAGGTTCCACTTGAAATAAGGTCCAACTTTTTCTGAATATGTAATTTTAGGATACGTACCGAATTGGGATACGCGTATCATAGGATACGCGATCATATCATAGGATTTCTATACAAAAAGGATACAGGGTGGGATATGTATCGTTTTCCGAAGGAGACGATACCAATCGTAGGATACGTATCATGTATTCTCCACTTCTCTCTCCAATAAATTGTGTACTTTCCTCTATAAACCTTGTTGTATAGCAGTTTATTTATGTGAAAGAGGAACAATATTTATGCAGTTTTTCTTTTCATTTTTGGTAATGCCATATGAACTTCCAGCTTGAGAAGCTAGCTTCTGAATTTCCGCTGATGCTGACTATTTTTTTTTTCATCTCCCAGTTAAAGGCCTTAGGCATAGACAACATCTTAGGCTTTGATTGGCCTGCATCTCCATCGCCTGAAGCAATGATCAGAGCACTTGAAGTACTTTATTCACTTGGAGTCCTTGATGATGATGCCAAACTTACTTCACCTGCTGGATTCCAAGTTGCAGAGATACCATTAGTACGTTGCTTTCAGCTTTATGCTATTTCCTCATTCTCTATGCATCTTTAGCCGTTTTTGACTTTTACAATTTGCTTTCTAGGCTTCTAGCAATAGCTGTTTGGTTTGGTTTGGTTTGGTTTATTGCTAGTTTTGTTTTGGACTGGGATAATCAAATATTGTTGTGATCTCTCCGCAACTCTTGTTATGAATATTCTTGCACTGAATTCGCAAGCTAATTATTTTCCCAGCTGGTCGATTATGTATGAGTTACTTTCTAAAGTCAAGTAAGTATTCTGTAAGATGAGTACGGGTAAAGTACACCAACCTACCTCCTGAAGTTTCTAACAATTAGCCAACAGATCTTGAAGGTGTCCTTTTACTCTTTTAATTTTCCATTACTCATTTAGATATTTACTCGTTTGACACGGAAGCCAATTTAAATCTTCTTCTCCCTGACCAGTTGATTATCTCTCTCTTCACCAAAGTGCACTTCCCTTTTTCTCTCCTTTCCAGCCGTAACTACTGTTCTCTCTGGAAGGACTATGTAATTTTATTCTTTTCCATTGGTCATTTAGATATTTACACATGTTAACACTTAACAGTAGTCAATTGAACTTTTCTTCTCTGACCCAGACTCTCTCTCTCTCTCTCTCCGATGTGCACTTCCCTTTTCTCTCTCCTCACTGGTTCTGACTACAGTTCTCCCTTTCATCCCCCCATACCTCCTTCCCATCTTGATTTTGCAACATCAATATGGAGGGAATTTAAGCCGAGCAGGTAACAACTAACAATGAAGGCCTCAAATCTTCCTTTTCAAGCATTTATCTGGATGAAGTAGTAACCAGCTGTACATTCTGATCCGTCGCTGCGAATATCTCTCACAATGATGCATTGTTCGTGTGTTCATTAAGACAAACAATATAACCACACACACCAGTCACAAAAAGTTGTGCAAATTCTCTCACATGGGGTGTTTGGACGCCACAAAAATGAGTATGATTACCTAATAACACTGGGGGATTTTCATTTTATAAACTTTTCGCTCCAATGCGGCCAGAAGGCGTACATGTTCAAATTTTCTTTTTCCTTATTTCTTTTCGCTGTGCGCGCAAAGGTCATATTCACAGTTTTTTGTTTATACTTTCCATAGGCAATTGTTGTTCCTGTTTAGGAAACCTATCCCGGTTCCACAAGTCTCCTATTTTACATTGAATTCGTCATGGTGGAATTTGTAATTTAACCCAGCTCCCTCTCGCACCTCTACTGTCACAATGAATATTTTATTCTAGTTTAGGAGTTTTATAATATTCCTGTTAGTGACTACGTAAATAAGCAAAAAAAAAAAAAAAAAAAAGAGAAAAAAAAACCCAGAGAAGCCAATGCATTAGGCTCCCTATAGTGGGCTTCCACTAGACTGTATTTGATTCCATGACATTCCTAAACTTCTCAAACCCAGGCACGAGATGTTGATTCTTCTGAACAGTGCCTATGGGGTGAGCTGCACTTTTTCATGATGAAAGAGTTGTATTAGTTGTTTGTTTTGTCGTCCTTTTTTTCTTCTTTTGACAGGCTATATTTATATTGAGCTTTATTCCTCTTCTATTTCTACATATTTTTTATTTTATTAACTTTTATGAAGATGCCTTTTGGCTTTGATTTGAGGGCATGATTCCGCAGCAAACGCGACGGTATAGGGGGACCACTGTTTCAGTGGTATTCTGTGAGCAGCCACTTTGTGCATTTATTGCCAAAGGTTAGGTCTGTCTCCAATCCATCTGTTGCAGTGGTATTCTGGGAGCAACCACTTTGTGCATTTATTGCCAAAGGTTAGGTCTGTCTCCTATCCATCCCCCGCCCATACCCCCAATTATTGGGGACTAAATGGGTTATGTCATTGTTGTTTGTTGTGTAAAGAGATATGGAACTGATTTTGCACCTCTTCTCTATCATTGCTTGTTCTCCTCTTCTTTCCTCCCTCATCTTATTCTCTCTCTTCCTGGTTTCCTAGTGTGTTCCCCACCATTATATAAGGAGAGGCCAGTGTAGTTAAAGCGCACGCTCTGTCCTTGACTAGATTATAGAGAGACCTATGAATTTTAACATGGAATGAAAGCAAAAATCCTGTAAGATAGCGGAGAGAATATCTTGTGGTCCTTGATGCTAACATTATTTAGTTCTGCCTTTGTGTAGTATAGGAACGTGAAAAGCTGAATTTCATTGTTCTTATTTTGGTAGGACCCAATGGTCTCAAAAATGATCCTAGCTTCAAACCAGCTTGGCTGCTCTGAGGAAATCATCACTATTGCTGCTATTCTTTCCATCCAGGTACATTGGTTTTCTGTTTAACGTTTGTTTGTTGGTATAATTCTCCCATATGTTTAGACATGCGTCCAGATCTAATGGAAGAAATACTTCCAACTAGATAGCCAGGTAAGTCAGATGTTTGAGTCATATGGTTAAGATTTCCTTTTGTAAAAATTAATGAGTACTGTATATGCTAAAAAAGTAATATCAAATATTCTACTGAGCAGAAGTTAATATCTAAATTACCTTTTTCCAGTCTATCTGGGTTTCTGTTAGGGGGCAACAAAAGGACCTGGATGAAGCCAAGTTAAGGTTTGCTGCTGCTGAGGTTTGATTTCAGTTTCCTACTATTTTGCATGAACTTAGCTTGATTCAACAAATCATACTTTCAGCTAGAAATATTGTGCGGCTTATACTGAATTCACATTTTTTGCTTTTTATTGAAAAGAATGTATAAATGCGCATATTTGTTCTGGTATCTTGTACTCTCGTATGTGATATACGTACTTACATTCACGTTTGAGTTGGTCACAGAACAGATAATGGTAGTATGATTTACCGGTACAGAGTAATGGATAGGAAGAACTCTGATGGTTAGGTTTTTTGGTCTCGTGCTTCTCCCAAAGCGTATTGCAAAGGTCCTTGCTAGGACATTGGTATTTTTGTTATACTTGGCCAAAATCATATCAGGAAGACCCCCTAGGAATCCGTGGTTAGTATTTAAATACTGCATAGTCTCTAGTTAGTCCTTACAACTTATAGCTTTCTTCCCATCTGCAGTTTATAAATCGACTTCGACTGCAGAACATAGAGCAAATTAATCGGGAATATTCATAATATATTAACATCAGATGATACAATTTAGTTCTGTTCAATGCCCTCAATTATCTGTTCAACGCTAAAGAGCACGAACACTTCAAAGAAACATCTCTCGGACTCATGACCTAGACCCTTTTTTCTTGTCCGTAATTAGATAAAAAAATTTATGTCTGGACACATGTCTGCTACTCTTTTCAACGTGTCTGTCATTTTTTAGGTATGTATAAGTAAGAGATTAATATGTATTTGACACTTCTTTGATGCTTATTCAGACGTGATTAACAAATTCCTAAGTTGGCATATTGCTTGCTATCTTAAACAAATTAGGGAAATATAAGTATAGAATCTGTACATAAATGCAAATTATAAGTTTAAGGATTTCTTGACTTTTGTGCTGTCTAGATTCTTCATTGTTTTTGTAGAATTACAACATAAATTTGGGACGCAAACATATTGTTACATCTATACCGTTAAAGCATCCAACTCAAAACCAATTGGCAATGAGTTGAGAGGCCGCCCAGACTCATATACTAGTTTTGGCGGTTATAATTAACCAATGTGGGACAAGCTCTAGCACTCTCCTGCACACGCGACCCCTGCCTCGTACGTGGTGAGGTAAACAAACGATTTAACACATACGACAACTATCAAACCATCAACGACAAACAAAGGGGGAGGCACCTATCAACGACATAGAGTCTTGTCCAAAAGCTTCCGAAAGTCTGGCTCGATACCATGTTAAAGCATCTAACTCAAAACCAACTGGCAATGAGTGGAGAGGCCGCCCAAGCTCATATATTAGTTTTAGCGGTTATAATTGACCATTGTGGGACAAGCTGTAGCATATACCACACTTTAGATGAATTTATATAGGTCAACATGTCTGCAATGTGTCTGTGTCCTACTTTTTAGAGAAATAATGTATCCTCGTGTCCATGAAATGTCTGTGCCCGGTCTCTGTATGGTTGCTACTTAGGTTCCGCGGGACAATTTTATTATCTACAGCATTAGGTTAAGAAGATATGGTTAAGAGATGAAGAAATAGATAGAGAAGTTGGAATGATAAGTTCTAATCAACAATCTTTGCCGATAAAAAGAGGGTTCTAATCAATTAGTGTTTGATAATATACATTGTGTTTCCATAAGAAGTTCTAACCAGCATTTTCTTTGGCATAGTGCCACATACATGCTTATTTACCTCATATATTGAGGAGAAAATCATGGGCTAATGTGAATTTCTTCTAAATGGAAAGTAGTTTCGGCAGCGGTGATGCTATTCATATGACCTGGCGCTTGTTTTGCCTCCCTTTTCCCCTTGCTATATATGTCCCTAGTAATATTTCATTTGCTTCCTTATAAAGTGACCCTTATCAGCATTACAGCATATTTATTCCCGATGACTTAAGTGAATATTAAGAATGCTATAGTTGATTATTGCTTTTTCTAAGCTTGTCATCAGCGCTCAAATGAAGTCTAAACCTAATATCTCGTGTTATAATACATTTTTTTTAGTGTCTTTAGATGATTTGGTTTTTGACATACCTAAATCTACACAAGGAATGTTAGGAAAAAAAATTTAAATCTGCCATCTGAATCTGATTTACGTGCAAATACATGTGTTAAACTATTTACTTTCCCATACTTTGCAGGGTGATCATGTGACCTTCCTAAATGTCTACAAAGGATTTCTTCAGTCTGGCAAATCTCCGAAGTGGTGTAACAAGAACTTTGTAAACTACCAGGCAATGGTATCTTTTTGGGCTGCTTTGCAATAATAATTTTGCACCATTTTTTGGAATGTCTTCTGTATCCAATAGACAATGATCCACTAAACACTCGAAAATGGGACATGACGCATGTACATGTCAAGTGTACAGAAGCTAAACCTTGAGTATCCAAAACTATCAAATCACCCTCAAAATCTACGGACAGAACAGTGTAACAGGAAGTTCCCTTCATGCAGACATGCCTATGCCTCGCGTTCCAATCACGCCTCTTAAGAAAGTAGTCAAATCTCTTTGTCATCAGACAGGCAGGTAGCACTTTACAGCTCTTCCACGAGTAGTAGATTTTGCAAATATGCTTAATAAGCAGCAGACCATGTGAAATGGGAGATTTGGAAGGACTTAACACGACAAGGGAAATCAGAACCTCTGACCATAGCACCTTTGAGAATGAAGGTGTATAAAATCCCATAAGATAAAAATTTCTTAGGAGTAATAGTGAAGGTATTATTTGCACCACACCTCCATGGTATTGTATATTCCACGCATGTATAGCTGATGGATATTTAGTCCTGACTGCAAAAGTTCCATGTAAAAGTAGGATATTTGGTCCCCATGGTGTTGCATATGTTTCACTAATGTCATATATGTTGACCTTTACTTGTTTCATTCGCAGCGAAAGGTCGTTGAAATAAGAGAGCAACTCAAAAGAATAGCGCAAAGAATAGGCATAGTCTTAAAATCCTGTGAAAGTGATATGCAGGTAATGTGGTGCCTGCTGGAATAATAATTTATGCGTCAATGAATTTGTGCATTTTTTAGCTCCAATTATTGGCTATTGTAATGCAACTGCATTGTTTTGTGGTTTTTTTTTTTTGGCAAAAAATGCAAGTGCATTGTTAAGGCACTCAACTCAACCAATTGCGAATTTGTACTGTATAGATGTTCAAGAGTGTTTATAGACTAGCTTGGGAGGTTTTATTTTACTGTAGCACGTCAAGCTCTAACACTTTTTCCACATGTGATAGTAAAATTAGTATAGATGTTCTAAGTGTTCACATATATGTTGCCCTTCTTGCAGGTGGTAAGAAAGGCTGTTACTGCTGGATTTTTTGCTAATGCTTGTAATTTGGAAGTGAGTATGAAAATTGGATGCACACATGTCCTTCCCTTCTGTTTCTTGATTAAGTTGAATTATTTGAACCTTGAACTTTCTTGATGAAATCTTGCTCTTAACGGTATCTTCATGATTCTTTTGTTGATAATAGGCATTCAGTCACAATGGCATGTACAAGACTATTAGAAGTTCACAAGAAGTTTATATTCACCCCTCATCTGTCTTATTCAGGTTGGTATTCTACTATTCTATGAATATGACCATTTTGGTAGTAGCCACCGAGCGATAAATTTTCTGTGCAAGATTTGTTGATAGCTGTGGATCTTTTAAGCGAGTTAAGGACACATTGTTTGTGCAAATATCCGATCATATTGTAGCACTTCAGGTTACAGCACTGATTCCTTCTCTCTTTTGTAACCCCAACTTAGGATATGATTATTTTCTTCTGTCTTTCTTCCCCCCACTGCCTGAGAAAAAAATATCTTTCCCCCAAAGCATTAAAAATCAATGAAAGCAACTGGCACGCCATTTCAAAAAGAAAATGCTTGCAGAAACTAAAATGTTAGAGTGAAACCAATTACTGAGTTTTCCAGAAATTTTACATCTGATATTTATGGACAGAAGAACGAATACGGAACTCATTGTAAATAAGTTAACTTTAGCATCTAATTTCGTCGAGTTTTTACTTGCAGGGTTAATCCAAAGTGGGTTATATACCATTCTCTTGTCTTGACTGATCGACAATACATGCGAAATGTCATCTCTATCGATCCTTCTTGGCTGATAGAGGCTGCCCCGCATTTTTACCAGCACCACCAACCCAATTCTATTCCTCATTGACGGATTCTTGTCGACTGATGGAGGCTGCTCGATATTTTCAGAGGAACAGCGACCCCATCCTCTTGCTTTACTAACATAAGAAGTATTTTGTTTTCCAAAGCGCAACCAAGGAAGGAAACAGCCAAAATTGTCTTGATAAACTAATGTATTATGCATGTAGAAATAAATTCTAACTGGTTGCTTAAATTATGCTTTAGATTTTACATATTTTATTCTGGTAGAAGCTGATGAATTTAGGGAAAATTGCCGGAAAATGGCGGTAGGGGCAAATTTTTGCGTTTTAACGGTGCACTTTTTCGGGATCACAGATCCAATAATAATTGCCATAACATGGCATGAGAAATACTGTTGGACGCAACTGCCCTCGAAAGATATTTTGTTGCACCCTTCGTCCACTTTAGTTGCACCTTACATGGAAAACGATTTCACTCCTTAATAAATTCATTGCACCCACGCTATTCAACAAATGTGGTTGCAGTGTGGTCAAATCATACTTTCTGGAAAGATTTTCTGACCATTGCACCCTTTGTCCATTTTTGTTGCACTATAATATATGGAAAACTGTTGCACTTCTCAACAAATTCGTTGCACCCATATTGGTCCAAATGTGATTGCAGTGTGTGGTCAAGTCACACTTTCTGGAAAGATTTTTTGACCATTGCACCCTTTGTCCACTTGTTGTATTCTACATGGAAAATGGTTGTACTTTTCAATAAATTCATTGCACCCAGGTTAGTCCAAATTCAAGAAGGGTGTGTGTTCAAGTCACTTTATGGAAAGATTTTCTAACCATCGCACCCTTTGTCCACTTTTGTTGCACTTTACATGGATAATGGTTGCACTCATCGACAAATTCATTGCACCCATGTTGGTTCAAATTCAAGAAGGGGGTATTTCGGTCAACATTATTATGGGTATGTGCAATTAAAATTGGGCATGTCATATTGAGAGCAATTCTTAAAAAGTGGTCCATTGAACGGCAAATATTTGCCCCTACTAGGGGTGAAACCGGTTCGGTTCGGTCCGGTTCTTGGGCATATTTGACTGAACCGGGAAAACTCGGTTCGGGAGAACTATAGAACCGAAACCGGTTTTTCAAGGTCGGTTCGGTTCCGGTTCGGTCCGGTTTAGATGTCGGTTCGGTTCCCGGAAGAGAGAGAAGATGATCAGGGCAAAAAATCAAAACCCATGTACCATTGTACATGTATAGATCTACACAGCATCATCATCATCAAACACCAAAAATCAACCGAAAAATCTGATAATCTACAGATCTAACACCATAAAAATCTACAAATCAACCAAAATACGTATTATGTATATATTGAGCATGCGTTGGGTAGGTTGTGATGTGTAATGGGTGTGGTACTTGGCTTGTACACTTGCATGCATGGCTTGATGTACCAATTAAGGAATTAAAAAGGAATTTTAAACAATTAAAAAGAAAATAATCCAATTAAAAAGAATTTATTGAATTATTTATTCAAAATTTTTATTTACAAAAATTAGGGTTGTTACAGTAACTAATTTCCTAATTTAATACTCAATTTCATTATTCGTTCACTAGATATTTTATTCTACTCTTCTTTACTTGATTGATGTTAGAGAGTTTTTGTGATTGTAAAAGTAACTTGTTCTAACATAAGTTTTGAAAGAGCACTTCATTAATTAATTTCTTTTGAAAGAATACTTTAAATAGTTTATGGAGATGATATCTCAATTTTGAGCAAACCATGGTTCAAAACTGAAACCGAACTGTATATTTATGGTTTGGGTTGGTTTGGTTATATGAATTTTAAGGGTTAGTTTGTTTTCCAAATTTATAATTTGTAAATAGTGGTTTGGTTCTAAGTTTACTATAAAACCGGACTAATCCAGCCATGCTTTCCCCTATCTCTAAATCAATGTATAATCACTTGTTACCACTAAAATGTTGATGACACCATGTCCATATTTGCCCCTCAAATTCTTTGATCAAGATGTAAAAAGTCTATTAAAAGCATAAACATATTACAAAAAGAATAAGCAAATAAGCAAATAACTCTAACCAACTCAAATTCTTTGATCAAGATGTAAAAAGTCTATTAAAAGCATAAACATATTACAAAAAGAATAAGCAAATAACTCTAACCAACTCAAATTCTTTGATCAAGATGTAAAAAGTCTATTAAAAGCATAAACATTTTACAAAAAGAATAAGCAAATAACTCTAACCAACAGGGCCTTAAGAAAAATGGAAATCATTTTCATGCAAATGTCCAGACATAGATCTGGATAAAGATTTTTGGTAATTTGCCCATTAAACTGCTCCCTCGGACCAAAATTCTAGCTCCTCTAACACCGCTTGTCAGTATATTTTTCTTAATCCTTGGCGAAAAGTCAATATGATTGTGGGATATATAAAGTCAATTTTGGACAAACTTCAGTCCGAAATACAAAGTGATCAGTTCCAATACGTTAGTTTTGTCATTCATCTAAATTGTGCTTAACCAACTAATCTCTCACTCTCTTAATCCTAAGCCCATATAAAAAACTCCAAAATTTACACTTGAATGTTAGGTCCCGTTAGTAGTTAGTGAGGTGGTCGCACACAGGGGCGGAGCCAGAACTAAATGTCAGTGGGGTTAAATTATTAAAGTAGAAGAATAGAATAGAAAAAACACCAAATGCAAAATAGAAAGGAGTTAAAGTAGATATCTATTTAGGATAAAATTTGGCCAAGGGGTTCAACTTTTGGTTGTCAAAACTTGCAAATGAGTTGGATGGACTTAGACATGCAACACAAAGAAGTAACTTGGTGTTTACCTCATTAAAGCGATTATTTAGCTCTTAGAGTTGCATATTTATGACACTATACAACTCGACGCAATTGGGTGTGGTAAGGAGGGCAAGTAGTGGTGAAGAGAATTAGAGAGTTACAAGGAAAATTATTTGGTGTGGTTGGTCAGTGGTAAGGAGGAGGGCAAGTAGTTGGGCAAAAATACCGTATACAAGGGGCAAAAATATAAAATTCTACAAAATATTATACCTATATATCCTACTAAAATTTGACACCTCGGTTGGGTCAATCCATTATGAACACCCATCAATCGAACCAATTCATAGATGAACACGTAATAAATTAGCTCAAACAAAACTCACACTCGAAATAAAAGAGATTTGGAAAAAAAAAATGAGAGAAAAAGAAGAATCTATTGACCTAAGTATTGTGCTCTCTCTTCTTTTTCTTTGTCCATGGTCTAAATGAAGTAAGTGTGTATTCACAAAAGGGTACTAGTAAATTAATATGTTGGTTTAACGTTAACTTAAAATATGAAACCTCTTCCAAAAAACTATAGAATTATATTCCCACCATTCCCAAAAGATTGTCTATGACGCAAGACGATAATTGAATAAAAGATTGATTTTGGTTGAAAATTGTTCTCATTTTGCGTAGTAAACAATCTTTTTGGAATAGAGGTTTCGTTGCTGATTGCACTATTTATACTAATATATGAAATTCATTGCATATATTGTAGGGGAATAGAGCTAATAGAGTTAACATAATTTCTGAACACCCTAATACAAATTCTTGGAGCCACCACTGGGCTTGCTGACCATCGAACTTATTGCCCAACAGTCTTCAAGTACTCGCTTACTAAGATAGTTCAGTTTTGTTATGGAGAAAATTTTGGGTGCAAATAGGGTACTGCTGACTTGGTGCCCGAGCGCGCATCTTTAGACGGCCGAGATTTTCTCCCTCCCTCTCTCCTCTCTCTCTCTCTCTCTCCTGTTTCTCTCTCTAAAACCCGGAACGTGCAAAACACTTTTGGATGGCCGAGATGCACACTAGTGGTACCCAGCAGACACCCAAGTTTTTCTCTCTTTTTGGACCCCCAATGATGATTTTGGAATGCAGTTATTTGGGAAAAAAAGTTTGACTTACTGGAATTGAAGTTCACTTATCCAAAGATAAGTATACATCGATCATTTAGATATCGATATTCAATATAATATAATTGTTGGCGTGAATGATAAAGTTTCTCAATAAGATCTAAATGGGCCCGAAATTGTGGGAGTGGAGCCAATCCTTTTGTTTATTCATTTGTTGATAGTATATTAAGTACTGGGTCTATAACGTCTTTATTTGATCATTCATCCCCATAAAAAGTGGTCGTTAGTCGTGAAGTTTAAGTTGAAAGTTATTAATATATACTAGTCAAGGATCTGAAATCACCCAAGGAAATGCTTGGGTGGTGGCGGCCCCGAAATTTAGGTGTTTGTTCTCTCATAAGTTTATAGATCCAAATCTTCTTAAGTCTTATTAATTCATATGAAGTCGGTTTATACGGGATTTTGTCCCAATTCTATTAAGTCATTGCAATTGAACAATGTTACTGTATTAATCTCTATCTCAATCAGCAATAGAGGTACACAAAAATTCGTCCGAAAATTCTGAGTTAATAGAAAAATGCAATAAAGAGCTCATATTGCTATATGTGTAGGGCCCACATGAAAATTTAAGAGGGTTATGGTTGAAGACTTGAAGTTGTTGTTTATGGATACTTATATAGCACTGCTGAATTTTCTATGGCTTCATTGATGACTTTACGGGTTGCTTGCCATGTGGTCTTATTTCCCAAGTGATTTTCAAAATAAAATATCTAGATGCATCTTATATTATCTTTTTGAGCACGCAAGCGTCACAAATAGGGATTGAGTCTCTCCTAAGGGCGTGTTTGGGTTCAAATAATAGAGGGCTCAGGGCTGGATGATGGATTTGTCAGGTTTTACTACAAATTGTATCCCATTCCACGTTTTGGTTTGTTCCCTTTTGGATTTGTGAGCTTCTGTTAACGTTAAGTATTTATTTATTTATTTATTTTTGGTTGTAAAGTGTATATCCTATAAAAGTGACGTTATGCATAGGGATTAAGAAAGAGATTAATTTCTATACGCGCGCAGTGCAAACATTGTGTTTACGCATGTCTAATAAACAATTAACACGTCATTAAGAATATTAAGAAGTTTGTTATGCATACAGTTTAGTTAAAAATGGTATGCATAACAGACTTCTTAATGTTGATGACGTGCCCATTGTTGATTGGATATGGATTTAGGCTACAGGTGCATAGAATTTAATCTCTTATAGAAGAGAATATTGGCCAAATTTGCTCCATAAACTTCTCCCTTTTTTATAACTTTCATTTCCATTGCACTCGGGCTGAGTTTCCGCTATTGACCAAATGATATTTTTGGTATTTAGTCCAAAATTTTTCACCATTCAAGACAAATCATTTCTCTTAACTAAATGGGCTAAATGGTTATTTTTATTGAAACGAGTTGTCTTTTGTCACGTCGAACAGAAAAATACTAGCGTGAACTCACCCTCAATATTTGTCCAAATTAATGAACATAAAACCCTCTCAAGTCTCAACGCAACAATGTCTACAAGCAAGTTAATTGGTTTAATCTTTTTATTAAATCCCTCCCACAAAAAATAACCATTTCAACACACCAAATAACCATTTGTCAACTCAATAGAACATGTACGAAAAACCATTTGTCAACTCAATAGAAGCTTTACCATATACGAAAAACTTCTAGTCCACACCTCCCGAAAATAAGAAAAAATTGATTTTTTTTGTGTTGCAAATTATTTTTAGAAAATCCGAGCCGTCCAATGTGTTCAGAAGGTGTTTTCAAGGGTCCACGCGGAAAATCTTCAAAAAAATACCGGGAAGGGCTTGATCCAAGCAGTTTTCGCAAAAACTGTAAATATAAAGTTTTTACGAAAATTGCTTGGATCAAGCCTTTCCCGGTATTTTGTTTTTGAAGATTTTCCGCGTGGACCCTTGAAAACACCTTCTGAACACATTGGACGGCTCGGATCGTCAAAAAAAAATGCTCGGATCAAGGAGGTCCGGAAGTCCGGAGTCTGGAGGAGAAGGAGATCTTATATATATATGTGGATTTTCTAGTCCACACCTCCAGGAAATAAGAAAAACATGGCTTTTTTTGTGTTGCAAATTATTTTTGGAAAATCCGAGCCGTCCAATGTGTTCAGAAGGTGTTTTCAAGGGTCCACGTGGGAAATCTTCAAAAAAAAAAATACCGGGAAGGGCTTGATCCAAGCAGTTTTCGCAAAAACTGTAAATATATATTTTTTGCGAAAACTGCTTGGATCAAGCCCTTTCCGGTATTTTTTTTTGAAGATTTTCCGCGTGGACCATTGAAAACACCTTCTGAACCCATTGGACGGCTCGGATCGTCAAAAAAAATGCTCGGATCATGGAGTTCCGGATCCCGGACTGGAAGTGTTGCCTATATATATAGGGTCCCCTTCTAATCCGGACCTCCCGTTTCCGGACCTCCATGATCCAAAATTTGTTTTGACGATCCGATCCGTCCAATGTGTTCAGAAGGTGTTTTCAGGGGTCCACGCGGGAAATCTTCAAAAAAAAAAAATCGGGAAGGGCTTGATCCAAGCAGTTTTCGCAAAAAATATATATATACATTTTTTGCGAAAACTGCTTGGATCAAGCCCTTCCCGGTATTTTTTTTTGAAGATTTCCCGCAAGGACCCTTGAAACCACCTTCTGAACACATTGGACGGCTCGGATTTTCCAAAAATAATTTGCAACACAAAAAAAATCAATTTTTTCTTATTCTTGGGAGGTTTGGACTAGAAAATTTTCCTATATATATATAATAGAGTACACTTCCAGTCAGGGAGCCCGGATTTTAAAAAAATCCGGACCTCCACTTTCCCGATCGAATTTCGACAATCCGAACTGTCCAATGTGTTTAAAAGGTGTTTTCAAAGGTTCCCGCGAGAAATCATCAAAAAAAAAAATACTGGGAAGGGCTTGATTCGAGTAGTTTTTCACAAAACTGTACATATACAGTATTTATGAAAAACGGCTCGGATCAAGCCCTTCTCGGTATTTTTTTTTGAAGATTTCTCACGGAGACTCTTGAAAACACATTTTAAACACATTCGACGGTTCGGATCATCGAAATTCGATCGGGATTAATGAGGTGTTGATTTTTTTAAAATTCGGGAGAGTGGACTGGAAGTGTGGTGTGTATATATATACACATTGGACGACTCGGATTTTCCAAAAATAATTTGCAACACAAAAAAAATCAGGACGACTCGGATTTTTCAAAAATAATTTGCAACACAAAAAAAATCATTTTTTTTCTTATTTTCGGGAGGTTTGGACTAGAAGTTTTACCTATATATATATATAGGGAGGGCTTCTAGTCTGGACCTCCCGGATCCGGACCTCCATGATCCAATTTTTTTTTTGACGATCCGAGCCGTCCAATGTGTTCAGAAGGTGTTTTCAAGGGTTCATAGCGGAAAATCTTCAAAAAAAATACCGGGAAGGGCTTGATCCAAGCAGTTTTCGCAAAAATATATAAATACAGTTTTTGCAAAAAAACTGCTTGGATCAAGCCCTTCCCGGTATTTTGTTTTTGAAGATTTTCCGCGTGGACCCTTGAAAACACCTTCTGAACACATTGGACGGCTCGGATTTTCCAAAACAATTGGCAACACAAAAAAAATCAAATTTTCCTTAATCTCGGGAGGTTTGGACTAGAAGCTACACCTATATATATATATATAGGCAACACTTCTAGTCCGGGATCGGGGACTCCGGGACTCCATGATCCGAGTATTTTTTTGACAATCCGAGCCGTCCAATGTGTTCAGAAGGTGTTTTCAAGGGTCCACGCGGAAAATCTTCAAAATAAAATACCGGGAAGGGTTTGATCCAAGCCGTTTTTGCAAAAAATATATATTTTCAGTTTTTGCGAAAACTGCTTGGATCAAGCCCTTCCCGGTATTTTTTTTTGAAGATTTCCCGCGTGGACCCTTGAAAACACCTTCTGAACACATTGGATGACTCGGATTTTCCAAAAATAATTTGCAACACAAAAAAAGCCATGTTTTTCTTATTTCCGGGAGGTGTGGACTAGAAAATCCACCATATATATATATAGTTCACTTCTAAAGCGGGATTCCCGTTTCCGGACCTCCATGATCCAAACATTTTTTTAACGATCCGATCCGTCCAATGTGTTCAGAAGGTGTTTTCAAGGGTTCACGCGGGAAATCTTCAAAAAAAATACCTAGTATTTTAGTATATATAGCCAATCCCTAGTATTTTAGTATAAGTTACCAAACTATTCTTCTTTATCTTTCTTTAAAAGCTCACCATTTCAACACACCAAATAAGCTCTCAAGTAAGAAGATGACAAGAGCCACAGCTATGATCATCACCCTTCTTCTCCTTCTCCTATCAATGACCCATTTGGGTTCTAGCAGAATTATTAGCTTGACATCTGATGGTGCAGCAAATAGCTTCCCTACAAGCAGATCCAGTACCATTCTCAAACTGAACCTCACAACAACAACAACAGTGACTTGTGAGCCCATCTATGGATTCTTGCCTTGCACAACTGAGCTGTGGGGACAACTCTTTCTCATAGTGGTATATGAATACCTGCTTTCACTTGGAAATCATTATGTTGCAAATGGGTCCGAGCTGTTTTTCAATATGATTGGACCTGGGATTTTGGTGCAAGTTTGTTCCACATCCTTGGTACAATCCCAATGGTTGTTTTAATGCTTGGTACGTATGCTCCTCTCTACCTCTTGGCCTTAATTCCTTTTTACTCTCTGCATTTTTTGGGCACACTTCCATCGTTTTAGAAGGAAATCTCGATCGGTACCTAGTGAGTTTTAGAACCTTCGCCAATTACTTTATGGTCTTGGGGTACCACGTGACTATGCCCAAAATGATAGAGAATAATTACTTTTTACCTTTGATAATAATTGCTTAGTAGACCCGAATGCTTCGTACAGGACCTAGTCATATCCGCATCTTAATTATTTTCGATTTTGTTGCATCGTCTCATTGTCGTTTTTATCTATGCTTCCTAAGTTAATTATTTATCAAAGGTAAAAAGTAATTATTCTATCATTTTGGGCATAGTCTCGTTTTTGTTTTCTGTTTTTATATTTCAGAAAATAGAAAAAAACTTTGGTGGCGAGTCGGTTCCAAAAACTTTTCATATAAGTTCTCTTAGCGAAACAACGAAGATGATTCCTGATATGAAAATTTGTTCTCGCAAAAAAATTGTGAATTACGATTGGCTGACTTTGAATATTTACTATTTATTACACGAAAAATAGAGAACAGAAAATGAAAAATAATTAAATCTACCCAGATACCAAACAGTAGCGTATTGAGATTTACATTATCTACACGTGTATTGGGACAAGGGAATTTCAAATGCTTTTGATTTGCCAAGATTTGAGAACCACATTTCACTATTAAACATTGACTTTGAAAGTTCCACTATGTTAGGAATAATATTAGTATAATTTATAAATGCAAGATTACAGACTCAATCTTTTACAACGTGCATGAAAATGAAATGCCATAATTATATACTCCGTCCGTTCCATTTTATTTGTCTATTTTTTAAAGATAATTCGGACCGTCAGATTGCCAAACGGACCACCGTAATTGTCACTACAGAGGTGTGCCCGAATCCCTGCACATTTCTACGTACCATTAATTGAGAGTGCACATTCTCCAATACAATTTTTTCAAAGAGAGAATATTAGGAGAACTTTTACAAGTCAATCTCAAATTGAGAGCACTTTTACAAGTAAATTTCAAATTGAGCAAATATTTTGGAACACATATAAGTCAAAAAGTAGACAAAACAAATTGGGATGGACGGAGTTGAATTTAATCGTCACAAACTGGTAATTTGACACTGCCCAAATTACAACAATACCTGCTGGTCCACAAGTTAGTAGATCGTGCCCCCACCAACTTGGTAAGAGATCCCATTTTTTTTATTTGAACAAAGGAAATATAGGAAAAAGTGCTGTTAATTTTTTGGTGCTTTTTAGGCAGCTCTTTTGGTTCACAATCATTGATGGGTTTCAACTAGTAAAATTGTTGTGTTTAATTAGTTAGGAAGCTGCACCCACGACTGATGGTTAAACGACACAATCATTGAATTTCTATTTTGTTTTGATTTTTACTCAAGAGAAACTTTAAGAAGGTTGACACGGTTCTTTCACATTCTCACAGATGATATCTGATTTTGAAATGTTCAAATCTTGGCGAAAAGTCTGATATAATGCCAATTTAAAGGATAGATTTATGGGAAAGTTCGTGCCACTATTTCGGACTCACAACCTGTCAAGATATAGATAGTTACATTTAATTTGGACTAAAATGAATTTGGCGATGGATATTTAATGTGTGAATCTCAGAATTGTCGTAATTTTTTTTTTTATTAATCATGCGTCACAATTATAGGAATAAAAAAGAACCACAGTTCAAATTGATAAGACGTCATTAATTATAAAAAGACAATTGTTTCAAACTTTTTATGTGGTCCTCTTCTTTTGAAAAGGAATTACAATAGTGGAAGCATGCGTCTCTGGCTAGAATTTATTTTATTTTATTTTAGGACATGCAAGAAGTGTTAGTGGTTAATTGTTGTTAGTGAGAATTGATCCTTGATCACATACATGTGAGTATATGGTGCCTACCAACTTGACTATCACCCCACTTACGGCTAAAATGATTTGGGTTGCTGCATAGTTATCAAAGATTCCTTTCAGAATTTTCATGTCCTCTTTTTGTCTTGTTCTCTAGTAGTGGAGAGCAATTCAATTCTGGCAATATTGACACCTTTAGTGAATTTTTTTTTTTAATTTTGATCGTTAAAAACCTTTAAGACTATTCTCGTCGAGATGAATGGACATGGCATAAGTCTCGGACTTCGTTTTTAGGCCAGTAAGTCTTTTATTTGGCGGGCCAGGCTTCACCCAGAAAGTGTAATTCAAAAGTCAAATCCATCCCATGGGCTTCAAAATATAGTTGCCGGCCTTTTACTTCTTTTGTGGGTCGGGCCTCCTTCAAAAGCTGAAAGTAAGAGAGAGAGCTAGTGTGAAGAGTTGAGAGAGGGAAATCCATCCGGTACAAAACTCCTATTAATATGATTTTTTTATACACTTCAACAATACTTTAATAACACCTTAACAATACCATTGCAACACTTTTTACATTAACAACATATTTTGTCATAACAACACATAAATATGACTCACTTTTTATACTTTTGTGTCATATAACACTACATTTTTAACTCCACGACTGGAGATGTCCTTGGGGGCTTGCTCGTTGCTACCCGGATTACTCATCCGAAGTATAAGCGCCCCCATCATTAGCTTATTCGGGTGGGCAAAATTACCACTATGAATCCCAAACCCTTCAAATCCATTCCGTGTTCTTAATTTCTTATTACATGAGTAATATAAAAACAACTAGTTTTTCACATTATTTCTTTACCTACCATCACATTATTTTTTTACCCACACACTCTCATCCACCCATATCAACTACGAAACAAACTCCTTCTTTGCTAATGGAACATTTTTAAATAATCTCCCCTATACCGTAATCACCTCTATCCTCTCTTATTCTTTGTGAACCCAAAACCTTATTCGGCCGCCGAATGGACTGTTAGTGTGAGCATAACCATTATTTTCTCATTACACCTTTAACCTATTCATGCGAAAAGTCGGGTTGTGTTGATGGGTATTGATATTTTTCGACCAAAAAAAAAAAGGTTTATGGATACTGATACTTTGATTATAGATTAATTATTGGTGGAAATACAAAAACTTCTCTTACCAAAAAAAATAAAATAAAAGAAACATGAAAACAAAAGAACTTCGCTTGCCCATTTTTATTTCCCTTTCAAAATACTTATAAACAGAGAGCCGTCTCCGTAGAAACCCAATAAAATTATTTGTTCCTAGTGGCGTACGCAGGATTTGTACTCAGTGGGGACCCGAATTACATGTAGTTTAACATTGATAACAACAATTATAGTCTATAATATAAATATTACTACTTACTAGTTCTGAGAAGAAGACCTATTGTGTACATCCATAATCTCTATATAATAGAGACTTATCAATCAAGAGGCTTGCAAGTACCGATCTAATATAACTTTTCTTAATTAACCTGAAAATATAGTATAATTAGTGAGATAATTGGGGGGTGTGCAGGGCCCGGGACCCCTCTTGCACCTCCTCCATCCGCCCGTGTTTGTTCCTTGTTTGTAAGAATTAAAAAAATCAACTAATCAAGTCAGAGCAAAAGAATGACTATCTATAATTATTCCAAGATCACAAATTTTTCTAATACTTTTAGCTAGTAGCAACAAAATCAAATGATTTATGAAGATATAATATAGATTCTGACAACCCATCTTGGTAAATTCAAAATTCGGTGTTATGTATAGATAGATCATGACCCTATTTTGTACAAGGCCTTTTAAAGTTGTGCGGGCAACAATGCCCTTTGGAATTTTTCCTGTAAGCGTGCTCGTCTTGGAGCAATCTAGGGATGGCCGGATGTGTGACTTAGTGGGTAGTCCAGGGGGGTTTGGCTGCCAAAGCGGACATTTGTACAGGGCTAGATTGGGGTCGTTAAACTATTAAGGTTTTTTTTTTTTTTTTTTTTCTCAGTGTCTGGAATTGAGGGAAGTACGAGTAGTGCTGAAGAACAGGCAGAAATGGGAATGGGGTTCCTAGCCGGATCAGCAGTCATGCTTCTCACTCTAGTATGGGGCTCTTGTATTGCTTTCGGCAGCACCGATTTTTCAAGGAGCAGTTTTTCATCACCAGATACTCAAATTCAGAAGCCATTCAGCTTTACAGGTTTTCTCCGACCCCCTCTTTTCTATTATGGATGTTACAATTGTAAGTTTATTTAAGAGAGTTTTCCTAGACGACGGGATGTAAGGCAAGAGCCAACAGGTTGGTTTGGTGGTCTCCGGCATGAGATTTGGGGGACTCTTCCTTATTATTGGACGGTGGAATTGGTCCCTTAAACATACAGGAGTCTTGCGGTTAAGCTGACCCGAAATGTCTGAGAAACAACACAAGACAATTAATAATGAATTTACATCTATGTGTTGTGTAGGTTTTGGTGTTAGAACAGATACTGAAACAAGCTACACAGCAAGAATCATGATTCTATCCATGGTCCCATTTCTCATTCTTCAACTCCCCAAAATTCTCAATTCATCCACGGGGACACGTGTCGCTGTCCTGGTTTCTCTCCTTGTTACACTCGTCTTCCTTTTCGCGTACTGCTTCTATCAGGTAATTTTTGAGACCCTAGAGCATAGCGTAGTCGAGCAATTATAGGTTCTATGCACTATGCAGTTTCTCCTTCATATTATGGGTTGTTATGCAGGTATTCCAGCCATGGATTCAAAACAGGAGATTTGAGTACTTGATTCACAAATACGTCGGCGACAAGTTGCTAAGACTCTTCATCCTGAGGAACGGTAACCCTAATATAACATTCATGAAAGAGTAAGTTCCATAACTTATACATACATAAAGAGTGATACTTTGCATATATATTGATCTAATTCTATTCTACTTGCATTTGTACAAAAAAATAAAAAAAAAGGCTATTTCAAGAAATCGACAAGAATAAGAATGCGTACATATCACCAGCCGAATTGAGAGTGCTGTTTCTCGGGATACACTTAAAAGAAGAAGAAGTTCTGGGACCAAATACGAAAGATCTCGTTGAGAAGGTCATGGAAGTATTTGACACCTCCGGGGATGATCGTATAGATCAGACAGAGTTTGTGCATGGAATGCTGCAATATATCTCAGATGCTGTGCAATCTTCCAAAACTGATCAACACCATAATGGTTTCAAGTTTTTTGGTCGCAATGCTGAGGTAAGTGAGTGAGTGAAGTTAGTATTAGATCATTGGAGTTATCATCTCATATTTCAAAATCTATGAGTAAAAAAACTAAAAATTAAGGAGGTGACCCATGTGAAAATCCAGATTGATCGAAGATCGGTAGCTACACGATCGGATCATATTTATCTTATAGTTTCTTTGTTTTTCATCTTCAATTCATTCTCAGGCTCTCTTTCATAACCGGGATAAACACGTGTAAATTTTAATCATTGCCTGTGATACTACCGGATAAGATTGTTGATCACTAGCTCACCTAAAAGTTTAGGCTATAAGAGAGAGGGACAACTTTATTAGTATTTATATTCTCAACAAGTCACAACACTAAAAACTTATTTAAGAGTTTAGTGCAAAATTATGGTCTGCCAATTTTTGAATTGCTCATATATGCAGAATGGTGGTAGTCAGGAAGAAAAGAAGAGCTTGGTGAGTCAAAAGAAGGGTGGCAATAGCCAGAGTGGCAGTAGCAAATCATGGCAGAATTACTTGAAAGCCTCATTTTACTTGATTCTTGGAACTGCAATAACTGCCCTGCTTGGGCGTCCCTTGATAGTGGCAGTTGAGGATTTTGCCACTGCTGCGAACATCTCCTCATTTGCTGTGTCATATGTGGTGATTCCCTTGGCTTTGAACTACAGACAGGCTTTGTCAACAATCGCTACTGCCAGGCAGAAGACCCACAAGGCCATTTCTTTGACATTGTCTGAGGTTTCATTTCTCCCTTTTATATTTTCATTGGAAAATGATACACACATAGAAATTTAATACAAAATAGTAAAAAAAAAAAAAAACGAGCCCGTGTCAATGCAACGTGAGATTATCAAAATTACGAGCCTCAATGAAGATGACGGTTTTTGAAAATTTCATTTTTCCCCTCTTTTTTTTTGGTTTTTGTTTTATTACATAGCATTAAGAATGATGTGGCATGGGGTGTAATTCTGAAATTATGACACAAATGGTTAGGGATGCGGGGTTGCTGTTGTGCACAATCCGGGTCATCCGTTGCTAGGATGAACGGCCTAGATTTTAAACAAAAGAGAAGAATTGTTCGCGCGAACAATTTGTTTTCAATCCGAACTGTTAAAAACACTTGTAGACGGCTGTGATTGCGCACAACAGCTGTTGTGCAGAGGCAGCACAGCAGCAATCCCAGGTCCAATGGTTAGTGTTTGTCTTGAAGTTCTAAAGTAGGAAAATTTGAACTTTTATGAATTTTTTTTGTCCGGTCATCAGCGAATTTTTTTTCTTTTGGTCATAGTCTTTAACTTTTTAGATTCAGTTGGTCACGAATGATTAATTTAAAAAATATGACACAAGTCTAACAAAAAAAAATTCAATAAGAAACCACTAAAAAGATTCAAAATTTCCCCCCCAAGCTATCTATCACCGATTCATGTTACCAGGATTCAAAGCTTTTTGTTTCTTTCCATTTTTTCATGTTGAATCTCCGTTCGAAAAACAAAAGCTGATTTTTTTTTTTTTTTTTATGACTCGAATATATTTGCAGATCTATGGTGCAGTGTTCATGAACAACATGATGGGATTAACAACGTTTTTAGCACTCGTATATATAAGGAACCTCTCATGGGACGTCTCGGCCGAAGTTTTGGTGGTTCTGATTATTTGCACGGCGATGGGCATTTTTACCAGCTTGTGCACAAAATTTCCAATCTGGACAAGTTTTGTGGCATTTCTTTTGTACCCCATTTCTCTGTTGTTGCTTTATGTTCTTACCACCGTGTTTGGATGGTCTTAATTAGGATCGCACTGTCGCAGTGGAGATTTCACCCATGCACACAGAGTACAAGTATTACTAGAATATAGGGGGGTAAAAATTCTGTAGGCATTACCAAGGATCATGAATTGTTGTCTGTCATACTTGTAAGGTCACTTGACCCATCAAATTATAAAAACTCATAAATGATTTGTTATGTAGGTATAGTATGAATTTTAGATGCCGATTTTCATTTGATCTCAACAATATAAATGAAATATTGTGGTTATTCTTTGCTAAAAGTATAAAAACTCATAAATGACTTTTAAAAAAATTATAAAACTCGATCATGAACCCTTTTTTTTTTTGTGTGTGTGTGGAAATATCCAACTTTATTTCTAAAAAAATTGGGTTTCGGTCATACCATTTTACTTTTCTGATTCCTCTCGTTGAACTAATAATCCAAAAACAATGACGCAAACTAGCAAAAGCGAAAAAAAATTTGAATAAAGATAAAACCTAAGCAACACTTT
Organism: Vaccinium vitis-idaea; assembly: GCA_963854785.1. Taxonomy (NCBI): domain Eukaryota; kingdom Viridiplantae; phylum Streptophyta; class Magnoliopsida; order Ericales; family Ericaceae; genus Vaccinium; species Vaccinium vitis-idaea. The sequence goes on along the minus strand of OY978221.1, from coordinate 24,742,412 downwards.
TAGTGTAAAGTGATTTGTTTTGTTTTGGGAGACTACCCCTTTTTTTTCATGTTGCATGATTTTATACCTTTCACTTTTAGCCCAGTCCTTATTGGAAAACCCAACTACTATCGCTACACTACACTAGCCCGTACTCTATTTCTTAATTTGTCCTCTTGATTACCCTCGGCTCATAGAGCTAAAAACTTTATATCATGTAGTATAGCATTTTACGCTTTCCAAATGTTGGATGAAAAATGTACTTCAACCCCCAACCCATAAATAACATAAAGGTCTTCTTAACAACCGCCAAGTTGGAATTGGAGGAATCGACAAGATAATAGAATTTTAAATCATATGCAGTATTCTAAAAGTTGGTCGCTTAAGCAGATTAGTCCCCGCCAAGGCACTAGGCGGTGGTCAAACCCCTAAATTAGGAAGTCGACACCTAGTCCTCACGTAGGATGCTAAGTGGCCGACTAGTCGGCGCATAGGCCGTAGGCGCTCCTTCTCCGCCCGACTAGCGCCTAGCCACCTAACGAGTTTTAGAACATTGATCATATGTTATACACATGTATATCTATTTTTACATTTTTTATCAAGCGGTGAATAGCATTTATCGTAGAAAGCTTGAGAAAAGAGAAATGTAGAGAATAGTCCATTTCTTTTCCCCTTAATTTCACAACAAGGGCTGAAAAAGATTTTAAAAAAAAAAATAGGAAGAAAAATCTCTTGGGACTAATGGCTCGGACACAAAGGTCCTATGTTAGATGTGGAGAGAGATAGAAGAAAAATCAATAGTATTGAACATGTTCCTTTTTTTTTTTTTTTCCTTCTCTTTCTTTCACGAATATAATAATTAAAAAAAAAAAAAAACAAAGCATAAAGCTAGTGATTGGGGGCATTTGATTTTGTTTAGTTGCCTGGCCATTCAATTTATTTTTGAGCATAAAGTTTCGCTTACCTTCCAACAATCAATAAACAAAGAAATGAAAAGGAAAAGGGGAACAAAACCTTGAGCAGTCTCACTATCCTTTTCAGTATAGAACTTAAAGCTACTAATACAGTTGGTTAAATACTGCTCCAGTTGTTCTGACACATAGGTGGAGTCAATAATTGGACGTATAATTTTTAGTTAATAAGTAATGTTGTTCTCCATTCCCAATTCCCCACATGGGTGCCAATCTTAGTTGGAGTTGGAGGAAAGGGAAGCCAGTTACCTGCATTTATTCAATTGGCAATTGACCCACAACTCCATGTGCCAAAAATCTTTTTGCTTTTGAGAAGGCATTCAATAAAAAACTTATCTTAATTGCACATTGATGGGTACTAAAACACTAAAAATAAGAAGAAGAAAAAAATTGATACGTATCAATTTCCGATCAAGAGGTTATCGAGAGCACAATTGTATAACTTTTCTCGAAGGTTTTTTCAAATTATAGGGTCTTGAATTCTGAATAAAAACCGAACATACAAATATCCGATGGGCTTGATTTTCTCCAAGATCACTAGAACAATTATTTTAAAATTATTTAACGGTTTGAATCGTTTGTGTAGTAGTGTAGAACCCCGATAGGGCTCCATAGGGCCACAATTGGAGGAGCACTTGACTTGCCCCGAAATGGTGTCGTTTTCGGGTGCACTGCATGGTGCAGTGCACTGAAGGAAATGTCTTTTGAGCAGCGGCGGCTCCAAGATTTTAGTTCAACGTTGGCAAGAACGTAATGATTTTTTTTTTTTGTGCATATGAAACCTTATAGAGTATCAATATTTATTTCAGTTAAAAACTTATTCTCTCTGATTTATATTATTTTGTTGAGCTATATTATTTACTTACTAACAAATTTAAGTGAATTTTATTTACTTTCTTTTAGTACAAATGATTTAGTGCGGACAATTTTAAGAAAAAACCAAATTATATGGAAAAGGTACCAAATTTTAGGGCATTTTTTTTATACCCAGGGTGTTGGCTTGAACACCCCTCAACATAGACTCTAGAACCGCCCCCTGCTTTTGAGCAAGTATATAGACCAACAACTAAATTTTTTAAGAAGTGATAAAAAAAATAAAATTGAAAGTTGAAACATTATGGCTATCCAATTTATTATTGTCATGCAATGATGAGCCGTTTTTATTGGTTTATTAATTCTCGACCACTTTTTTGGCTTAGCTCTTGATCTGTAGACTTGTAAAAGTACATTGAGCTCGTAGCTAGCCTTTGTTTTTGTTACGACTTATGAAATCACAAGTTGGTTTCAATAGATGCAAACAACAGATAAAGGTAAATAATGAACATGACACATATGAAATTAACATTTGTGGTTGGACACTGGACAATGTACTTTCATCTGCAACAAAGAGAGGAGACAATTTCACAACACGCTATAAAAGATTATGATGCTCGATCGCTCTACAAAACCTCTCTCACTCGCAATCTCAAACTCACAGTATCACAAAGCCAACTACAATGGTGCGTTTAGCCCATCAAATAGGGATGCAGTGTTTGGAATTATGGTAAGTTGATGGTTGTTTCAGCTTCGGTTTCTATAGTGTGGGATTTCCGTGGGTGTCTTTGATTATTAAAACCCGGCATAAATTTAGGGTCTTTTCAGAGTCTAATTGTGTTGGATTTTTTATCAATTTACTTTCTTACAGGACGTGTATTTATTAGAGTCATTAAGCTGCGTGACTGTTTTATTTATTATCTATGGTGTAAGTGTAATAATTTTGTAATCGTTGGCTAGAATATAAAACCAATGCCGATGTATTGCCCCGAACCATCTGCTGTATTCTCCCGATGTATGTAATCTTGTCCGATTTGGCTATTCTGGTTTCTATAGAATATAATCTACTTCTAGAGTACATAAATACCTCTAGATGGGCCATCCGCGAACAAAAAGCCCTTTGATAACTCAAGCGTCACACCACAAATTCAAAGGAAAGGAAGTGAAAAAAAATTTAATCAACACCTTGTATTAAAAGAGAGGGATGAGCAAATTAATGGTTGGCCATTTTGGCCCAATTTTGCTGATTTTTATCCTTGCCATTTTTGGCCCAAAAAGTTTGACGCAAAACTGATGAATGCAAAAATAAAGACAAAAACTAAAAAGTTAAGCGAAACGAGCCTAAAAATAAAAAATAAAGGAAAAGCATATCCTGGAGAAAACCCCACCCACTTGCCTAGGTTTATAGATTTTGATTTTCTTTACTCTAATTTCTTTTATTAATCGACGCACCAGTCAAAACTTTAATCAATAAATGAAACGAAATCAAACAATCGAAGAACACCAATTTACGTGGAAAACCCTAAGGCCCCAATTGGATGGGGTTAAATTTTCAGGGGGATAAGTTATGGAGGGTGGATAAGATAATAAGGAGTATTATTTTTTGAGGGTTGACCCACATTGATGTGATGTTTATGGAAGGGAGATAAAAAAGTAGATAGTTTGGATAAATGATTAAATAGGGGGATAACTTTTGACTTGGTTTGAATGTTTTATAAATAAGAAGGGTGGATGATGGAAAAAACTATTAAATGACTTTTTTGCCCTTGTGGTGTCCCAAACTTAATTATAATTAAATTAATTATATAATTGAAAAACTTAATTTATTTAATTATTTTTGGACTATTTCAAGCTATATTAATTTATTTCATTGAAATTTAATTTTTTTTAATAATTTGTTTTAAAAAACTTTTTTTTGGAAATATGCACATTTGAATGGTTGGTTGTCATCCAAAAAAGAAATTTTAATTGTGTTTTTTTTCCCCCCTATCTATTGTTCTTTTAACAAAAAATTATACACATTGGTTTAATAATATAAACAAGACAAAAAATTTTGGTTTTTTTAATTAAATTATAGTAAGAGTTTATTTGGACTGATTTTTAAAAAAAATTGATTTGGTTTAATTAGCTATGATTTTTAAGGGAGATTTTAATTAGCTACTATGATTTTTAAAAGATTTTTTCCGAAGACTCTCATTTTTATCCAAATCCAGGGGACTCTCAAAACCCAAATCACAAAACCAAATCAGCAAAACCCAAACCCACTCCATGGCAGCAAATTAGTCTAATTAGAAACCCAAATTGATACAACAAAACCCGACCCCCTCCATGGCAAAACCCACTCCATCACCCGATCCCCTTCATGGCGAAACCCACTCCATCACCGAAATCCCTGCCACCGAAACCCACTAAATCACCTGCTCTTGATTGATCATCTGCACCTCATCACCTCAGAAAACCCAAATTGCACAAATTGCTCGGTAAATCCTTCTCTGTTCAATCTCAGCAACAACAGCTTCAGAGATGATGGTGCGGAGGTTGATAAAGAGGGATAAAGAGGGCTACAAATGTCAAAATCGCAACCTTCTAAAGCCAGATAATTTTTGGGTAGCCAAAGGGGTGCCCAAAAGTTATGAGGGAGAGCACCCCATACGCGTGAAAATGAAGCAGGGGTCCAAAACGAAGAGGGGAGGAATTTACAGTTGCCAAACCAAGCCAAAGCTACGGGTCCCACCTTTTAAACCCCTGATAACTTTTGAAGGGTGCTTTTGACTCCATCCAAGCAGGGCCTAAATGGAAAAAAACCACGGGAAGGAATCACATACTAGAAACATTGTGTGATTACAAATAGACTTACTTGATGAACGTGTATCCTCACCACGAATCCTAAGCCCTACTTGCCGAATTCACATACATCACACCCTTGCATGATTGCCAAGTCTTGAATCCTCAAGCCTTCCAAATGTATTGCCTTTCGAACTCCACGAAAGGGCTTTGATAGAGAAGCGTTGATTTGAAGATGAATATTAGAGATACACTTTGAAGATGATCTTGAACTCACGGCATTTGAAAGCCTTTACGAATCTTCAAAGTTCATGAACTCTAGCACTTAAAAGTGATTTTTTGGAGAGAGAGAATGCAGGGGTAGAAATATGGCTGCTATGGTTATAAAAAAATGACCTAATCGCTGAGATTTTATAGTTGCTGAAATCAGACATTTTTGCTGGATGTTTTGCTTGAGCAAAAATTCCAGCAAAACCAACAGAACATTTGCTAGTAGAGAACCTTGATATGCTCAAGCCAAACTTTGTAGCATCCTTCTTCTTCAATATATATTCCAACCTTCTTGGCCAAAAACTATCGCACTCAAATAAAGTACATATTGAAATGATTCATTTCCACACCTAAAAGAGACATTCTAAAAATAAGTATTACAGTGCCATAAAAATACGATACACGACAATTGTACATGTGTTAGGCATGGACTTACCAAACCAAAGGAAGTTTGGCCTATGGGGCTTACAGTTCCTAATGATCCCCGATTTTTTTTTTTCTCTCTTCTTGAAAATCACCAATTTTTGAGGTGATTTATGTTCATAAAAGTTTGTGTTTTGATTCCATTGTCGCGCTCCTCACATTTTTGAGATTGACCGTCATTTTTTGGCTTTGGCAGAAAAACTACTAATCTAATATGAAACTTTATTTTTAACTTTCACAATTCACCTCGATATATACGTAAATCACAAAAATCTACTACCGGCAAAACTATTCAAAGTCGCAGGTATGACACTCGTACATAGCACGAGGGGTACCATCTAGTATTGATATGCCTGAGTAGCTAGCTATTTTATTTTTTTCCACCCAAAAATCCTCTACAATTTCATAATTAAAAAAACAATCTTAGGTCCACGTGCTAAGAAAACATAAATTAAAAACTGAACAAAAGATCAAAGTGCCAACTACTATTACACCTGAGTTAATAGTACTAGGTGGAGCGAATCCAACAAAAATTCAACAAACAAGTCCAATCTACAGGGAAAATTCTGAAAAGAATGAAAAATCACAATAACAGGAATTAATCAAGATCTTCTGATCCTTCCACTGGTTGTGAATGCATATGACAGCTCCAATTACCTGGAAAATTTCACAATTTGATCAAATGGGGTTTGGCCTACATAACATTTGAAAAAAAATTCATGAGATTTTCGTCAAAATTTATGGAATTAATAATTTATCTCGATAAGAGAAATTAAAAAAGTATGAAAATGTCCACCGAAATTGAAAGACGTTCAAAAGATGTAAACAACAAGACAATACAATTGTCTTTTTCAACAACTAATAAAAATTTCACAATGTGATCAAATTGGGTTTAGCCTACATAATTATTTGATGACCGTCGGTATTTTTACATTTGAAAAAAATTCAGGGAGATTTTCGTCAATATTTATAGAATTAATCATCTATTTTGTCAGGAGAAATTAAAAAAGTATGAAAATGTCCACCGAAATGGAAGAAAAAAGTTCAAAAGATGCAAACAAAAAGACAGGTACAATTGTAATTTTCAAAAAAAAAATTCACCTTTATTTTTGTGTGCACAAAAATTCAGTAGTGACTAAAAAAACTACTTACTTTATAAAATAAAACTTTAGGAAAAACATGCCCAAGAGCGAAGATAAGAGAAAAATCAGAGTTGAGGTTATTACCATGTGGAATAAAGAACATCTGGTTTCACTAATCTTGATAATGTAGAAGAGAGGTAGCAGGAGAAGTCTTGTTTGGAACTGGTTTATGCTTTTCCTCCCCTCCTTGAATTCCATGATGGGAAACAAAATACCCAGGAAACCCATCTCCATTGAAGGAATTCGAAGACAGATCCACTTGAGGAATCTGCTCATAATTTAGGCTGGAAATTGGAGAATTCATCAGTGCAAGAAATGATGGAGAGAAACTGGACTGAAGGGTTCCCCCTTGAGAAAACAACTGGTCTTGGCCTACAATGTTATGGAATGAATTTGAGTGGGAATTTGAATTCCAACTGATCATTCTCTGTGAATTTTCAGTATCCACTGGTTGTGACCAATTGAAGGGTGGTTCACTTGGGGAAATGACGCTCAAATGGTGATGAAATTCATGGGAATTCCCTTCATTTGGGAGGCTTCGAAACCCAGATGAAAATGAAGGTAAAAGAAAGCTCAAATTGTTAATGGGTTGCTGTTGTTGTTCCACATTCAAATGCGGCTGACTATGAAAATACTCTGTTCTCCCCTGTTCTTGCTCTGGGGTTTGGTCAGATGATTGGAGAGCATCAATGGCTGATTTCGCCTCTTTCATGAGCCAGTCAATGGCGTCGCTCGGTCGGTCACAGCGAAGCCTATCTTGGACGTCGTAGAATTGAATCGCGGTGTGAGCCGATAACCTGAGCCGCCGGTCTCTGGGACCATTCGCCGTGCAGATTTTGCTGTGCCGGTCTTTTCTTCCGGTGGACCGGACAATCCGGCCTCCTTGTAAGTCTATAGTCTCTCCTCTTGTGCGCTTTAGCCTCATTCTCTCTCTACTTTTGACATGGATAAATTGTTTGGGTGCCAAATTAGGAGAAGAAGAAGGTAAGGGGATATGGGTTTCTTTGGATTCGGTTTGAAATCTCCTGTTTACTTGGTTTTCTGCAGATTGATTTTGATTGAGAGCTTCTTCTTCTTCTTCATCTGAATGCTGGTGGGGAGGACACCTTGGAAAATCCAGCTTTGAACTCCTCCTTTTAGCTTTAAAAAGAGTTGCTTTTTGAACTCTTCAACTCTTCAGTGAGTACACTTATGAGGGGTTTGCTTTACTAAAAGGAGGAGTTCTGAAATCCGATTAAAAAAAGACTATAGCAAAGAAAGAAAGTGTTCTGAAAACTGACTTATAAACTGAAACCAAATGTCCGTGTTTGTGGTTAGTTGATAAACAAGCCAAACGAGCCAGAGTTGCAGAGTAAGAAGGCAGGCAGTACGAAAGGAGGGCCAAAGGCCTAAGGAAATCGACGAAGAAAAATAAAAGCGTTGTTTGTCTTATCTAAGTTAAGTCAAACAGTTAAATGTTTCTCCAAACAATTGTGTGTTGTTTTGTCTCTCAAGAGGGAGAGAGAATTGCTGACAGTGACTGACGCAGAATTATGAATTTGACTTATTAGTTTGCGATGACCATTCTTCAGTAATTTTATAAAAAATCCAAAGTGTACTACAAATAGAATTTTTTTTTTGAAGGAGTGCAAGAGCGAAACAACCCCGGGTCCGCCCCTGAATAAGAATAGCCCAAGAGTTAATCTGGTTGGTTAGTAGATCTACTCTTGTTTACACACAACTAATTACGGTTCGATTTTTGAAGTCAGGTCGTAAAAAAGAAATATCTTGTGAATACCTAATCCTCAATGTGGATGGCCTGTCATTAGCTAACCGGGGAGGGGACTAATAAAATGCGCATGAACTGATTCCGACATCCTAACTTGTGGAAGAAAAAAATGAATCGTCCTGGTCGGGCATGCATAACTGATCTGACAGTAGTTGTAGAATTGTAACAATCATCTATTCATCACTAAAATCCAGGCGCTGCATTCTGCTTTAACTTTTGTCCTTTGTACGTCTTTGGCATTGCCTCCCTCTCACTGAAGTTTGGTTTTTCTGTGACCCTGTTTTTACCTTCTGGCGAAAAAAATTTGGAAGTGTTGCATGAGACCTATTTTGGAGTTTCACGGAAATAATCAGAGTTGTTTAATTTGTTCAAAAAATATTTGTAAGAGTTTTTGTCAAAAATGTTTGTTCTCCTTGCTTAAAACTAAATTATTACGCTTTACGAAATAAATCATTCTTTTACAATACATTGGCTTAAAAATTGACTTACGCCAAGTTAGGAATTGGAACAACTGTTCGGGTATCGGTAAGGGCTTGATCAAATTTTGTCCCTGAATTTGCCAGAAAAAAATTGTACGAATCTATCAAGCATTTACCAATATCCGAATGAGCTAAATTTTTGCAAGAGCCCATAAAATAATATTATTAATAAATTGAATGACTCCAATTATTTATGTGGGGTCCTGAAATGTGGGGTCCCGAAATGAGTCCCTCAAAGGTGGTGTACCATGTACATTTGGTGTACACCAACATGGTATACCCATAGGGATCCGGGGTGGGTGTTGTGTGGTAGGTGTTGTGCGTCGTGTTGTGTGGTAAAACGACGTAGTTTTTGGCACACTTCTGAAGTTTCCAAAGACCTTGTTTGGAAGAAGGAAAAAACCACTACAAAGTGCCTAAACCCAAAGCGCCTAAACCCAAAGTGCCTAAATCCAAGTGCCTAAAACCACTTTATCCTACCCCAAAGAGCCTAAATCCCCTAAAATTGAACCCTAAAATTGAATCTCAAAATTAACTCTCCAAACAGGGCCTATTGAAGTGTACCAAGAAAATGAACAAAACTACGTCATTTTGCCGCACAACACGGCGCACAACATGTACCGCACAACACCTCCTCCGAATTCCTACCCATAGTGGGGCTCATCTTTTTATCTTCTTGCACTTCCTTTTTGGTTTTATTCACATGAAATTCCTATACTATCCTTAATTATGAGTATATTTTTCATATATATGCAGGGTGTTTGCCATTTTAACGGAATAAAGACAAGAAAATGAGTAGAAAGAGAATAAAAGCGGAGTGCAAAAATTATTTTAAAAGAAAAAACTTTGTTTTAATTCTTTCCAAAATTCCCCATTCTCCCTAACCTTTTTTTTTTTTGGTATTTACGTTTGTCTTTTCTGAATTTTAGTTAGATTCGCATTACATATTTTGGATTAATCATCCGTCTGAACGAGAATAGTCTAATAGTAAAAGATATTTACATTACATATTTATACTTTTCTAATTCCTCACATCAAGACAAATGAATAATTACATTACGAAAAATATAAACAAAAATAAAAAACTAAAAAATACCGAAAAAAATCAGACAAAAAATTTGTGAGATATCTTATACGTGAACATGATCAAAAAATCTTATAGCGAAAACAGTCAGTCATTGGCAAAAGAGGTATGAGGGTCTTGTTCTCCTTAACTTTCAATTTGTTGTGAAGTTAGTTCATTATAAAAAAATTGATAACCTTTGCCATTAATTTGTAACATCAATCTTGAATAATGCAGACCATTTGTGTATTGTGAATATTAATACTAATTGGTAATTCTACAAAAGTTTAAGCAAATGTCATGAATTTTTCCTACAAAATATTATGAATTCAAGACGATTCAAAGGGGTGCATATCGTCCCTGAATAAGGATGTTTATTATACCATTGCCCCTACATGTTTGAAAGTTATCCACCTCCTCTTTAACGGATAATATACGTTAGTCTTCTGAGTCAATTTATTGGTCTACTTTCAATAACGGAATGAGTATTATTTTGTCCGTCACATCAAATGCACGTTATATTATTGTAGAATCTCGCTTTACAAAGATAATTAGTCAAGTGTACTACTTTCTATATATAAATGCAGCAGTCTCTATTATTGCTGATCAACTCAAGCTTTGCTGTTCTCTCTCTCTCTCTCTCTCTCTCTCTCTCTCTCTCTCTCTCTCACACACACACACACACACACACACACCTTTCTGATCAGTGATCATACGTATAGTTGGGCTAAACTGACAGGGTACGTACTTTACTCAGGACGCATGGGGTTATTATGATTATTTTGAAAATTAAGTTGAGAACACATGGTGATGGCTGATGAGGCTCTACTTTAGAAGTAGGAAATGTCCTTCGGGATGAAGATACAGTGGTGGTGGCATGTGGGAGTAATTATTCAGTAATCTTATTCTTGAGGCAGCTTCACGTGGTGTTTTTATACCCTTCTCTACCACAAAATTTTTGGGGTGAGGAGCCCTTTACTGCGGACTACGTATTATGAGCCCCAAGGCTCACTTTCTGCATGTACTCAGCTGGCCCATATAAGGGCATCTCCAATAATGGAGCTAAGATCAGAATTAATCAGAATTAGGGGGTGTTTCACTAACAAAAAACAATTTTTTCGAAAATAAGATACGTCATTCTCTCACAATATTTTACATAAAAAATCGTGAAAAGCCAGTTTATTCTAAAAATACCCTTAGCGGAACGCCCCCTTAGTCCAGTTAATTAATATTTTAAATTTTTTGTCTCAATAGTGTAATTAGTGCATAAATATTTGTGTCAGAAATTAGTGCAGCCCTATTGCCATTTATAATTGCAGTTATACCGTTAACTCCTCAATGAAGGAGAGAGCGAGAGAGACATTTGTTTGTATAAGAAATTAGGGCAGTCCTATTGCCATTTATAATTGCAGTAAATATCGTTAACTCCTCAACGAAGGAGAGAGAGAGAAGAGAGGAAAAGTTGGGAGGAGAGCCCCACCTATATCTATCTATATATACATACGGTGACACCCGGTGGTTTACATTTGTAGTTGTATTTGTTTTATATGTTACACACCACCTTGAACACGATTTTGTAGATTCTCTTACGTTCCGTCTTTTTGAAGAAGTCATGAAAAGTGTGTGTTTTTAATTTTTCATTTTCTGAAACTCCGTAGAATCGGTTTGGAGGAAATTTTGTTTTAAGAAATGTTAGTGCTAGAGCACCGTCGAAAACCTACGTTTCACTTGGTTTTTTACTATTGAAATTAACCAAGGCACTATTTTCTGTTTTGAATGGTGTGTGTGAGTATTTCAAACCAATGTATTTTTGAAAATGAGAGAGTTTTTGTCCCCCCCCATTACTAAATATGCAAAAGGGTCGTCTCAGAAATATTAGCTATGTTTTTTTATTTATTAATCTTTGAAGAAGATAAACAAAATTAACGGGACAAGGGTACACCGGCGAAAAACGCCACCCAAGACCCAACTAGCTAAGGAAGGCAAGAAACAAACCAAAACTCAGGCAAGAATACACTGCTTAGCTAGGCATCCCAAATGATTCATTCTTCCCATTATTATTTTCCCATAGGACTGTTGGAAATGTTCGTTAGAATTTCTGTAAATTTATATAATCGGAGACAACGACACACCAATATTATAATATGACAATACCATAAATATAAAGTAAGAGAGATTGGGAAAACTTATTGTGATCGAGGCACGCGTTAAGCGCTCTCCTAAGAGAAGATATGTCCCCGCTTGCACCGAGTTGTGTGACATTCCACTCCCAAGATACAACGATCATCCACGGAAGCTTTGTGTGCAGCTAAAGCTTTCCACACAAATCAAGAATCGCCCGCATGCTCAGAACATTCAAGTATATATGAAAATATATAAAGCAAACATAGTTTAAAAGATCACTGTCTATACATGTTCATATATACTTGAATGTTCTGAGCATGCGGGCGATTTTTGATTCGTGTGAAAAGCTTTAGCTGCACACAAAGCTTCTGTGAATGATCGTTGTATCTTGGGAGTGGAATGTCACACAACTCGGTGCAAGCGGGGATATATCTTCTCTTAGGAGAGCGCTTAACGCGTGCCTCGATCACAATAAGTTTTCCCAATCTCTCTTACTTTATATTTATGGTATTGTCATATTATTATATTGGTGTGTCGTTGTCTCCGATTATATAAATTTACAGAAATTCTAACGGATATTTCCAACAATTTAAGAGAAGATATATCGTTGGATTTTCTGTAAAGCATGGAGTCTATTTCATGAGTGTCAGGAGATTATGCAAACCATTAGGATTTCGAAAAAAACCACAGAGTTTTGGGTTTGTACTCTCGGTGTTCATTCAATCTTAACCCGAATGATTCTTCTTGGGTTTAGTTTATATTCATGCAAGGTAGTATGAATAATTCGTGGCTAAGGTTTACTCTGCACCTCACTTGTTAATTACCCCGAAGGTTTTCTCCTATAGACGTACCTGAGTATCTAAATATAAACAATTAAAAAAAAAAAAAAACTTGTTCCGTAAACTTGGCTTTTGTTTCTTGTAAACTATGGGTTTCATAGCATGTGACACAGTAGATTCATCAAAATATTACATTGATTCCAATAATTAAAATTTTGGTGGAATTATTGTGTATCTTGTTTTTCTCGTGTAATAGGTGATATTTACATTAGAGTAAATTGATAATTTTATAGTTAAGACAATCTTATGATGGTATCGAATTGTTTTGGTAAAGGTCATTTATTTGTGCAATTCCATCTTTGAGTCTTGTGCATCAGTAGTTGGGCTTTGATCTCAATTAAAAATTAAAAAAAAAAAAAACAAATTGCCCGGGGTTTTAATTTCATAGTTAAAATCTAGTAGTTTTGCTCTTCTTATTCTGTAATACTATGCATAGTAAATGTTTGTGTGAATTGGTGGTGATTGCTGGTTTTTGTTCTTAAAAATCCTTTACAATATGATGTTTTGAGAGTCCAGTTCTTGGGCTGTAAGATTTTTTACTTTTTGTTCAAAATCATATGAATAATTTTCTTTAATGGATATAAATAAATTATATTGTGGTGAATTATCTTAAGATACATTGAGGAGTTACAGATCGAGATATTGGTGATTCAATCAATGTTTATAAAGATATAGCAGTAACTTACATTATTTACTCCAATATCAATGCATATAATATAACTCTTTTTGTGGCTATAAGTGTAGAGATTCAAAAGTTATTAATAGGAAAATGTTCTTCCCTGATTTGTTTTAAATATCTCGATAGAAGCGAAAGTCTTTGAACAAGTTCAACAGATAAGGGTTTTTGGCTTTTCCGGCATTCTAATCCTAAAAAAGAAAACAAGGGAGAACATTTACATGTTTGATGGAAAAAAAAAAAACAGCTTGCTGTATTTTTCTTTTGCTTGTTATCTATGAAGAAAAACACTTTTGTAACAGGGGAGTTATATATTGTTATCCTTTATCTGTTGGTGAGTTCCATGCTCTACAACGAAAATCTATTTTTATCTCATAGATATATCGGAAAAATTTATTTCAAAAATGTCGGCAAGCTATTTATAATGGCACAATACAGTGACCAGAGGAAATGTCTTAAATGTGGGGGTTTGAAAGGAATTAAATAAGGCTCCAATAATGTTTAACGGCATATATGAGTTATTTGAAAGGCTCCTAGTAGTGAAAAGACTACTAGCCTTGTGATTGGGTAAAAACTTGAGAAGGAAACAAAAGAAGTGGTATGAGTCGTATGACTACTAACCACACGAGGAAAACACATGACGGTTAGTAGATGCTTAGACTACTAGTCATGTGAAGGAAAAGATGTATAAGAACTCTGAAAGCGTGCATTTCTTTTTATGAAATGAAAATAAAAAGGTTCCATGTGGGGGTCAAGATCACTGGCCAACATGAGGCAAGAAAACATTTTATAAGACTCGAAATGAAAGTGGGAAGTGCGATGTTAGTAAACAAAGACAGTGGTTCCTAGTAGATTATTAAGACTACTGTCCACAATATGTAGCTCCTAGTAGAAGGCTACTGGTCACTAAAATGAGTGATTCCTAGTAGAGGGCTATTGGCTACTGAGGACGGAAATTGTCAAAATCTTTGCAGACCAAATTTCTTTGATGGGTCTAAAATATATGTTGCTTCGATTCAAAAGAAAGGACCAAACTCATTTTATGAGTCCTATATAAAAAATTTGTTGCCGCGATTGATTTTGGAACTTGTGGGTTTGATGTTGCCTCAATTAATATTGATCAAAGTACATGTACTAGATCCAAAGCATATATGTTGCCTCGAATTAAGGTGGCTTTCATTGAGAGAACTGGATTGATTGTTTATTTACCTCGAATCGATGATGCTTTTCAGTGAAAAAATTGGATCATTGTTTAGATCCGAAATTACGAGTTGCTTCGGTTGAGAATAAAAGGACCATGTTTGCTTGATGGGTTCTAAACATCAAATATTTTGATGAGTTCCTTGGAAAAAAAAATGGCATGCTGAAAAGAAAAAGGTAAAATGCTATATATGCATAAGAAAGATTAGTGTGGAGGCTAATCAGAAATCATCGAGGGGTTTGGGATTGAAGCCTATAAATTAGTCATCACAGTGGACACCCAACCTTTGTGATTGGAGATCCCATGAAGAAGGTTCAATGGGTAACAACGAAACTTTAGGTTGACTAGAAAGATTACGACATTTTTATGAGGGGTATCCCTAGTCCCATTCCTATGGTGATAGTGATCTTTTTTTGTGACGCTTGAGGAAGAGTTTAACTCTGAATGAGTCCGAGGCAGGTATTCTGTGGGGTATTGGTCACAAATAACCCTGAAGGTCTCACCTATGTGAGTGTGGTAGTGGGGTCGCTACTGTGGGAGATTAGGCTACTCCCTAAAGACACTCATGATACAAGATACGCGTGCATGACCGTAACGCGCAAACTTGACTAGAATCAAATTGTATTTCCCGTACTGTGTGTGGGGTAAGCAGAAGTTTGGCTCAAGGACCCAGTTCAAGACATTTAGTTCACTGTGGCGCCTTCAAACAGAACTTACTTTCACTAAGTGTATGTTCAAACCCGGAAGGTACCTACACCCATTGCGTAGTAAAAATGCTCTTATATAATGTATTCTAAATTCAAAGTTTTTAAAAATCTTTGTGGGGGATTGTTGGAGAAATCTTTTAAAAAACTTATGTAAAGTAATTTATTTTAATCCTTAAAAGTTTAGAGGTTACACAAATTTCATAATGGAGTGTAATAATCGTCTTAACTCCCAAATTGTAACTCTCTACCCATTCATTGATATATTTGATGCTATTGAATTGTGGGTTTGACCGAAGAGCTCTATATATATCAAGGTTGTAAAAGATTAAAGGGATTGAAGATTGGCACATGTAGGAACATGTATAGACAGTGATCTTTTAAACTATGTTTGCTTTATATATTTTCATATATACTTGAATGTTCTGAGCATGCGGGCGATTCTTGATTCGTGTGGAAAGCTTTAGCTGCACACAAAGCTTCCGTGGATGATCGTTGTATCTTGGGAGTGGAATGTCACACAACTCGGTGCAAGCGGGGACATATCTTCTCTTAGGAGAGCGCTTAACACGTGCCTCGATCACAATAAATTTTCCCAATCTCTCTTACTTTATATTTATGGTATTGTCATATTATTATATTGGTGTGTCGTTGTCTCCGATTATATAAATTTACAGAAATTCTAAC
>OY978221.1:24633989-24718989 GCA_963854785.1 Vaccinium vitis-idaea | reverse complement strand
TAGCTGTGGTCTTAGCTCGCCTTCTTCTGGATTTCCTGATCCAATCAGTATAAACCTAGCTGGGTGGGAAATTGAAATTCCTTCCCTCTCGACAGTATTCCACCCGGAAGCAGCAGAATCCAAGAGAACATCCACCAAATGATCATCCAAAAGGTTGACTTCATCCACATATAGAATTCCTCTATTGGCTTTAGCAAGAAGGCCAGGCTCAAAGGCCTTGACACCCTCTGTTAGAGCTTTTTCTATATCGATTGTTCCACACACTCTATCCTCTGTAGCACCCAGTGGTAAATCAACCATGGTGATTTTGGTCATTACCACTGGAAGTTC
The DNA here is from genome assembly GCA_963854785.1 of Vaccinium vitis-idaea. Taxonomy (NCBI): domain Eukaryota; kingdom Viridiplantae; phylum Streptophyta; class Magnoliopsida; order Ericales; family Ericaceae; genus Vaccinium; species Vaccinium vitis-idaea. The sequence goes on along the minus strand of OY978221.1, from coordinate 24,718,659 downwards.
CTCACCCTTCACAATTTTTTCTCTGACTTCCATGCCCATGGATTCTGGATCTTCTGGATCAGAGTTAAATGGGTCACCGGAAACTACTGTAATTTCAGGAAGTAAATCAACCAAAGACCTAACAGTCGTGGATTTCCCAGTTCCTCTGTCGCCCATAATCATGACACCCCCTATCTTGGGATCAATCACATTTAGCAGGAGGCATAGTTTCATCTCATCTTGTCCTACTATAGCAGCAAATGGATACACTGGCCTCTGACTTACCATAGAGGCAATCTTCCTGGCCTGAAAAAATCAACAAAAATTCTCAATCACAATTACAATAAGCTAAAACCATCTCATCATTATCTGTCATGAGCATATCATCTAAAAAATTCCTTCTGGTGATTGCAAACTAGCTAGTATATGCTGAAAACGTCGTTGTGAGGTGTCTTATTTCATAAGTTAATGTATAGCCTTTCACGAAAGTGTAGGCAGAGGCCCAAATAGTTGATTTGTTCCCCTCTCTGCCATGGAAGTACACAGTGCAGAACACAAATTCATGTGCCATTTTGTATTGTGTGATCGATAGTTTTGCTTCATTGTTTGAGTGGATTGGAACCATCATGTTATTGCGTAGCACGTACAAAATAGGAGCACCAATAACAATGTTTTCATCATGATACATCGTTTCTAGATGGGAAACCAGAAAAAAATGCAATCACAGACATTTCATCAAACATCTGACGTGCAACTCAAGCTCACCATCTCCACCCAAACAAATGCACAAATTCTATACATTTAAAACACCATTAATATCATCAAAAAAGAAGATTCACACCTTTTCCTGGGCAGGACTGATATCTGTGGCGACATTTGTAATACAAATACGGAACTGAGACCTCCCCTTCTTCCTTGGATCTGCACCTCCATAGAACTTCTTCCTCCCACTACTCTGCCCTAAAATCACAATTTTCATGAGCAATACGGAATTCTCATGTCTAACCTCAAAAAACCATTTCAAACAATTCCATAACAATATACAAACGAGGAACTATAATTGAACCGGCTATCCGTGATATATCTCCCTAAAACCAAAATCACAATTTTCCTTTGGCAATTTGGAAATTCAGCTGAAAACCCACATCTTATCCGCATTACGAACCTCATAAAAGCAAATCAACAACGAAATTTAGAAAGAAATAGATATAAATGAACTGGGTCTGGGTCATATTTTCTCCCGCAATCAAAACTAGAATGAGAAAAAACAAATAGTGAATTGTTGCTTTTATAACATACCTGAGGTTGGGGAGAGAGAGTGAATGAGTGACTTGGATGGAGAATAAATGGGTCGAGAGGCCAAGATTGCTGTTGCAGAAGTTCCTAGAAAACCAGCCATTGCCCAAAAATTACGTTCGCAAAGTGAGAGTTTTGGCTTGGGGTCAAAGAGTGTGCGTTTCTGGAGCTTCACATCTGGACACGGTAGTGGTTTCTTCTGTAGGGGTTGATTGGTGTGGATAAGATGATAGATTTTCCAATCGGACTCTACCCCCAACTCCTTCGAGTTGTGGTATCTTCTTCTTTTTCCCCTATTTTTAATGGGCGTTTTTTTTTTAATTTTTTTTAATTTTTTGGTCTAAAATCAAAATAGTGTAACACATGGTGACTATTTACTACTCCCTTTATCCAGAATTGTTTGTCTTGTTCGGATTTCGATGTAATTTTTTAATTATTCATATATTTCAATCTATAATATTTTTAGGGTTTTCCTTCGACAAGGACAAAGTGTAGGAGTTTTTTTTTTTTTTTTTTGTCATTCGATATACATTAATAAAGTTAGCTATTAGATGTTAGTAAACCACAAGGGTTGACCACCTCTCCATAGAAATCGAACCCAGAACCTCACCCTAGAAGGGGCTACACGACCAACTGGGCTAACTGCCCTGGTCATGTAGTGTAGGAGTTAATCATGGAAATAGGACACAAACTAATTCCTTAATACCAAGAGGACAAATCACTTACATATTCCAAAAACGCCCCCAACGCTAGCCCATAAAAGTGACAAAATCCCCCAAACCCTATGAAAGTGCCTAAACCCCCAAACATAATGAAAGTGCCTAAACCCCCAAACATAATGAAAGTGCCTAAACTTTACCTTAGGATACCTATGAAAGTGTATAAACCACTAAAACCCTATAATTAGAAAGTACACCATAAGTGCCTAAACCCAAAATGCCTAAATCCACTATAACCTACCCCAAAGAGCCTAACTCCCATAAAATTGAAACCTAATCCCAAAATTAAAGAGACAATTAATTTTGTCCCACCCAAGACCCACGCATGAGAGAGAGAGAGAGAGAGAGAGAGAGAGAGTGACGGGACAGAGCTAAGAAAAAGTGATGCTAACTTGTTGCTTTCAAGGGTGGGTCATCAGAAAAGTGACGGGCTGTGCTAGCCGCTTTCTTTTTGGAATTTTTTTTTTATCAATAAGGGTATTTTTGTCTAATATTGTCTTTGAACCCTCAAAAATTTCACATCGATGTATTGGAGGCTTTAAAATAAGTTAGGCTGGACTAAATACCCTTCAAAGACCCAAACTTGGCCTTGAGGCCAATTTTCTGATATTTGTAAAGATTTTAAAAACTTTGTATAATAGAACTATCTGATATCTATCAAATAAGATCCATATTACACATAAAATACGTTATAAATTTGAAGATATGAACAATTTAAAAATTGCATCAAAATCTACCAGGACTAACAATTTGGATGGAGGGAGTATAAAATTGCGCATTTATCAAGCAATTGTTCAACCACATCTATACGCACACAACCGATGTGGAAATCGGTGCCAACAGTGCAGGTTACATCGCGTTCAAAATCGCAGTTTCAACTTACAAGTTTTTCCGATAAATTGCATTTTGGCAATGCGAAATTAATTTAAACAAAAAATAGGTTTAAATTACTAAGCGCATAATTCTTTCTTTGTAATAATTCTCTCCCTCACTCTTTGTAGCAGCCGGATACACGAGGGGTAAAGAGGTTCAACATCGTGCACGAGGAGAGGGAAGAACGAAAGGAATCACCCTCGGGAAAACAGCAAAAGTGAATGTGAGTCGAACCCACTTTGTCCCGCCGAACGGAATGTGCCCTCGGCGAGGAACGGTTCGGTAAGAATCTACACGAATATCAGAGGAAAGTTGAGCTCAAACCACCGAATGGACCGCCTCAGCATTGGTGCCCTCGGATGGGACTCCGATTGTTACCTGGGGAAATATCGCTCGGATGGACGAGTCCGTAGCGTGATCTCGGCGGCTCGGAAGATCATAAGGCATCCCTCGACTACGAAAATTAGGGGTATATGGATTTTTGTTTCGTCCTGACCCTCTTCTCTCAGGTCATCACGGTTGTTTAACCGGAATTGTACGTCGGCGGGGATATTGTATGTTCGACGAAAATCTATTATTTTTTTAGCTTTACTCAGAAGTACCCTGTGCCTACCCATGACTAAGCAGGTAAGGGTTTCAACGTTGAAACCCAGAAGAGAGAAAGCGGGAAGATGATGAACAGGAAAATCGAGAAAACCTAAGAAGACAAACACGCGATGGAGGTCTAAGTATGGAAAGAAGATACTTACGTGAAAACGTATAAGCCTAAAGAGGGTTTCCGACGGAGAACGGGGACGGAAGTATGAACTCTAGAAACGGCATGAATGGCGGACATAACTCTTCTTTCTCTTTCTCTTTTTGCTTCTAATGGGGGAACTGAGAAGATGAAGAAGAAGGGGAGAGGTTTTTTGAGACTCGGAGGGTTTAGGGGAAAAAATAATCATTATCCCGCCCAAAAACCCATAAAGTGAGGGCGTGACATACGAGAAACGTCACCCCGGGACGTCCTTTGGGCTTATCCAGCCCCCCAACGGGTCACTTCGCATTTAATGCGAAAGTAACCCTGCTCCCCACGTGAGGGGAAGGTGTGCAAGAGATGCATCAGGAACCGTCGAAGCTCTGCGCACTGCTGATGAATGACAACAGTAGCAGAGCTGGGGAGCAATTGGAGTGGGTAAAACCTGATTAACCCTAATAAAGGGCATAGCACGTGCCTTAGTTGATCACCACGAGAGGGTGAATAGCTCGGCACCACATAGGGAGTCCTTAAACCCTGTGCCGAGCTGGTTTGGCCACGAATAAGGCTAGAACTAATAAAGAGTAAACTAATAAATCAGGATGCACTAGCTCGGCATAAGGCATAAAGGATGCCCCTAATATGGCCGAGCTAGGAAGGCTACGTGTGTAGCTTAAACAACATTCTGGAATACATAATTCAGCTCGGCGTGATGAGCTGAGCTATGTACGAGTTATTCCGAGCTACGCGAAAGCACGGCACCACCACGAATAAGGCGGTGAGACATTTCAGAATATTCTGCAGCGGCTCCTTAGGAGGTAAGGAGCAATCCCGTAAAGCAAGTGATTAATATGGAAGTCCTAACGTGATTAGGAATGAACCTCGTATAGGAAATAAGCTTGTATGGAAAGAAGGACTACTGCAAGACGGGATCTTGCAGTATTTGGAAGCATGAGCCTAATAGGAAAGTCCTATTAGGAGAAGGATTCCTAAAGAGAATAGGAAACAGGGGGCACAAGATGCCTAAGATGATGAACGTCTACACCTATAAATACAAGGCGATAACCATGACAAAAGATACGCTGTGAAACCCCTTTCATACGCATTGTGATTTGAGAGTTCAAGTACGTGATACTAACTTAGGCATCGGAGGGCCTATGCCGACGAGAGGCAAAGGTGCTCTAACCCTTTTTCTGTCTTGCAGATTTAGGGTTGAATTAAGGAAGCACGTGATCCAGGGCTACGTGGATTTTATCCCCGTACAATTTCAAAATTACTTTTTGAGTTGCTCGACAAAAGATGAGCTCAATTGAACATCAGTAAGTGCATGATTACAATTATTTGATTGAACAAATTTTTTTACAAGACCACCCGAAAACTTATTTTCAAATTACTCAACTGTTTGGATCATTTGTGCGAACTCCAAAATGGGCCCCACACACATCCATTGATAACTGGTTGATTGGTACCCCTAGTCGAGCTTTTCATTTACGAAAAATACAATGGGTGCCCAGTTTTGTACCCATTTTACAGCACAAATCGTAATTGAAAAACTTAAATGGTCCTTGCATTTTAAGGCTGGAGAGATCAGCCCTCAAAATGGTAATTGGAAAATTTGATTTTTCATCAAGTCGGAAAGATTCGTTTAATAATAGAAAGTCTAGGTGCCCGGAAAGGGCACCCAGAATTTACTTAGAAACTGAAAATCAATGGCGCAGATTCACTTGGAGTGAATCTAGGCCATTAATTTTTAAATTCAAGGTGAATTCTGGGTGTGTTTTCTGGATACATAGCAATGCTCATTTAATAAAGAAACTCTAGGTTATAGAGAAAAAAGGCCGCAATTAAGGAGAGAGTGCGCGCACGCTGTTTTAGAGGGAAAAAGTAGTTATCTGCAGTACATAGGTAAAAAATTTATGGATACACCACTTAGTGTACACCAAATATATACTGGATTGTCTGAAATTGTTCCTTATGGTAGTGGTGGTATTAGCAGAAAAAGGTACCCTAGCACCCCAACCTATTAAGGCGTGTCCACCCTACCTAGTACCCACACATCCATTTGTGCATCATCGGTGCACTATGGGTCCCTATTGCGGTACCCAGTCAAGCTGATTTAAATGGACTTTAGGATCATCGGTTTTTTAGGTTCTACATGTGTAATGAATGTTTGGGATAGAGATTTTTTTTTTATTGCTCAGCGAAATTCAGTAGTGCTAGTCGTCACCACATCCACCTCTCCCCTATCCGCCCCTCTTTACCCCATCCTCCCCAATCTCTCCTTTTCTTTTAAGCTTTTTTGATGCTCGCGTCCAGTGAAAGTAGAGTGAACCATCTATGATCCAAAGTGATCAATGATATAGAAAATATATGAACAAAAATCAAGGGAGAGGAAGAGACGTTTGTATGTTGTTGAAGTAAGTTTCTAACGTTATAAATAAAACAATAATGCTAGGGACACAATATTTTGTGTGGCATTGCATAATTTATATGGGAGAACAAATACTTTGAAACTACTTATAACCTCCAATCATGAATTGTTACCCAGTTCATAAAATAAAAATAAAAAATCATGAATTATTACGTAAGATGTGTCTAGTATTGTGTATTGATATTGCATCCCTAGCATTATTCAAAATAAAAGGCCTTATGTAGGCATATGTTGTGCCTTTCTACGGGGACACAACTCTAGTATGTAATTCCCCTTACGAGCCGTTTGGATGGCGTATTGAGTTTGGAGGGATTAAATAGTAAGGGAGGATAAAATAGTTGGGGTGATTAAATAAGAATGGGGGACCCACATTGATGTGATAGTTAAGAATGGGGGATTAAATAGCTCATGATTTGGATGAGGGATAAAAAAAGAGGGATAAGAAGGGTGGATGATGTAAAATCATGTCAAAAGACAAATGTGCCCTTTCATATGCCCATATTAGATTATTAGTTAAATCAATTATATAATTTCAAATATAATCAAAACATGTAATTTTTAAAGTTTTTTTGTGGTAAAAAATGTGTAATACAAATTATCACATCAAAAAATGTGTACTACAAAAAATGTGTAATAATTTCAAATATAATCATAAACCAGGGTGGTGAAGTGTAATTTTTACCCTTAAAAACCCATTGGGGAAGTCAAATATAATCATAAACTAGGGTGGTGAAGTGTAATTTTTACCTTAAAAACCCATTGGGGAAGTCGTCAGTACAGTCTTTATCTTTTTCTTTCTTCTTCTTTTTTCTTCTTCTTCATTCATTTTTTCCTGTTCGTGAAGCCACCCAGAACTAGAGACCGGCGGAAATCCAACGAAATCAATGGCGATGGTCTGATAAAAACGAAAATGACGGTGATGGTCCGACAAATCCCTTGCCCAGATACGTTTCTTTTTTTCCTGATTGTTTGTAATTTTAGAAATTTCTAGATCTAAAAATTTTGATCTTTGTTGGTTGATCCGGGTTAACCAAGTAATTTGGCCACCCTCATCCCCCATGATTAAATACAAGCACCCCTTCCCCCTGCTTGTATTTAGTCCACCCTCTCCTGGATTATTTAGCCTGCGGCTATTTAGTCGGGGTGGGTTTTTTTGTTCACAAACTATGGGCTAAACATCCCATCACCCCCTCATCCGGCCGGATTCCTTCATCCCTCCTCTTTGTACTGCATCCAAACGAGACCTTAAAGAAAAGACACCTATTCAAATGGTGACATTTGGAATTAATAAATGGTATAATATTTAAAATGAGATTTAAAACTTAAATATTCCAGTAAGCCCCCATATGTTTTGAAACTTAAAAGAAATACATATTCCAGTAAGCCCCCATATGTTTTGAAACCTAAAAGAAATACATAGATATGAAAACTAAGGGCAACTATTACATTGTGCAATAGGCGTTGGTGTTTCTGGCTTGAACCTCACTTAGGCTGAGTTTTCCGGTTGATTTTAGCAATCCATGATTTTAGCAAATGAGTTCATCAGGTGCTAAAATCATGGTTGATTTTAGACTAAAATTAACTATGATTTTAGCACTTGGTGAACTTATTTGCTAAAATCATTTGAAAAACTCAATCTTAATTTTAACAGTTTTCTTTTGATGAATCATAGTAAAAATTAGACTCTTTGAGCCAGAGTTCAACATGTTACACACATACATCAATATCAAACAACGTTCGTAGGGTAGTGCTATTAAAGACCATGTGCCGGTCTTGATTTTCATGAGAGTTTTAGAGAATAGCCCAATTCTCACGTTGCGGCCTTAGAGAGCCCTCAATTAGGTGAATCACGTGACAGGTGCCTCGAGCACCCAATAATTTTTCTACTCTCACGTCTTTTTGGGTTTCGCACATTCCCCGCCCTTTCACCTTTCAACGCTATAAATACAGAGCTCATCCAAACTCAGTTTCCAACAAACTCATTTCTTTCTGAGCATCACATCCAGGCAACTTTCTCTCTCTCTCTCTCTCTCTAGACTGTTTATATATGTTTATCGAGATGTTTCGTTCGCCATACGATCATGTGAGATAGCAGAAGCTTCTGTATCATAATATCACAAACATATCTGCACACTGACCGAAATCTCTGTAGTTAACAGGTGTTTCGGAAGCCTAGGGTTTTGAATTTCTTATGCTTGGTTCTTCTGACCTAGAATTTGATCGTAATTTAGCTCATGCACGTTCTAGGTTCACCTTCTGTAAATGCACGAGGTTTCTTCCTTGATCTTGTTACGACGTTTGGAGACCAAGTGATCAAATGATTTGATCCGTTAAGTTTTTCAGAGTATTTCTGATGGTTAGGTAATTGATTTCATAAACCGTAAGCTAGGGATTTGTTGTCTTCGATGATGCTTTTTTCGACTGATAATTTCTTTGTACTCTTTCTCTCTCTGATCAATTGTTTCGTTTCATCTAGTTTTGTTGTAATTTAGTATATAGACGTTTGACTGTGTACCTGATGTATATGAAAGTGATTTCCATCTGGTCTTTCTTTCTTTCTTCCTTCTGTGTTTTTGGCTATTAATATGCTTGTTTGCACTAAAACATTGTTACGGTGTTGGAACAAAGTGATCTATAGTGGATTCATGAAATTTGATAGAAGATTCTAAAATTCTTAGTTATCTAATTGGTTTTGTAGACTGTAAGCCTTGGATTTGGTAACTTCAGTAGCTACTTTGATCAAATGTTAAATTTGATCCTCTCTCTCTGACGAATAGTTGAATTTGATCTAGTTTCAATGGAAAGCTCATCCACATTTCTATGTTTTCCTGCTGTATATGAACACAATATCTATATGTCTGTCTTTATTTTATTCTGTTTTAGGCGTGTAGCTATTACACTTCTGGTTGTAGAACAAGTGATCTAGAGTTTCTCAATTTCAGTAAATTTGACGGAGTGACATCTAGTAGTTTCATTGCAAGCCTGGGATTTTGATGTTTTGATCAGTTGCTGGATTTTCTATATAGTGTCCCATTCCCCCTAATCGTTCTCGTAAGTTTTACTCCTTATATTATTTACGGTGGAATCAACTTGGTGTGTTTAACAGGTCAGTATCCCTTTTTTTTTTTTTTTAAAGGATCAGTATCCGGTTGGTTTTTTAGCGATTAGGTCATGGATATGTTGAGTGACTATTTCGGTGATATTGTTGAATTTCGTCTCTTTGTTTTGTGATAGATTCTGCTGTGTTTTGTAATCAATTTCAGTCTGGCGTAATATTGATTCTTGTGAATTATGATGGGAAAACAAAAAGTTTACCAATTCCATCAAATTATTCATCCTGAAGTCTTTGCAGTGACCATTTATTAGTCTTCATTAGTTCCACAGGTAAGTTGTAATTTGTACAAATAAGGAAATGCCGCTTTGCTATTATAGTTCCTCTTCCCTTGAGCTTAAATAATTATGATATCCAGTTCTTAGGCTGGAAAGTAAACATATTGTACTCAATTTATAATGTCATTCCTTGATTTCTTTATGAAATTTCATTTCGGCATACCATTTCCTTGCACTTGCCCCTAAATTTAGGTGCCACCTTCGTAGTTTCAGTTATGTTTGAGAGCCAGATATGAATTCATTGAGCAGTAACAGTAATCAATTCTTTGCTTGCTATGATTGTGAAAACAACGTTGTCACAACTCTTATGTTGGATGTAAGCCATGTGGTGATATTTACTGTCCAGACTCCAGAGTTTGATACAAATAATTTTCTTTTGTTTTTTTGGATAGAAGCTGCTTGATGAAGCTAAGTAGTTTAGATAGGCTTAAATTACTTGGAGATTTTGTTTTCCTCCTTCCATCGGAGCAGCTGAGGAAGCGAAACTGAATAGATATGTTAGGTCTTTGTCAGAAATTATACAACAATGAATGGGAATAAAAGTTGAAGAATAATAAGCTCTGAAGTTGAATTGCTAATTTACTGACAAATTGGCTGAAATTGAGAGTGATAAACTGGGAAGCAATGTTGGTTTAATAGCTTGTGGCTGCTTTACTTGTCCAAACTTCAGTAGTTATTTCTGATTTGGCCCCAGAAGGACAAGAACATAGAAAATCTGCTTTGCAAAGCTCCTTGAAAGTTTGTATTTGCATCATATCTTATCTCCTTTTTATTTTGATAGCCAATGTATCACCTGGTAGAATAGTAGCTACCTCCTATATTGATATCTTCTACCTGTTAAGCTACCTATTGTCCCCCAAACTTTAAGTTAGGAAAGGGCCCAAGAATGTATATCATTGTCTAGCTATCCAACTGGCATGGGAGATCCAAACATTCATACATAGAGTGAATCTTAAGGACAGGTTGGAGTCAATTTATTCATCATTCCATTCAGCAAAAACATAGTAGTCTTTTACTGCTTATCAGAAACTGCTGGGTTATTCTCCTTTTTTATGTCTACGTCATTGTGTACATCTTCAGTTTTCATGTACCATAGAGTTTTTCATGACACACCACACTTGTATGGACTGTCTTTCTGATTTTTGCAGAACTGAAGACAAGATCAATCTACATGCTCTGATGGCTGAAATTGAGAAACAAGCTTCTTCACATGCCAATTCAAAAGAGAAAGATTCCTTGCTAGGTATGCTTGCTAAATCCTTTTATTCCTTGACATTTCGCGAAAAGTGAAAGAGTTAAGGGTATGATCCCCCGCTTTACTGTGCCACTGGAAAATGTCAAGGTAATTGCAATTTTGTACAACCATGGGGCAATGAAAGTGTCAGAGGACTCTCGAGTAGTTGAGTCTTAACGAGGAGAGGATATGTGGTAAAAGAAATAGGAAACACGAATAAAACCCACAAGTGCGGTACATATCATTGGGTGCAGTGCCTTCAAATGCAGCACTGCAGTTGTACTGAACGTTGAAGTCCGTGTCATTTTCCAGAAAAAAAACTCACATTATGAGTTTATTCATTTTGTTTGTGGCAGATGTAGACTTTGGGAAGGACTTTCTTAGCTCCTGGAAGACGATGTCTGTGGCAGAAGGTGATGCTATGGATTTTGAATTTGGGCCTGTTGCTAAAGGCAAGAGAAAGGCTTTCAACTTCGACAAACTGTAAGAACAGCAGAACCTGGAATTTTCCATTTTAACGTAATATGAAACATCAATAAAAAGGTGATTTATTATCTTATTTGCATGGTTAGAATATTCTGGATTCCGTGCAATTTTCAACCAACTCAAATTGAATCGTTCTATTGAATTGGGATTCAATTGGATTGTGCAATTCAATTATCAATTCGGTCTTGTTTAATATAATTCACTGTGATTCAGTTCTGTTTCTGTTTTTGTTTGAAATTTTGAATACTGCACAAAAAGATGTTTTTGTCTCTCCATGAAGCAAATAAAAGCGATTGATTAGTGATACTAATGTACAGGGGTTTACATTACTATGCATGTAAGATTTGTTATAATGAAAATTATTAATAAGGTTTTTGCATTCATATGGATGCCGAAAATCGTTGAACCAAGTGTATGGTATGATTTTCAATTTTAGGAAAAATAATTAACGATTAGACTTGCGTTTTGACAAGAAAGGTTCTCTATAAAAACTTGTCAACCTATTGAGAAGAAAGAGCACCACTGTAGACTATTATGCTTTGTCTTCTCAGTTTTAAATATGGAGGACTATACAAAGATGTATGTATGTTTTGTTGTTCGGTGTATAATACACCTCAATGGTGAAGGATGATCACAAGTTGATGCCTTCAATAAACTGTTTATGCTTCGAGGCAGACCAAGTTTTTTTCTTCCGACCAGAAGATATAGTAATCAATTCATAACTTTGTCAATGGTCCTCATGGTGAAATACTGCAAATTCTCTGCAGAGATGTGGACTTCACTCTTGATGGTGACCTGGACAAGTTATCATTCAAAGTAGACATGTCAGATCTTGATATCTCTTCTCCACCCAAAAGAGCTGGAAAATCGAAGGAAAGATCTAAAGAATCTGATGGTGGGAATCAGATGAAACAAGACCGCTTTTCCTTCCCCTTTGATTTTAATGAGTAAGATCTTGCACAGATGATTTGGTTTTCTTCCTTCTGTCATTTTACAGTGTGGACCATTTACACTTCTTCTTGACTGACAGTCTTGCAATAACAGTTTACCATCACTTACCACACGTTTTTTCTTGGAGTCAGGTTGGATAGTTTCAGTTTTGAGTCAAGCGTAATGAAACATGTAAAACAATCTAACAAGAACCAAAGTAGCGAAGAAGTGTCAAGTAGAAGCAAGTGTCAAGGTTCTGAAACTGACCAGACTGATGCTACTAGTGCATCAAAAAGTCGCCTAACCCCCAAGCTTCCAGCATCAGTGGGTGCCATCAATTCAAAGGTTGAGTCTCCAGTTGGTGGCTCTGGAGATGTGGATCCCATAAAGAAGAATTTCCCCTCAAATCCTGAAAGAGATGACAATAGCCCTCTGAAATCTGCAACTGTTCCAATCGAAGCTGCATCAGTGGAAACAAGAATTTTTCAAGAAAAGACATCTGCCACCGTTACACAGGACAAGAATCAGGAAAGTCACCAACAAGAGAAGATAACTTCCCCCGAACCATTTGCTGAGGAAACCATGCAGGATCTTTCTGTCCAACATGTATCTGTAAAGGAGTCAACTCAACAAATTTCTCCAGAAATAGAGGTTGAACTATGTTCTCAGGCCACAAAAGTGCACAGGAATACAGAGGGAGATCAAAGTGAGATTTTTAACTCAGTAGGTGACTTTGGGTTCAATGGTGAGAATCCAGCGATGGAGAATTCCCCAGCACAAGATATTGCAAGATCATTGATCAATGATGGTGAAAGAAACAAGTCTGGGAGTGATAGTAATGTAGCAGTAGCCTGTGTAGATGGTGCTGAACCAGCTCAAGGTGATTCATCTTCTGAATATACTCCCACTATACGTGTCTCGCTGGAAGAAATGCAGGACATGAGTGCCAGTGGAGACGCTCAAAATGCAAATGGAAAGCTCCAATTGTCCACATTGAGCAGGTCAGACATCTACGACCTTGTTTTCTTGGCTTCAGTTTAGTCAACAAGAATTATTTGCAGTAAATATGAGGATTTAAATTGTTTCCCATTAATTTGGATTAGACTTTCTGGGTTTCTGATTATTACACAGGTGCAATCGTTAGTCACCTCGGAGTCTTAAGGTGTATTTGCAATATGAAATGATTTGTTGCCCTGATTACCTTTTAGATGGAACTTGAAAGCAAAAGATTTGTCTAATTCAGTTTTCAGTGACTTCTTTGATTTCATGCAGTGGAACCTCAGTTGGTAAATTGATTCAAATGAAGGAAAACCAAACTGGTACGTCCCAGTCAAAGTATTTCAAGAAATCAGATGAAAGTGAATCTCCATCACAGCCATCAACTCAGGCAAAACCTACCATCTTTGGTGGCAAAATAATTGACTATCAGAAACAAGGTTCAGCAGATCACAGAAGGTCATCATCCTTTTCATAGGAAGTAACTTAAAGAAACTATTGAATGAAAAACTATTCAAGTTTATTTTGCCACAGGGAGGGCATTGATACTAGAGATGCACAGAGTAGGAGCAAACTGGTAGGAATTTCAAGGCCACATCCTGGAGAAATAAACAACGGTGAAGCTGTTCAGCCAGGAAGCAGGATTACTGTTAAAGGTCTCACGGGTATTGGGTGAGGCTTTTTTTGTACTTGAATTGTCATTGTATGGGCTTTTTTCTCCTCAAATTCGCATTCTCCTCGAACTTGCATTCAACACTTTTGTCCATTGCTCCAAAATTGAATTCAATCTTCGAAGTCTTCTGCCAATACAAATGATTTTTTCTTATCCAATATTACATGTGACAGGGAGCGTTACTGTGCTAGTGGTGCGCTAAAGGGAACCAAATTGTATGTTTCTTCAAGAACATGTGTTCGAGGAGTAGAGAAGGTTCAACCACCTGGTGAGGGAAGCGAAAAGAACAACGAAAATCTTACCACTCGTAGGTGAGGCTTCTCTACTTACTGTTAAAATTCTCCCCTCCTAAATGGGAACAGACCAAAAAGAGGATTAGTATATTGTTTGTCGAGTTAAATCAAATTCAGGTTCTTGACTTGCATTTTCTTTTAGTTTGATTCTGGACATTGATTGTTTTGATCAAAATTTTTGGCAATTGATTGCGTTCTTGACATTTCTGTTGCTAACTTTGTATTATCTGTTAGAGTTTTTCATTAGCATTGCTAGTTTTCATTTCCGAGAATGTTCTTATTTGTAGCTGCACTTTTATAGATGTCATTTTTTAGGCTGAATATCTTAATTATTTGTAGCAAAAGGAACTTCAGAAATCCCCTTTTTCTGCAGTTCTTGTTTTAGTGCATCTGACTCATCGGGGCAGATAAATAAATCTACCACACAGAGCTATGTAAATCCCAGGCTTCCAGCTTCAAGCATTGCATCTGTCAAAAACTTAAATGATGTATGTGATGAAGGGAGAAAACTTTCTTCTCCGAAAGCTGGTAGAAGTGTACTTGATCTCTCTAGCTTGAAGATTTCAAGGTAATTGGTTTATTTATAATTTGTTTTGGTATCCTTTTGTTGTGGTAATATTTGAACTGACCTTCTGAAAAACTGTCATATAGAAGTACTATAGGAGCAAAACTTCAGCCATCCAAATCTACTTTGGAGAAAGAAATAAAACCCTTGACAAATACAGTGCAAAACCTGGAACAAGAAGGAAGTACAGCGTCTAAGATGGCCCTTTCTGCTCGCCCAGAAAACCAAACACCACCAACCCCACCTCTGAAGCGGAAAGCATATCAGGTTCTTTTCTCTTTTTAATATTTCCCACACGAAGATTCCTTTGTAGTCATATGACATGTATGATATGAAATGGCTAAATGATACTATGTTGATACTGTACTAATGAATTATGATTATTAAAAATTCCAGGGACTAAATGCCGATATGCTGACCTTAAATCCATCGAAACGTCTCTCACCTTCAGCTACTGAAACCAGGTTCTATCCTACTATTCACTATTCATCTGGTCGACCTTAAATTTGCCAGGTTATTTACTTACAAGTGTTTTTCCTCTGGAACCTCAGAAATGGTGAACGCTCAGGAGTCATTGACAAAGAGGTAGCTTCCAGATGGATCTTGCTCTTTTTGTTTGTCAGTTTTCGATGCTGATATAAGATGGCTAAAGACGGATTTATTCAGGGAAGCTTTTAGCTGACGCTCCCTTTTTTCCCATTTCTTCTGTTTGTCTAGGTTTGCAACAATAAGAAACCGATTGATGATAGACCCTATAATGATGTGAATGATCCTCAAACCTCAACACCCGACACTCCTCGGGAGATGAACATGGCAGAACTTGAAATTCTTTTGGTACTGGAAAATGATGTCAATATTGAAAAGGCTGATGCATATACAAAGGAGCTTGAAGATGTGAGTTGGACTGGACTTCAGTTTCTGGTTTTTTTTTTTTCCCGATGAAACGGCAAAGAAAATTTCATTAATAAAAAAGATCAAAAGATGAAATAAGCTAAGTGATTTAGAAATGCGTCTTTGCCAATGTGCGTTGCATACTTAAATCATAATCTATCTAACTTATAATTATTGACCTGAAAATGTAATCTGGAGACAATCATATACAATACTGTAAATATTAGTTTACGGCTTTACCATGATTGGTCCTTTGCATTGCATAATGGCAAAGCAATGCTAATGGAAATGTGTCGTTTCATATATATGTGTGTGTCTGTGTGCGTGTGCTTTGCTTGTATCTCCAGTCAGTTGAATTCTAATGGAAAGCAACACATTTTCAGCTTCATGACTTCATCTTTGCTCATCATTCATCTACTTTTCCCAATTTCTTACTACTTCCTATTTCTTCTGGTGATTCTACTTTAGAGGAGTTAGGTTATCATGTTTCCTGTGCCAGTCTCATCTTGTCACTATTTTAGATCTGTATAGCAACTTGGACTTATCCCTATTTTTCTTCTCGTCATTTGTTAATTCTATTGGTTGGTGTCTGCAGATTTGCAACATGCTCAAAAAGAAACTTGAGGAGGCAAAAGAAATATTTGTTCGAGCTATTGTGAACAACAATAAGTTGCTGATGCTCAACCATCCCATTTATGAAGAAAAAATATCCTTCCAAATTGTCTTCGGAGGGGCATTGTCCTTTATTCGGCATTTATGACACAGCACCCGTAGTTATATAGTATGTTCCTTCACTTTTGAAAACATCAGAAAAGTTCAGAAATTTGCTGCTGAGCTGATGTCAAAATAGGTCCACAAAATTTTTCTTACGGTAGCAGCTTCTCGTCATTTGAAGGTACTCTCTCTCTCCCTCTCTCTCCATATGCACGCGATAACCCATGTGCATTTGTGCACAGACAAGAGAGCATCTCTGAGCCATTGTACAAGAATTTTTCTTTCAAGCGCCTGATTGTGTGTTCACTAATGATTTGGTTTCATTTGACAGATTGTCATCCTCAAGTAGTTGCGGAGATAGGTAATCACATATTCTGGAAACCAAATTTGCTTTTACTCCAATTTCTCTGTGGACGTGATATCTTGTGCAAATGTTCTCTCTAACACTCAGAATTCTGGCCTCTCTTCCATTTTAGTGCTTCCTCTATGAATCGAATTGTGTCTAGTTGTCGGATTTGGTGCGATTTTGAACACAGAACAGTGAGTTCTACTGCAATACCCCTTTGTTTTCACAGTGCCGAAAAATGTGGCGATTTTTAGGTCACTTGAAAACCGTATTGGATGTGAGTTTGAGCTGCCTTGATTAGTGTCAATTTATCACTTGGAAGTTGGAACAAAATCACAAATATGAACTGTGTACTTGGCTGAAAATTGGTGCATGGATATTGGACCTATTTTCTCCAGTTTGAAGTATCCTCATCTTTGGTCGCCACAATACTAAATAGTAGTGAGAAACTGTTTTTTGGAAACAAAAAAGGCCATTGTTTTCATTCTTGAAATGAATTTTTTTTTTGAAATATTGTTTTGTTTTCAAAAAAAATCTTGAAAACAGTTTCGAATTTAAAATCTGATAAAAAAAAGTTCTGTCTTTTTAGGAAAAAAAATTGGAAAAGAAAAAGCAATACTCCGTAGTAGTCAAAGTTAAAGTGGGCGCAAGTCGTTGACAGCCAAACTTTTAAGGGCCTTGTTTGCCCCACAATGCACCCAAGTTCGAATCCTCTCTTCAACTAACACTAACTTCTAATCTATTAACACTTCTTGTTGAACTCAGAAAAGAAGAAGTTAAAGAGGGCTAGGATTTGGCTAACATGAGAATATTAGGGCGTACAAAGAACTCACTTAAGTCTTGAGAGTTGAGAAAATTTTGGGTGCAAATAAGGTATCATGTGGCGCCATATGTGGTACACACAACGCATCATCATAGTTGTCCAAAAGTATTTTGAACGGTCCAGATTTTACATAAACTTTTATCGGTACAAATTTTAAATAAACTCTTACCGGTAAGATTTTATTTTAAAATCCAGATCATCCAAAAATATTTTTGAACGGCCAAGATGCGCGATGGGTACTGCCACGTGATATCCACACCCACCCAAGTTTTAGGGCATACAACAAACTCACTTGAGTCTTGAGAAAGTTTTGGGTACCACGTGGCGCCTTATGTGGTATCCGCAATGTCCCCTCACAGCTGTCCAAAAATATTTTAAATGGTTCGGATTTTAAATATACTTAAAACTCTTATTGGTAAGAGTTTAGTAAAAATCCGGATCGTTCAAAATATTTATGGACGGCTGAGAGATGCGCGACAGGTATGGCCAGGTGATATCCGCAACCAAGCTTTTTCCACAGAGTTTTAAAAATTTCCCTCGTGTTCCAAAATTTAACAGCTCAAAAAGAGCGGGCTGATTTTTATTGGAGGGTACTAGTACTATTATTATGTCTCTCACCCTCCAGAATTCAAAAACCAAAACGAAAACTGGGAATCCTCGGCGGCTCTCTCCCTCCCTCCCTCCTTGAAATGAAAATTGGAAACCCTCACCTCACCCCCCAAAACAGAATCAACTTGAAATTAAACTCACCCCCTCCTCCCAAATTCCAATCTCCCCTCCAAAACACCTCCTCTCCCACCATTACAAATACCTCCCCATGCCTCCCTCCATTTCACCTCTCTCTCTCTCTCTCTCTCTCTCTCTCTCTGTGTGAAAAAACACACATAAGTTAGCTCCTCGATGGCAATCCTCAGTCTCTGCGAAAATAATAACAAAGAAGAACATCCCACCTACGTTGTCAAAGCAAGCCAATACAATTACAGCAGTTTCCCCAATTTCCACCAAGAAAACAAGAAGAAGAAGAAGAATAAGCAGAAATCCTCTGGAAGACATCACCAATCTCTTCCTTCCACCACCACTCGTCCATTCAACTCCAATTTCAAACACCACTGCTCTTTCTGTTCCTCGCTCCAGTTTGATCTGCAACTCGATGCACCGCCGAAAGAGGAGACCTCAGTTGAGTGGGCTAGAAATGTCAGTGCAGATGAAAGTTAAAGCTTTTGTGTCCCTAAGGAAAGATTTTAGATAGTCCACAAATGGTTTATCGTCAGTCCTTTTGATCACTATTTCATGATGTATTTTGTTTCCTCATTTTCCTTTCTAGTAATGTGCTTGCTGGAGAGGAAGCAATTAATTGGATGAATTCCCTTTTATAAATCAAAGCAAATACAAATTACTACATAGATTAGGCTTACATTTGATCTTAATTTCTGTTTGTCCAGATTTTGCGCAAATCGATGGCTGGATTTGGCTGGTTACATATACATATAGTCAAGAGGCGATAATAAAAAGAAGAAAAGAACATGTGAGTAATTAAACTATAGGTTTGTGAAATTTGACTCACCATATTTTGCAAGTTTCTGTGACAAACATTTGGGTTCATTGCTGATTACTCTTCTTATTACCTCTAGAATATAGCCCCCTTTTCGGGCGTGCAAGGTCGGCCTTGAGATTCTTAGGGCCTAAGTTTAACTTGTAAAACCGGGGCCAGATCTTTCAACAAAAATAAAAATAAACCTCAAAAGGAAAACAAAATCATATGAAGAATGAAAACACAAACTGCTTGTGTAAGTATTGAACCTTGAACTTGTTGGATAACTAGACTTAAACATACCACTTGACTAGCTACCTCCGTTGGGAATAAAAGCGCTTATTAAATATATACTATTACATAGCTATGTATACCTATTGGGGGGACTCAATTTTAGGCCTAATTTCGAGGGCATAGAGCATTTCTAGTGCACTACTTAAAAAATGTTTGCTAAAGTGTACACCTAAGCACATGTGAGACTCTATTTTGTGTGCTAAGAACTTAGTTAAAGGAGAAATGCACTTTAATGGGGCTCCCTAAAAATGTTCATTAACTTTAAGTCTTTCCTTTCTCTCTCCTCTCTCTCTCTCCTTAAATTTATTCTCTCTCTCTCTCTCTCTCTCTCTCTCTCTCTCTCTCTCTCTCTCTCTCTCTCTCCCCTTAAGTCTCTCCCCAAATTTAGGTAGTCACTTAGGACACTTTAGGTAGTGAGGAGTACCACCTAAGATTTTAGGGAGTCAATTTTTGTGCAATAGAGACCATTTTTTTGAGTTTTTTTTAGCTAACTAGTTAGAGCACTTTAGGGAACTCTTTTAGATAGTGCACTAGAGATGCCCTTAAGTTCATTGCCTTGTTGGCCTTAGCTCAGGGCCGACCCTGCTGACGTGAGGTTGAAATACACCATTGTGGCTCAATGGCCCTAAGAAATTCGTCTTGAATCCCTCTTTGAGTAATGAAATATACTCCCCAGTTGATCCACTCTCACATTCGAACAATATTCCAATTATACTTCTGTTGAACCCAAAAAAAAAAAAAAAAAATTCCAATCATCTAGTGGTTGGCAATTAGCCCATATGTGCAAGGGTGGGTTCCAACCATCCTTGTTTCTACTCTAGTGGTTGATTCATTTATAGAGTAGAAACAATGATGGTTGTACTTTGTTGATTTAGCTACACATGATTACATGTCGGGAAGATGACCAGGCCACTTTGATACTTAAGTTAGACTCTCGGGAAAAGTCCTTACCAGTACAAGGTTAGGTGGGTGTATCTCTATAGGAGTCGTGCACGCATGGGCGAATGAGGTTTATTGATGGCCAAAATAAACTTGATTTGTAACACAACTAATGGCAAAACAACAATTTAAGAAATAACAGCTCCTTTGGATTGAGTGATTTGGTGAGAAAAGAAAAGAAAGGAGTAGAGTTTCTCTCCAAATCACTCATTTGGATTGAATAATTTGGGGAGAAATTGAGAGAAAAGTACCAAAATAAAATGTTTTGATTGACCCATTCCCTTCCTCACCCTTTCTCACTAAAAAGGGTGAGATTTGGTGAGAAAGGGCTCCCCTTTCTTGTCTCCTCATTTCTCTCCATCCAAAGGGGGTGTAAATGGTTCAGAGCATAAGATCAAAATTTCCATAACTCTCACTTAAAGACCATAACGAAGTTTAACCAAGCCTCCATTCTTTTCTACTAAGAAAAAGCAATAAACTCAAAAGTCAACAAAGCTCAGCTTTACGTTTGACCTCTCTCTTTGTCTTGAACAAACAATATGCAATTACCACCTCTTATCCAAATCCAGAGAGAGAGGGACTTGCCCTCCACACATTTTATGGCAGGCTAGCATGCCACACTAGTAAAAATGTTACAATACATGAAAATTTTCCTGAAACGGTCTAAGAAAGTGAAATCAATGGCCCAAATTCATGTGTTTGTGAATACAGGCCATTGATTTCACTTTCCTAAACCGTTTCGGGGAAAGTGTTTATGTATTGTACTACTCCTCAATAAAACCTCTCGCGAATGACATTATCACAAGCTCCTTGAATGACACCATGCATGATGTCTTCAGAAATTAGCAGGTCAGACAAGCAATGCCACACTGGCATCCAGGTGGGCACCGAACTCTTCAACTGGCGGAGTGGGTTGGGCTTCACACCTGACTGTTAAAGCCTTTCGCCGCCACACTCGCCTTACCACCACAACGAGGTGCGCTTTGGGCCTTAACCCAGAACTTCGTAACCAGTTCAAGGATTTTACAGGCTTCTAAGCCATTCAGCCCAATAGGACGGAGCGATGGGCTTGGACCCATCCACCTTGTCTTGCCCAACTGGTCTCATTTGGCCCAGCAAAACTACAAACTAGAGATGTAAAGCTTGTGATGCGCTTTGGGCTTCGAGTTGGTTTATTCAATGGAAATCTCCGTCATTGTTGATAAAAAAAACAAATAAATAGGGAACCTAGCATGGTCAGCTCTCTTTCTTTCTCTCTCTCTCTCTCTCTTTTTCTTTTTTTTCCGATAAAGAGATAAAAATTTCGTAAAACACAACCTGAAACAATAAGTCACAACAATCTTTAACCAACAATATACAAACAACCGTACGAACAACCAACAATGCAAACAACAAAACAGCAAACACTAGAAAAGATTTCCATCACCGGTGTCCGGGTGAGGAACAAAGCTCCTAGCGCATGCTTTGCTAGAAGGTGAGCTCACTGAACTTCTTCCCGGTCTACTTTTGTAATTCTGTAAAAAGTCAACATTGCAAAAAGTCAGTTTTTCTTTCTCTTTCTAAAAATGGAGATGCTATGCCCTTCCATTAGTGCAAATCACAAAACCTAGCTGATTGCCAATTTCCCCATGGAAGCACTTGTACTTGTTAGTGCTCTCTTCAACTAATTTGGCTCATATATACCAAATTTTGAAACAATTCACCAAAATATACCATTTCTGAAACTATTTTAAAAAATATGCCATGCCGCATGTGGCAAATGCGGCATCATACGTGACACGCAAACCCCGTATCCCACGTGGCCGAGTTGTCCACCTAAGCAAATGCCGCATGTTTGATATGCGGTATTGAACCCAATGCCGCATGTGGCATATGCGGCATTGTACTGTAGACAGTATGTCGCATTTGTGCCGTACAATGTTGACCCTATATATATATGTGTGCGTATTTGGCAGATTTTTATACGAAATGGATCCTAACTTTCCATTTGAAAATGCAAATGAATCGGATGCAAGAATTCGATTTCGTAGACGTAGATTAGAAGAAGAGGCAGAGCATGTTGGTTTGAACAGCAGATTCAATGGTAATACACATTGTCTAATATACATTGTCTCCATTAGAACTTGACAAATCATGGGCATTTCGAGATATGGAGCAGGGGGCAAAACTTATCCCAACTTCAATAAATGTTGGCATCCTGAACCATAGACTAAAGGGTATACAAAAATGTAGATGCAGGGGAAGAAATCTTGTTAGTTAGAAATAGAAATCCAAAACCCAACTGGAAAAAATGCATCGAGATTAGACTTAAAAATTCTCGAAAGAGCAAATGACAAGCAAGAAAGCAATACCCAGTTTCTTTTACCTAACAATTGTAACGACCCGGATTTTCTTAAATAAAAATTTCGCTAATAATTTAATTATTTACTTTTAATTTTCGGTTTATCGGAATATTTTTCTATTTAAATATTATTTAATTCTTTTAATTCAAATAAATAGAATCCTAGCCATGTATATGCGCGTACGAGACCGAGTAACACATCCGTTACACTACCGTAGCACCCGGGAACCGTGTTTAATACCCGAACCCTACCCAACTACCTCCTTTACTTCACTCAACCAATTTCGGTACGTCATTGTATAGTCCCCTCACCTTGGAACTTGGTATTTTGACCAAGTTAGAGAGAGAGAGTTAGAGAGAGAGAGAGAGAGAGAGAGAGAGAGAGAGAGAGAGAGAGAGAGCCACGGGGAGAGAGAGAGAGAGAGATGCCAAGAGAGAGAGAGAGAGCTCGGTAGAGAGAGAGAGAGAATAGTGTGTGTGTGTGCATGAATTAGTGCAATGCACATGCATGAGTTAATGCATAGTTCACTTGTGCAAGCAAGTGGATGATTGAGAGAAGATTCCCAAGCCTATATTTTGTACCCAAAACTAGTTAGAACAAGCCTTGCTATTTTAGGAATAACCTATACATACACACACAATACATGCATTTGAGCACATGCTACACCACCTAGACCTACTTATCTTGACTTTGGCTTCCAAGTAACCTAGAGACACACTTCCTTAATTTAAGGAGGGAATATTCCCCCTACTTATAGCTAGTTAGTTGTATTTTGTTTTTCACTAGACAAGGTTCTAGTATTATTTTGTTAATATTTCTTGGGAAAATTAGTTAATCTTGGTTGATTAACTCATTGGTTGATTGTTTGAAGTATTTTATTTAATAAGTGGAATAACTTATTTTTATGATGAATTTGTTCTTATTAGAAAGAGTTGCTATTGTTTATTTTTGGCAAAAAAGTATGGGTTTTGTTTAAAAAAAAATATGAAGAGAGGAATTTTTCATCATTGATTTCTAGAAAGGTTTTACCAAAATATTTGTGAGTTTATTTGATCAAATTTTCTAGAAAAGAAAATTGTGATTTTTTACTAGATATGAAAAAGATGTTTTATTTGAGGTTGCTAGAAGAGAGTTTCTAGAAAAATATAAAGAGTATATTTTTGGAGAGATTTAAATATTTTTAGAAAGTTCATAAATTGTGGTGATGGATTTTTGGCAAGAAATTTTTAGAAAAGAGTTTTGTTTAAACTATTTTTAGAAAGAGCAAGTTGATTTGTTTTATTTCTTGTGGAAAGAAATAAAATAGTTTTGAAAGAGGACAAGGAAGAAATGAGATTTTTGATAAGGATTAATTTGAGAAAATTGGCGATATTATTTTTGGAGAGTTTTAAAATGTATGATTTTATGTGAGAGGGTTTTTGGAAGGAATATTATTTTGAAGGAAATTGGTGCATTAAAATGTATGATTTTATGTGGAAAAGTTTCTAGAGGAAACAGTATATTTTAGAGAGTTGGTGTATTTTTAATGTATGATTTTATGTGAGAAATGTTTATTTGGTGAAATGTGAATTTAGAGAGAAATTATGGAATATTGCATGGGCATGATTTTGAGCATGTGACACCGAGCACGTACGCGATACGTATGTCACCAGACGCGAAATTGAATAACTGTTAATAAGATAATAGAGATGAGAATGAAAAAGAGTTTTGAAATGCGAAATGAAATTTTTGAGAAATGAAATGAGATTTTTGGGAAATGAAATGAAATGAGATATGATGAGATGATTTGCTTGCCACCTCAAATTCGCGGAGAGAATTTGGAGGAATGGTTTTGATTGCGGTAGTGTAGCGAAAGCGCCACTTCCAGTTCGCGGAGAGAACTAGGATGTTGGGCTAAGCGTGTACAACACACGGTGAACGGACCTTGCAAACAGGCTGTTAAACTTTATTATGGTTTGTAATAATAATTAACGTGCCCAAATTTTGGGGGCGTTACAACAATACCCAGTTCATCACTCCATATTTAAGTCCAGCCAAATTGCCCTAACAGGACATATTCAAACCTTGAATTTATTCGCCTGAAAGACGGAGAAAGACTTACCCCCCAAAAAAATCTTTATATTTGTACATGTAATCCTTTAATCCCAGATTACAGAAGTAATTAAGAAGAAGAACTGAAAGAAGAATGATGGAGAGATTACCTGAACTGGGAAAGTGGACCTTCTACAGCTCTAAGCTCAATAGTGATTCGCGCGGAGCCGAGAGAGAGACCTTCAAAGCTGTTCTTCTTTTACCGGAGGTGGAGGCAGTGTGGTCGGCGGCGGTGGTGGGGATCGTGGTCAACGGCGGTGGTGGTAATCGCCCGAGATCGCCCAATCGCCGAAAATCGCTGAGCTCTGATGGAAGTGTGTTGAAATGGCGTACGTGTGTTTGATCAACGGTATTCAAAATTCGAAACCCTAATGCCGCATATCCAACCTGCGGCATTTGCTTAGGTGGACGGCTCGGCCACGTTGGATACGGGGTTCATGTGCCACGTAGGATGCCGCATTTGGCACATGCGGCATGACATATTTTTAAAAATAGTTTGAGAATGGTATATTTTGCTTAATTGTTTCAATTTTTGGTATATATTGGTAAAAAAGCCGTCCGAGTTAACTTACACACACTTTAACTATTCCTTTATTACACAACTGACTGATTGTCAATTGTCCCCACTAAAGCACTTGGACTTGTTAGTGCTCTCTTTCTCCATCCTTTTTGCCTCCCTTGCATCATTAACCAAATGGTTCTTAAGTTGTTTGTCTACTCATTCTTTTGGGTTCTTATTAGGCATCCTTGGATATTGCTAAATAATGATTAGGTCAAAGTTAAAAAGGGAATTGGATCCTTTCCCGTCCAAGAGTTAAAAAATAAATTGTTTCCTCAGCCGTCTAAGTTTTGAACTAGAAGAGAAAGTCCAAATCTAGACCATCCATCGATGCAACTAATAGTTCGGATTTGTGTCTCTGAGCAAATCCTAACAATTGGTTATCCCAATATATGATCTAGATTTAGACTATTTCCTCCCGTCAAAAACTTGGAAGAGAGAGGATCCGATTCCAAGATAAAATGACAAAAGCCTAATTAAGACAGGGATTACTTTAAATCAATAACAAAAGTGTGGATATGCCCTAGAATTATTATAAGACTAACATGATGCACGATATGATTCCTTTACAACCGATTCCGAATCACCACAACCAATTGAAAACTGACGACCTTTGACCAACGTTACTTTTTTCGGATCGTGCATAAACCTAGTATATGTCTCTCAGGTCACAAAAACACTAGATGAGATATATAATTAGAAAGTAGCATTACTTTGACACCTCACTTTTTCAGTAAAACATACTAACGTCTAATATCTTAGGGTGAGTTTCCCATTTCCTAAAACTCCTAAACAAGAATCTCGAGAGACAGATAAATTCTCCTCACATACATTAATTACTTTTAGGACTTTAGCACTTTTATGGGTTTTTAGGACTTTTAGTAAAAACGGGAAACTCTTTCTAATTTTTTATCTCATGCTGCGACGCACTTGTTAAAAAAACTCATTTTATATGTGCAAAGTTACTCAACGAGTGATTATACAATGCCTAACAGGCTCTGGAGATGGATAAGAGAGAAATGTATGGAGAGACATGAGTGCGAGAGAGTACTGTTGAGGGGCGAAGGAACAAGTGAGCAAGTGGGTCAACTTGACTCCAATTCCATTTGGAAACATTTCACAGAAAAAAATGTGAATCAGTGAATGGTTGTTACAAAACCTTAGCTTACGAATCGTTTACAAACTGTATTACCAAACCCTAGCTTTATATGTAATGGTAAACAGCTTAAACCATGACATATAGTTATACACAAAGCTACTATGTATAAACTCGTGAAACGTTGTATGATGTTGAAGATGATAACCAAAAAGGGTTATGAAACTAAAGAATTCTAAAAACAAAAGATCACAAGGGTGCAGGATTGACATGCATTGTTGTGGTGAGCTGGGGCATTGGTATCTTCAATTTCTAAACAAGCTCCCAAGTCTTAGGGTGCTAGTCACATATAGCTTACTGTTTTGTGCAGTATCTATTCAAACCAACCAGGGCTAGCTAGTTGCTAGTTAGTTTAGTTGACCAGTACTCTTGTCAAGGGTCCAAAAACTCTTTATGAATACAAGAATTAGTGATTCGTTCTACAGGATAATTAAGAATCTTCTGTTTGTTAGTTTATGTTGTACCTGGATGAGGTTATTTCTTAGGTTGCTTTGCATGGGCTTGATTTTGTTGTTGTGCACGTAACGTGATTGTATATTGTAGCTATTCAAAATGTGTATAATCACAAGAATGAAATTAAAGACAAAGTAATTAATGATGTCTTCAAGACAATAAAATAGAGAAGCTAATAGGATTTTCAAGTTTTCAACTAGTTGCCCAAGTCTATGAATCTACCACGACACATTATTCAATTTTTCATTTTTTGAGCAGAAAGAACCACAAGGCACTATCCGTTAAAAAGTGTTACAATTCACGCTCCACGATGTATCCCATTACATTTTGTTAAAACTACCATAGCTAATTTGTATAAAAACTCATTACATTTGTATTTAATCGACAAACAAACGATTAGATAAAAGCTTATAACATAAACATGGTATGAATTTAATCTCCACACTTCCCTTTCTCTCTCTAACACAGATGTCTCTCTAAAAAATCCTAGCCGCATGTCTTCCTTTCCCTCTCTACCTCTAGGATTTTCACCACCCTTTTGTGGTGGCAGGAGGGGGAGGGGCTTTACCCTTCATAGGTGTTCCCTTTGTCGATAGTGATGGTTTTTCTAGTTTTCAATAACGTACTCCTCCTTTTAAGATAGGGTTTTCTCTCTCGATTTTTTTTTTTTTTTGAAGGATAAATTTTTTATTAATCTTGAAAAGAGAACAAGACTAATATGGGCAAGAAAAGGTAACAAGCACAGTTACCAATTCAAGACCCAAAACCAGAGGTCTAAAGCCCAACACCTGTGGGTCAAAACCCAGATACAACATAAAACACACAAAAAATTCTATGGGTCAAAACCCAGATACAACAATAAGCTCAAATGGGCCAAGCCCAATACACAACGAACCCTAAAAGCACCCATCATCCACCGCCACCTCCCCGGAAAACACCTCCACATCGCAGCCACCACCACCTCCCTAGAAAACTCCTCCACATTGCCGTTAAGCATACCGGATTGATCCCATAGATGAACCCGTGAGGAGGAGCAAACGCCAGAGTTTGTTTATTTCTTATCTTGGCTTCTCCGTCATCATTAAGATACCGATTCAGATTCCGACATGGTGTGGTTCTTTGATAAAGGAAGGCAATTGTGGTGGCGGTCCAATGAAGAATTGGCCAGCCTCACTACTTCAGGTGTTTTTGTTTTTAATTACTATGAGTTTTATTGTTTTAAGCGAAGGAGTGATCAGAATGGAGTGTCCCTTTCTTTGGCTATGAGAGGTAGTAGTGGTCTGGGTGTCTATACCCAATAATGCTACCTCCTTTGTGACTTTCTAATCATTTGATCAAGGACGGATCGATGCTACTGTGGGTGTTTATTTTGTGTACCATCCATATCAATGAAACTATATATTATCATTTTGACCAAAAAAAAAAAATGTATGAATTTAAGATTGACATTTTGAATTTAAATGTATTTGTTATGATTTTTTTTAGTTGTACATACTGTACTCATCAAAATAGGAAGTGCGTGTTGTAGCATTTGTTGATTGAAACTCCTGCAATAAAGAAGTAGTAATAAAGAAAACACAGACGGCGGTGACCTCTCCATTAACGAATGGACATCTGCAAAACAATGATGAGGAATATTTAAAAAAGAAAAGAAAAGAAATGAAGAAAACTTTAAAATTCCCAATAAAAAACAATTAACCTTTAGCATCCAGATCAACTTATCTTCTCAATCATTTTTATTGTATTTTTTATTTTTTTTTAGAAGTTCATCAGGATTCTGTGCCTGTAAACAAACAAAACATTGTTAGTCAGATAAGCAAATTGACAAGAAAAAAACAAAGAGGAGATACCCAATCAATTAGGAGTCAAAAGCAGCAGCATTTTCTTTGAACATAAAGAATGAAGATTATGTGCAATATCATTCTTTTAAGAGTCAAATTTGGGCATGATAGGAAAGTCGTGGCGATTCGAATGCAAAAAAGAGGGATTATTTTTTATGAGAAAATGACGCGATTCAATGTATCAATATCCATCCATTACCTTCTTTATATAGGATTTAAAGTGATCCATGTCTTGGCTCTAGTTCATATTTTAGGACTATTTAAAGATGCTATTGAAAATCATAGGATGACTAGAGAGGCAACAAGGAAAAAAAAAAATTATGGTTGATCTTCACATACATTGTGTTACCTTTTTTTTTTTTTTTTGATCGGCAAAGAAAAATTCCATTATCATAAATAATAAAAGACGGAATTTGAATGCATACGAAGTGTGAGAGAGTTTGAAAAGTAAACACATAGACTCTTCTAGTGCTACTTCTCGCAAAAACTCAACCTACCCCTAGCCTCGCATTTTTTCTTTAACGAAAAATTAAAACAAATAAATAGTTCTTGGTTATAAATGACTGGTGATGCAAGGAGACAAAGAGGAAGAAGTTGAAGATATCAAATCACCAAAAGCAAGGGGGCTCTAGGTTGAGTGGAGACTAAAAAAAATTAGGGTTTGGTCATTTGAGGCAATGGGATAGCATGAAAGCAACTCTATTTAGAGAGAGAGAGAGAGAGAGAGAGAGAGAGAGAGAGAGAGAGAGAGAGAGAGAGAGAGAAAAGACAACGTAATATATTGTATATAGCACTATCACTTTGCATGGATCTTTCGGTGTTTCCCTTGCAGTTTCACTATATATAGTAGGCAAAATAGCATAAGCTACTTGCTCCCTCCTTAGATTGTTATTGAGAATCTAGCCAGAAAATGAAAAATTCAACCACCATTTGCATCTCAATACTCGTCGTACTAATTCTATTTGCACAAGTAACAGATTCCAGAGAAATAAGTTTTGGTGACCCGAAGAGCATGCAATTTAGAGCAATAGATAGCAGGCGCTTTCTACGCGGAGCCAGGTTTGCTTTCTCAAACATGAAAGATAGAAAGCAAGGGATAATGACGGATACTGATAGAGTTGCCCCTGGAGGCCCGGATCCTCATCATCACTAACAACCGTCTAAAATCGTCCTAGTCTTGGCATGCTCCAATAAAGATGATAGATCCACTTTGGAGACCCTAAAAAACTGATTTGGTATTTTCCTTTGGAACTTAGTGAGATGATCATCTATTTTATGAGTGTTAGAGGATTACAATGTATTTAAAGTGTGGGGGTGAAGCCTCTAATTCTAATGAAGTTATCCTTTATATAAGTTTTTTTCTCTTTACTTCCTTAATCAAAGGGAAATTATTTGAATGGTCCTTGTAGTTTTGCTTGCTATTTTTAATTTGGTGTCTGTCCTTTTAATTGCTACAAATCTTACCCTTCACTCTTTGCCATTTTGTGCCAAACCAGCCAGGCTTGAATTGAAGCATGGAATTATGGATTGTTGAGACAAGTGTTCGTGAGAGTTATTTTGTTCAAATTACTCTTACTCTTCCACCTCAATTATTCAACCATTCATTTTATTCAAAAGGATTTACGGAATTGGTTTCTTATATTTTGACTTATTTCAACTTGGTTCAACTATTTTAGATTTTAAAAGTTTACCCTGCGCTTTTTTATTTTGTGTCAAATCAGGACAATTGGAAACGGGCATTTAAAAAATTCGAATGATAAAGGATCATGTGCTACATGTACCTGGCCAATTTTTATGGAATTTACAAGGTAGGAAGCCCATAATTATTTGGACCAAAAATAATGATGTGCTATATGCACTTGACCATTTTCTATGGGCCGTAATTGAACAATTTACAAACACTGAGAGCTATTTTGTTCACTCTCACAGTTTCAACTTCCACCTTAAGAACCGTTCATTCTATTCAAAATGATTTTTAGAAGGCCATGCAAAATTCGCCTCAATCAAATATGAGTAAGTTCTTGATCTAGGGAATGACTACAATACACATCCATTAAAAGTGTGTACCATATGCACCTATTGTATGACTAATATTGTGTCATCTCATCAATAATCGTAACATTTTTTAGTGTTTAGTAACCTTTTAGCAATATGATTCGTAACATTTTCTATGATTCATAACATTTTTGTGTCTTGTAACTTTTATAAAAAACAAATCGTAACTTTTATTAATTGATTTGTGACTTTTATAGGGGTGCGTATAATACACACCCCTGAATTTTTACATGGCTTTCTGAATAAAATGAACAGTTCGATATATAATCGAGGTGGAAGTCGGAAGTGTAAGGGTTAACGTGAACAAATAGCTCTCACGAACACTTGTCTGAACATGCCATAATTCCATGCTTCAATTCAAGTTCGGCTGGTTTGGCACAAAATGGCAAAAAGTGAAGGGTAAGATTTGTAGCAATTTATAGGACAGACACCAAATTAAAAATAGCAAGCGAAACTACAAGGACCATTCAAATAATTTCCCTTAGAAGGAAGTAAACAGAAAAAAAAATTATATGAAGGCTAACTTCATTAGAATTAGTAGGGCATCCTCTGATCGTCATAAAATAGATGATCGTCTCACTAAGTTTCAAATGAAAGTACCAGATCCGTTTTTTAGGGTCTCCAAAGCTGATCTATCATCTTCATTGGACTATGGCAAGACTAGGACGATTTTAAATGGTTGTTAGTGATGTTGAGGAACCGGGCCTCCAGGGGCAACTCTATCCATATCCGCCATTATCCCTTGCTTTCTATCTTTCATGTTTGATAAATAAAACCCTAATTCGCGTAGAAAGCGCGCGTCTACTATCTCTTGCTCTAAATTGCATGAACTTTGAGCCACCAAAACTTATTTCTATGGAATCTGTTACTTGCGCAAATAGAATTAGTACGACGAGTATTGAGATGCAAATATGGTGGTCGAATTTTCCATTTTCTGGCTAGATGCTTAATATCAATCTATGTAGTGATCAAATTGCAGATTGCTTATGCTATTTTGCCAAAGTACACATAGTGAAAATGCAAGGGAAATGCCTTAAGATGTATGCAAAGTGATAATGCCATATATACAATGTCATTTGTCATTCTATCTAAATAGAGTTGCTTTTCATGCTATCCCATTACCTCAAATGACCAAACCCTTTTTTTTTAGTCTCCACTCAACTTATAGCTCCCATGCTTTTGGTGATTTTAATTTATATCTTCAACTTCTTCCTTTTTGTCTCCTTGCATCACCAATCATTTAAAACATGTAACTTTTTTTCCATTTTAATCTCATTAAAGAAAAAATGAGAGCCTAGTGGTAGGTTGAGTTTTTGCAAAAACCAATACTAGAAGAGTCCACTGAATAATAAATATTACTCGTGGATCCCCTAAAAACCTCCAATATTGATAACTAGAGAAATTACGGAAGCCGACATACTGACTCATCCATCTAATAAAGGGCCTCATCTGAGTCAAGGGGAGGAGCTTCTCTCCATTAATCAAAATGGTCATAATCCCCGATTTTGACTCGTTGTGTCGTGTAAAAGGATGTTCTTTTATTTGTGGGCTCTTTCTAGACCCATGACGATGAAATCGTTCGTGTTTTACTGCTCATCAACAATGTCATCATTCATGTTGATCAGATATTGGTCGGCATATGATCGCTATCAATTTATCTTAATACATGCGCGCAAGTGGGTTTAGTATAGAGTGACAAAAAGGTTTTTTCAAAGATAAATGTTCTCCGTAATCACATAATCGACTGCCGATCATCATGTTTATTTGGCATGACTGATGGTTTAGACGAGGTTTTAAAGATGAAATGTTCCGATATCAAAGTTGGCAAGTGAAGGCACTTCAAACGGGAAAAACGGGGCGCTCCATTTCATTTCATTTTCGTATTCTTTCATCAAATCAATTTTAAAAGCAGTCAAGTAAAATGGAAGTTAATTAGTGGAAGGGTCAGATAGATTCCTAACTCTTTCTGTTACAAAAAAAAAAAAAAAAAGATTCCTCACCATGGCCTCACATGGAAATGGCAATTCATAAGTTTTGGCACTAGCCATCCACAGTGAGTTTTTTATATTTGACTCCTAAAATGACTTCTAAAGTTGACACATAATTTAAAGTAGCCATCAATTTTAGCTTCTAAAGGCATCATCAATGGGTCCCAAGCTGTGTGTCCTTTCTGCAATCAAGTGGATGAAACTCCATCTCATTTACTGCTTCTCTGTAATTTTTCATGGGGCATTTGGTCTACAATTTTAGCCTGGTGGAAATTGGAATGGGTATGTCCCTCTTCCTTAATCCATCTACTAAGATTTTGGAATGATTTCAAGTTTAAAAATCTGGAGAATCTATGCTGGAAGGCTAGTTTCAATGCTGTCATTTGGACCTTGTGGACAGCTAGAAATGATGTTGTTTTCAATAACAAAAGCTGGGAAATGGAGGAGGTTGCTGAGCTGTCAAAGACAAGAATGGCAATATGGATAAAAGGTAAGTATGATGTCAAAGATTACAGTATTGAAGACTTCAAAAGATGTTTGGAGGGGATTAGAAAAATCAAGATTTAAAGGTGCTTGTGGTAATGCTTTTCTGGCGTGGAAGTGTCCAGCTGATGTCTTTCTTATGCTATTCCTGTAATTTGTTTTATGTTCTTTTGTTAGCTTCTTAGTATTTCGCTGATATGCTAGCTTTGCCTCTTCCATTTTGGAAAGTTTGGCTTTTTTCTTCTCGATGTACCCTTTGTCGAGTTAATAAAATCTTGTTCCTGATCAAAAAAAAAAAAAAGTAGGGTCCAATTTGTTTGTCTTAGACTTGTTAATTTAGGAGTGTGAGAGCACTCCAACGGACTCTCTAAAATTGGCTCCTAAACTATGTCCTAAGATTATTTATGGACACAAAAATGTATGTGGGTCCCCCATTCCCCCCTCCTTCTCCTTCTCTCTTTCTCTCTCTTCTCCTCACTCCCAACTCACTCCCTAAACTTAGCTAATGTGGTAGGAGCCATCTTTAGGAGCTTTTATGGTTAGTCCATTGAAGATCATAATTGAGCAAATGAATTGCTAAATTGTAGGAGTCTCACATAGCAACAAAAATTTAGCCATTTTGCCTTAGAAAAGTGTCATATAGTGATATAGCTAGCCAAAATATATCACATCTACCCAACAGACTAGCTACTTGGCTCAACAAAACAAAAAAAAACAAAAAAAAACACATTGATCATTTTCTACCCCAGTCAACGCGTGAACCACCCTGCAGAGAGTGAGATCTACTCTCACTTATGTGTGGCCTTTGGTTGGCGCGTTAGAGCTCCATATATACCACTCCATCGGCAACGGGTCTTGCACCGATGAGATCGTCTAGACGAGAGCTACTAGAATCTAGCATCGAAAAGATTTTAGGATCAAGTTTCCAGTGACTGATTTTTTTCGATGAAGTTCCGGACCATTGCTGGAGCTTTATCAAGCTGACGATGATGATGATACAGACAAGCGAACAATGACGACGACCGGCAATGCTCTGTTCGTCTTCCATCTGAGAATGAGAGAGTGAGTGAGAGAGATCAGAGAGAAGGTAGCTACGGAGTGTAAAATGTCTTGCTAGATCTCTCCAAGGCTGGTGAGGTACGGTAGCGAATTAGGAAATGGCAACATTGATGCCGACACTGCTGGGACTGGATTGGGGTGATTTGGCATGGCAGTTTGCCTAGATTAGTGAAGTAGAGAGACTCTTGGAGATGCTCTTAGTCATTATCACATTTTCCTTGATATTCTACCAATTTGCTCTCTCTCTCTCTCTCTCTCCACATCCAATTTATAGAATTGTTCTAGGTCTATAGAGGCTTCAAATTCACTACCAACCCTAAGCCTAAGCCCTAGAAGAGGGATTTCTAATCAGAGCATAAAACCATAGGCTTTGCGTAGTTGGTATGAATTTTGTGCACGAAATAAGTCCTAATAAAACGGGTTAAAAGAAAACAAAGGAAGAAAAACACGTTTTCCTATATGTTTTTCATTTGACAAAAAAAATATAAACAAAATTAGTAATATAACTCGGTTTTTGAGGGAAAACCAATTTTAAGGAAGAAGTCAAAGATATGCATACACCATTCTCTCGAGTAAGGACAGATGCAAGATTTTAACGATGGGTGGCAGACTTGAAAAAGACTATTAATTGCACAAGAAAAACTGTCAAAAATATTTGATCAAAAAATACTATTACAAAAATAGGATCATATCTAATTATAAGATACATTTGTGTATCCACATGTCCGTTTTAAAAGGCTAAATATAAAACATAGTTGTACAAATGCATACAATTCTAGGAGGTGGACAATAGATTTCTTTTAAAAACCTTAAATTTCTCCACAAAAAAAAAAAAAAACATTGGGCTGGTGGACCTATATTAATTTTGAATTTGTGAAACAAAACCGCCATAATCTAAACAAATTTTGATATTCAAGTGGGACAGTCAAGCGATCTTACGTGTCCCTTGGTCCATCCTTGGCTCTTAGAGCCCCCACATACACTTAAAATTGGTTTTCCCTCAACATGGAATCTCACATGTACCCCAAAAGAAGAGATAACATTTTTGGACGGCTCGGATGGGGTGTCGGGCCCCACGGTCTCTACCCTCTCCGTATGCAAATTCTTCTCCCAAAAAGAGCATTACAAATACAGCAATGTCTACCAAAAGGAGATAACCCAATGTGCGTTACAAATATCAGTAATAATAAACGACCAAGCACAGAAATCGTCACTTCAAAACACATTTATCAGTAACCCAAAGAGCGTTACAAATATCAGTAATAATAAACGACCAAGCACAGAAATTGTCACTTCAAAACACATATATTTGCAAGACTTATGCCAGAAAATACGTCCACAGAGGTAAAGAAGATAATCCACCTATGAATTCAATCCTTAAAAGCCTTAAGGGGGTCATTAGGGTCGATCTCCTCCATTAAGCGCGGGAGATCTACCGGTAGATTTTCCAGACTCAAGCCAACCTCCCCCAGTTTCTGAATCACTTCCTCAAAAACAATCTTGTTCCCACCTTGAGTTAGGTGCAAACCGTCGCTGCATCCGAAATATTAGAAAAGCATTATGCACAAATCTTTAAGAGATATCTCATAGGAATAAAGAAACTTCACAATTAGGAGATACTTTATAACCAAATCAGACTGAAAGCACAGAAATGGATATGCAACTTTTGGTTATTACACCTAAGACCTGTGATTGAATCCTGACAACGTAGGCCTAAGGTGAAAAAGTTTAAGTCGGGCCTTTTTCCGGTCAATGTTTTTCTTTTTCTTCTCCTTTTAAAAGCCTTCTTGAATGGACAAAATAAATAACTAAAAAGACCAAGGGAAAAAAGCAATAGAGTTATGTTGGTAACTACAGAAATGGAGTTTATGCTGATCCAACAATTGCTAACAACAGAAAATTGGAAGGCAATCTCAAACTTTTGGAACAAGCTAGGAATACAATCGAATAATTGATGCCAATCATATTCAACAATGCCAATGGTCTGGTCAGCAAATAATTAAAATGCATAAACTGCATCATATCAATTATCTTCCTGATACAGTTGTAAAAACAACCGGAGGCCTGGGGACCAGCCCAGCCCAAGTCCATGAAGAAATGAAAACTGGCATGAAAATGAAGCAAAGAGTGAAGACCTCAAATAATTCAAATGCATAAACCATATCATATCAATTGTCTTTCGGGTACTAGTGTAAAATCCCAGAGGTCCACAATGACAATTGCATAATGTGAAAAGTTGCAAGAAAATAAAGCAAAGAGTGAACACCTCAAATAAGCATTTTTCCAGTTGGGAAATTGCTGCATTTTTGTCCAAAGATCAACCACTTGGATTCCACATTGTCCAGCGATGGCAACACAAGCTTTCGCATAAGCACCAGCTGCCTCATTTGTCCTCTCGGACAACCCTGATGGGTCCTCAACGTAAGGATGCCTACATTTTTTTGGGAAACAACAAATTCGGTTCCGGCGTTGTCACTTTATAGTTCCAAACCAAAAATCTTTAGGAAAAAGAAACAAATCATGCATGAGTACAGAAGTTTAAAAGATGAAAAGCATAAGATCATATGGAAAAGGGTACTTTTTGAAGAAATCTCATACAACATACTCAATTAGAATGACGTGGTAGTGGCATTTCGAATTGGATACCACTTTAATACATCTTACAGTTTGATATATAAGACTCAAAGATCTCAAATCATTTATATAAGTTTTCCAGTTGAAATTTTCTACTTATATGTCATTACTCAAACCATGCAGAGAAATATTTAAAATAAAAAAAACAGTAACGTGTGTCAAAGAAATTTACAGAAGGCGTGCATCTTCATCAATAGGAGGAGGCGTGATGAGGATGATTTTAGTTCCAGGCCACCGCTTCTGAAATCCAACAAAGAACAATGTATATAAGCAAAAAGCATTGTAATGAAAAGAAGATTACAAAAATAAGTAATAGTTTGAGGGGAAGAAACAGACTTGCAAGCATTAACAAACCAAAGGTGGTTCGCTTAGAGAACAGTACTGCAACAGACAAACTCATTCAATTCTAGACCAAGAAAAGCTCCGGGTAGC
Source organism: Vaccinium vitis-idaea (assembly GCA_963854785.1). Taxonomy (NCBI): domain Eukaryota; kingdom Viridiplantae; phylum Streptophyta; class Magnoliopsida; order Ericales; family Ericaceae; genus Vaccinium; species Vaccinium vitis-idaea. The sequence goes on along the minus strand of OY978221.1, from coordinate 24,681,427 downwards.
AAAATTACAATGGCCTTGTTTGTTTCACAGTTTTAGTTTAGTTAGTTTTAGTTTTGTTTCGTAATCATTCCCCTCATTTCTCTCTCTATCTCTCTCCACTCATTACCCCTATCTCCAAAACTAAACTAAACTATTAAACGAACAGGGCCAATATATTCAAGTGCTAATTCTGGGCAATAGTCCTTACGATATCAAGGGGTAAGATCAGTTAAACACTCACATAGTCAATGTTTCTCCTTTCTTATGTGGAACAAGATGTTACATAACCAACCATTTCAATATCAACACAACATGTTGAATATCGTGAACCAAGATAAAATAAGATCGACTCCAGAAAAGATAAATCTCTTTTTTTCGGTTTGTTGTTACGGAAAGCATAGAAATGGAGACATTTTGTAAACACTCATGATAACATTTCAGAAGGAACTTGGAAACATGAACTAAAGCATATCTAAGTGCATAAAGCTCAACTATTGGTAATCAAACATATTTAGATTAGAAGATTGATTCACTTAGAAAAATAAACAAGCATATAATCAACAAGGACGTATTATTACATAACAAAGATTGTCAACTAAACTTCAAATTTGTTTTGACAAAACTTTATTTTGCTAAATTTTATTACTTATTTTTATGTGCTAGTCTTTCGTTGGAGACACTGAGATTTTGTTTCCATACTAGTACTACTGTTATCTTTCGGTGGCTTCAGGAATGCGACATCTCAGCTGTTGGGATGGAAAAAATGGAAATTTGGTTAGGTCTCTTGGTGCCATCTTGTTATTCAGAAAAATTGCGCAAAACCATTTATTTAGTGGGAAAACTATGACCAAGCCTTGCCAGCTGCTACCTAAAATACTGAGAGAAAGAGATTGATATCAAGAGTCAAGACAGACCATAAATGACAGATGCATTCCGATACAATAAATTATGTCAATGGAATTTACACTGGCACACATTTGCATATTGGAACAATATATTGAAGAAAAGATCAGAGCGGATGCCATCGTATAAGAACATGAGGGGAACAGGAAAAAAAAAAGGGCGAGAATATTAATACACTTCCATATGCATCAGAAAAGCTCTACAAATTAAAAAATGTTCAACATTTGGTTAAACTATCCCTCAATCAAAACCATATCATAAATTAATATGACTATTAAGAAATAGTCATAACAACGTAAATGTAACTGTGTAAGGGTCAGCCCAACCACTACATAAGACATTAAAGAAACTACTACCAAAACATTGGTTAACTCCATTTGTATGTATGTACCTAGATTCCCTACTCCCTCACTAGAAGGGCTTTCTAATGGGACCGAATACGCTTTCAGCTTGCTATTCTTTTGTAAAAAAAAAGTGAATTTGTTTTGTTAAATGGATTATGTGGGCCTTGACAGAGTAGAATGACAACAAAGGATTCATGCAACCAACCCAACAGAGGGACACTTGGTCTCGTCGTTAGTTTCATCAAACGTTGTTTAACAAAGGATTCATGCATGTTTGACATTCTGTTTAACAGGATGATGTATGGATCTACTGTTTGATCAACATGATATTAGAAAACTAAGGAGAGACACATAAGCACTAGCAGCCTACAAGGGCGTTCACACGTAAAAGAAAAAGGTCACAAAGCATGTGTAACGACAACAGCTTAGTGGAAAACAACAAAGGAAGCAATCGGACTTCATGCCTTGAACATTTTCATTGGCATAAAGCCATAAACTCTTCCTTGAATTGATCCTCCAGAGACCACTTCTCCTGTATGACTTGTGCGGGATTGCTTTAGTGATCTATATCCTCACAACTTTGTTGACCATGAATAATTCATGCAGGAATTGATCGTCAATATAAAAAAAGACAAATTCTTATGCAAGAACAAAACGAGTCAATCCCTCCAAGTAAAGGAAAATAATAAAGACACGCGAAAACAATAGCACGAGACAATAAAACTGTAATGTAAAGCTGTTTATCATTCCTATAGGTGTCAGGTGGAAGTGCAGTGATGTATGCAGATGAGGCATACTAATAGACCGTTGGACTTGACTTGAACCTTGCTGCTACATGACCGATCAATTCAGTCAAGCACTCGCCAACTATTTTCGTTGTTCAAGTGTTTGAAAATCGGAAAAATCATTAAAACCAAAAGCTCTGGCCTTCCACTCCATCTATCTATCTGTTGACACGAATATTTCTCCAGGGACAGGAGAAATTGTAGAGCCAACATCAAGTAGTGTTGAAAGTGAGCGGGCGTGCTAGGAGATGTAAAATCTCCAAATGTAAAGATGGACTAGCGCCTAAATCTGAATATAAAGAGGAACTAAGTTATTAAGGTTCGAATGCCTTGAACAAGGACTTCAACAACAAAAGAAAACCTAAAATTACATAGAAGAAATGGTAGAAGAAGAAGAAGAAGAAGAAAGGGGATGAGAGGTGATAGACATGATTGAGGAAGAAGGGGATCGACTAATTGAATAGTTAGGAAACAAAAACAACTTGCTGCTGTGAGCTTTTGGTGCGTGGACCTTTGTAATGTTGCACAATGATTTATATTTATAGAAATCCACAGGCCTTGTAACCGTTGAGGATAACCGTCCACTAGTTAGAACCATGATCCTTGAATTCTGCTTCTGTCCTGCCCATGTTGAATGATTGCCAAGTGTCCTTGTTTGGCCGAAAATAACTGCCCACTTTCTTAACAATTTCTCATATGTTATTTCGGCCTGATGGGAATTCAAAATTTCGAAAAACAATATTTCCTATAATTTAGGTAACTGTTTTATCTCTTCTTCTAGAGATAAATATCTCCTGAATTATAGGGGTTCAAGTTAACAAATTCCCGATCTTCTCCTGCCACATGTAGGGTCCAGATATGGTATAAACACTATCCAAGAAATGGAAGGGTAAAAGCCTTTGGTGTCCCCTCCAATCAAGAATTAGGGCCTCACAATCACTAGCCAATGTGCCTCTCATGCATTTCTTTGTTCATGGTTCAATGTTCTACGTTGATGATAATGTAGGGGAGGTCAGTATCAATAGAAGTTAGGCTGGTTGGTTTGCTTTCGCTGGTGGTCTTGGTTGTTATCATGTCTTTCGCTTGAATCATCGTTTGTAGGGATTTGGTTGCATGTTTGGCATTTGACCCTTGAGAAATGAAGGTCCTTTTGTTCATAGGAGCATCTACTGTTGCTTTCTTTTTAGAATAAGATTTACGTACCAAACAAACACACAAGAGAACCAAAAGATACACATGTTTTGGCAATCTGCCTATATCCCGTGGAAGAAGAATCCACTATGTACAAAAACATCATATATAAAACCATCACACAGCCTCCTCCTACTGCAATTTCTACTCGAAAATACATCATATATGCCTTCAAAGCACAACTTCGCACTCCGGCCCCTGGCCTAGGCCCTTGCCCATAAGAGGGCTTTTACAGTAATTATGAGAGTAAAGGCAATACAAGACACCTCGCAACATAAATGTCTACTAGCATGATCAAGCCTCTCCATGGTTACTACTCACTATGCTACTAGCCCTTTCATATTACCTAAAGCCAATCAGCAAAGAGAACTGCTCATACAACGGTCTTTGTGTCAAGATAGTGAATGGTAATTTATAGTTTTCCAAGTATTTAGCATCCAAAAAAGATGACAAAACTCATGCTGTTAACTTGAACTTGAAATAAGAAGTACTAATTGGAATAATAAGTGTGATTCCACTTGAAGCGGGCAAAGGAATATGGCATTCAAAGTTCAAACTCTTCCCTAGACAATCGACATGTACTCCACAGTTAACAAATTACCTTGATAACTTAACAGAAGAACTATTCTCTAGCCTTGGCAATTAACCAGCTCAAGCTCATTTTAGTTACCAATCAGAATCCAAAGATTCAGGGGTCGACCCCGGGGGGTGCAAAGGGGCCGTTTGGCCCCTGCATGCCTCCCGATTTTCTTCCTATTTGTAGTATACTTTTGGATTTTTTTTGTAAAATTACTGAAGAGTAGTCCTCGCAAACCAGGCCAAATTGGTAATCATGTGTCAGCCACTCCAAAGATTGACTAATATGTCACTTTGTTGACATGCAAACAAAATGATTGCTAACCCAAAAGTTGGGGCCAAGATTAACCGAATTTTTCAGAATTCTCATTGGACTTTGAAAAAGTGGGCCCACCATGCCCAATGCCAGGCCTCCATATCAGTTCATTGTGGACTAAACTCCAAATAACTGTGAATAAACTCTTAAGTCTACAAGGTGGAAAATATGCCAGAATCCATTGCAATTGAAATGCCATGATTATACGAATGAATTGCAATGTGCACGAGTGGGCATGGAGTGCCCACAAATGAGCCAAAAGGAGAAGAGAAAAAGAAAAGCAGAGGGCACACACGCAAACACGCGTGCATTACAGACACATTGATGGGAGGGTTTGGCGTAGCCCCACAAGGACAGGTGATGAAAAGAGAAACTTAAAGCCTAAACCATCATTCAAAGGAAAAATGATACTCCAGAAAAGATAGGAACACACAAAAGTGAAAAGAGAAGAGTGTGAGTGCTACCTTGAGGGAGGATACAATGGAGGAGAGGTTATTCTTATATTCATCAATGGGGACGTGTTGGAAGGCACAAGATCTATCAGGAAGACAAGCATCATTTGCGCCGAAAAACACAGTCACCGCCACTGGCGAGCCGTCAGTCACCTCCTTCTCCGGCGGAAACACCTTGTCCAACACCTTTAGGGCCCACCTTGTGTTGTACCCACTATACCCCCTTACCAGAAAATCCACCTAATCATCAGAACACCATAACCCCCATCAAAATCAAAGAGTACTAAAACAAATCAGGACACCATACCCTTCAAACAAACCGAAGAAAACCCATATCAAATAACTAAGTCCGCATGATGCATTACTTACATAACATAATCGATGTGGAAAGCAAAAAAAACTGTGAAAATAGAACAAATGAACAATTGCGAAACAAACAAAATGATCCTATTTTGTTGCAGCTTTAATGAAAATATTACAGCAATGCTACGGAATAGGACACAGATGTCTGAACACAAATTTAGACACAAATATATTCCGAAATGTTCAATGTTCAAACCGAGTCGGACTTATTTTTCAAAACAACCGACGTATGTTACATATGCAAATGTGTACCAATATGTCTTACCCTGCGAGAGAAGTGGTGAGCAAGGGAGGCGCCCCAGCCACCATCGGCGAACGAAGCTTCCGTGATGGAATCACCGAACAGATAAATCTTCGGCCTCATTTTTTCGACCTCAAAATGAAACTCTTGCAGTAGTTTCTGATGCCGTTTCGTATATGCTAAGTGCAAAGTACACTAATTAAATGCCATACTCATAAAAATCGTATCAAATCCATATAACTGCTCCCCTGCTCATTCAATCACACACCCAGAAAGAAGTACCCTTTGAGAGAGAGAGAGTACTTTTATTTACGGAGTAATTGTTTTTGTGAAAGATTAAGCTAGAGAGGTAGAGAGAGTTTGGTAAGCCTTGGCTTTTGGGCGCTCTCTTTGGTTTTTATGAGCAGTCCTACGACTCCTACTTACGGGTTCAAAGTCTGTGCTATGCGGCTCATTTGAGGCCCACCTTGGATCCTGATTGTTTATCCAAATCGTTCACTTTATTCGTTTTGTCGAGTATGTGGTCCTCGTTTTGTCGAGTATGTTGGTTCTTTATCAGCAGTCCAGCGACTCCTACTTACGGGTTCAAAGTCTGTGTTGTGCAGCCCATTTAGGGCCCACCTCGGGTCCCGATTTTTTATCCGAATCGTTCACTTTGTTCGTTTTGTCGAGTATGTGGTCCTCGTAAAAATTCATGTAGATCGGAGTTCGGTAACTATTTGATCGGTGACCATTTATCTTATTATTTTGTAGAAAAAAATCACCAACATTAGTTTCTTTGAGTCTTCTGTTTTCAAGACAAATACAGTCCAAATACATAGTTAAAGATCTCCGATCAATATAGATTTTTATGTGGGCCACATAGTCGACAAGACGAACAAAATGAACGATTCAAATAAAAAAAGGGACCCGAAGTAAGTTCCAAATAGGCCGCACAGCAAGCGTGTTGTGTGCACTTAGTGCAAGTGCACAACACAAACCTTTAACCCCCTACTTACACTGACGACCACAGATCCGATCACGATCCCAAATGGCTTGTAGCCGTACGATACACGTAGAATCCACAACATCGAACCACTGCAAAATCATCGGATTTGTGGTCAGTATCTCTGTATTCGTAGCACTTTTTATTCTTTATACATGGTCAATGATTGCAGTTTTATATGATAGTTTAATTTAAAAACTTAATCACCTAACATTAACAATTGAGGTTTAGAAAATAATACAGTATTTTCCAAGTTCCAATGGTCCCATTTCGGCCTTTAAAAAAGACCGGTAATTACTACCAGTTAACTTCATAGTGGAGTACATTGTAAGTACCAAGTTTCGGAGTTCTTTGTTTTGGCAATTCCGTTTGACAAAACACACATTTACATTGAGTTGTAATTTTATTTTTTAGAGTGTCTGTTTAGGTGTGGAAATGAATAATCTCTTTATGTAATGGTTGAGAGTGCGATAGTATGTATTTTAGTGGTGAGTTGAGTAGGTTATTTTACTAGTTCAGAAGTTGCTCAAGACTTGCTCGAGCAACATGTCCAGCAACTCTTCTGCCAAGAATAACTCCAGGACTTGCTCGAGCAACCTGTCGAGCAAGTTGGGCGCGGACACGGACAACTTCTATAAATATCGATGTGCTAGGGTTTTTTCATTATCTCTCATAACCTATAGCAGCTGCACTTTTTGGAAGAAGAGAGAGAGAAGTTTCTTGATCTTTTGAGTGATTATAACCTTGGAGTTTCAACACAATCGAACAATCGTACAACTACATGTTCATCTCCAAGAAGTTCTCTACAATCTAGAGAATACTTTTCGTGGGATTTCGAAAGTATCCAAGGAAGGCTTGTGCGATTCAAGGCGTTGGCGATCAAGATCACTGGGTGCGGTGTATGTGTGACTCGGCAGGTGATACTTAGAACGTTGTGAGGATTTACATCGTTTGGATAGGTATATCTGTAAGTGCACAATGAGTATAGTGATTTTGATTCCTTCCCGCGGTTTTTTACCCATTTAGGGTTTTCCACGTATATCTTTGTGCTGTGGGATTTGACTGCTTGCGTGAATTTCTGCTGGTAGTATTAACTAGTGATTCGCATTCATACTGTTAGGGTTTTTTTACGGATTTTTAGGGAACCCTGATTTTTCAATTGGTATCAAAGCGAGCTGCTCCTTCCGTTAGGATTTATTTTCCTAGAGCAGATCCATCATGAGTATGAATATGAATCTCGTGTCTATAAATTTACCTATACTTGATGCTAAATCTGATTGCAATAGTGAAAGTAATATTTTTTGTGGTGTTGAAACTAACCAAACAAGTGATGGAGAGGATAAATACGATATCAAAGATATGGCTATAACTATGAAAAACTTTAAACATTCTTTTAAGAAAAAACTTGATTTAGGGTTAGCCGCCAAGCTAAAGCAATGCGAGAAAGAGAAAATTGATGTCTTGCATGAACTTAATGTGTTTAAATGCAAAAATATGAATCTTGAAAATGATGTGCATAGACTTTTTGAGACTAACAAGCTTCTTGAATCAAAAGTAGCAAAATTACAAGTTGAACTTGACAAGTCCAATGCTACTTTTAAGAAATTGAACACAGGTACACAAGTCTTGAATGAAGTTTTAAGTGTTCAAAAGGTAACTTCAAACAGAGAAGGGCTTGGATATACAGGAAAGGCTTCAACACATACGGTGGAAGGAAAAACGGATTTTATTAAACCAAGTAGCAGTGCTCCCATTCCTCCTCCTATGGCCAATAAAACCAAGTCACGTGTCAAAGAGAACAATGTTAAACAGATGCACACAAAGCCAATTTTTTCAAAGGCAAATGCACAAAGTACCATGGGTGAACATTCCACCACCAAGCGTGGCGAGGTAAATTTTTCTACATATACGCCTACTTGCCATCATTGTGGTATTAAAAGTCATATTAGACCTCATTGTAGGAAATTGCATGCTCCAATTACTTTCCACATGGACTTAGCATATTCTCATGGTTTCAACAAACATGTGTCTACTTGTCATAATTGTGGAATGATTGGTCACATAAGCCCAAATTGCATGAAACTACACACCCATTGTCTTTCACATGCTCATAAAAAAACGAATTTGCATAAAAATACTCAATTTGTACCCACTTGTCATTTTTGTGGGGTGAAAGGTCATATTCGACCAAATAGCTTTAAACTACATGGGTACCCTGTTGCTCCACCCCAATATCATCAAGGTAGTAAAAAGGGGGTTATGTATCATCATGTTAGTTATGGTCGGGATCGAACTCAAAGCTATAGACATAATATAACTTCTCATAAAAAGAATACTAATGTGATAGCTAAACATGCACCTATAGTTGTTGAAAAAAATAAAAAGGGCAAGACTAGACACATTTGGGTTCGTAAAAATGATTTAGTCTCTGCGGTTGATGATGATCTTGACTCTGTAGATGACTATAGTTCATTTGGAGAGTTTGGTCTTGCCTTTTGAGGCTAGGCAGTGGTTCCATAATCTAGGTTTTTATTTGATCTTGCATATCTTAATACCTAGATTTATGGAGTTTTAGAGTTTGTTTCATAGTTGTCTTCTTTTTATTTTCTTTGAGTTATTATATCAAAAAAATTCAAAAATTTTATGTCTATTTATCAGTTGTTATGTGGATTGAGGATGATGCTTGCGCCCTTGGATTGTATTCCAATGATATTTCCCCAAGCGTAGGGTTTAGGCCGGCGGTAGCATAATAACCGGAAGTCCTGGTCGAGTCCACAGAGACTGAATGCGCGGAGCGTGAGTGTTGATTCGCGAATGAGGGTTTAGCCTTAAAGCGGCAAACTTGGCTTTGTAGTTTTGGGGGTGGATTTCACTTAACTTCGTGAATGACACGAGATTAAAAAGACTAATTAAAACAAGGCTAAGTCAAGGGGTTCACAACACCCATGCCTTAGGCCGATTCGTTCTCCTCTAAGATAACCGGCTCGGGGACGTCGTTAAACGACCCCGAACGGAAGATTTGGTTCTTAAACTCGTTTGATTAGAAATGGTGTTTCTCAAAGAATAGGATTCTTGTGCCATTTATACAAACATTTTGATTGATATCACCCTAAGCATCACACGTGCCAAGTGGTCAAGCCCTTGGCTACATGTGATCAACGGGATTAACAAATTCAAATTTTGATACATAAAATTAATCCTAACTCTTTGATTAACAAGCAATGTTTGTAATTTGGCGAGGAGAGCAAATCAACATAAGTCACGGGGTGCTACTCACCCCATGACCGAGCCTATACCAACTACTCAATCATAACTACGGAAAACATGACCAATTTTATAAAGGAAATAAAGAACATGATATATGACATTGAAAACTGATTTTTAGTGAAGATTATAAACCTAACTACAACATTAGTACTTAAGAAAATCGCAAACAACACTTAGAAGGTAGAGATTTCGGAGGAAGTAGCTAGAAAAACACGGAAATGAAATACTTCAAGGAAATGAAAATAAACTAGATTTATATAGAGATCTCAACAAGTACTACAACATTAAAGAAGATGGATTACCTTGAAACTAAGTGAAAGTGCTTCAAAATCTAGAGAGAAGGCAGAGCTTAAGCTAAGGACAAACTAATGGAGGTAGAGAGAGAAGGTGAAATTATGAGCTACCCCTAAAAATCTGAGGTTGGGGACCCTTAATAGGCCCCAAAAGTCGTCCAAAGTTATTACAAAAATGCCACAAGATATTTCCTGATCGGGCTAAAAAGTTGCAGAAAAATGCAGCTTCAACCGGTAGAACAAAAATGCTCTACCGGTTGAAAAACTGTCTGTTCCCATTCAACCGGTAGAGCAAAAAGTGTCTACCGGTTGAAAGTGTAAAAACTAAGAATTCTTTAAGTCTTGATCCCTTGACCTTCCGGCTTGTCATCACGACCTCTAGGCTTCTCGAGTCTTGTTCAAAACTTCATTCCTTGATTCCCGGGACTCAGTGGCGGGGTGCGATGTGGCCTCCGGTGCTCGGGCATCCGTTGGTTTAACAATGGCGTCAAAACACGCCCTAGTTTTCCCTTTTTTTTCCTAAAACTACAAAAAGCAACCTTGCGCGAAATTAATAGTTTAAAGCAATAATATGCGCATGTGTGTGATCAAAGTGAGCGAGATAAGCCCCATTATTAACACTTTTGGGGGCTTATCAGATGATAGACTTCAGTGCGTAGTTGAATATCATCAGATTTTATGAACATGTTCATCCGTATTTTTTATTGTACTTCTTTCCACCAACAAGTCTGTTCCTTTAGCACCATTATTCCTGGGAACTTTGTACAAGAGGCTAGATCTTATTGTGCCAGCTGCACGACTTTCCAAAGGACGTTATGATATATGCACTTATGCTCACATAGGTTTTCTGGGGATGTTCTTCTATGAACGATTTGCTTTGTGCTCCTCTTCCGAACGTATTTAATGCAGGACAGAATGAGTGTCGTGCAGCGAGGTGGATGAATGGCCTAACTGTCGATGGTGGGACACATATCCTTAGAGTTTGTGGTGGGTTGGCATCCGTGGTAGATGATGAGAGTGGATTCATCCCTCGGCCGTATGTGGAGGATGTTGAGCCTTTTGGGATATATTCTAAAGAGACAATGAAGGAGTCCATGGGTGCTGTGAAAGCGGATAGGAAATTGCATGCTGTGCTAAATATTCTCATTCTGGGTGGATTGCCTTGTTATGTTGGTGAGATATTTGGCGAGGTGATTTATAATCCCATTAGGGTAGCACGTCAATTTGGATTGGATCAAGGTGTGCCGCTGATACTACCTTCTACGGAGGGGACAGATGTTTGGAGGCAGTATCTTACAGAGGAATGGAGTAAGGATCCAGACGTTGCCCGAGCTGTTGTGGCATTTCCGGGTGAGCAAAGGGTTGGCCACTAGATGGTTGCTTGGCGCGAGTTTTTGAGGAAGAATTTGGGGTCTTTTTTCAATATTTTGTGAAGAGTGTTCCGGATTTTCTGAAGGTAGATAAAATAGACCCGAACAACTAGGGTCCGAGTTTGTGTACTCCCTCTTCTTCCTCGTGCGCTTATCGGGACAAGTGGGGTTATTCAATTTTTAAGAAAGATGAGGTACTAGCCATGGTGGATATTTTCGAGTGTTGCTTGTGCAAAGGGTGGAAAAATGTTGAGGAAGTTACCTTTTGCTAACCTCCCATTGGCGAAAAGAAAGCGGGTAAAATAAAAAAATTCTTTTGATACGGTATACATTCGTACATACATATATGTATACATTTTTTTTTATATATACAATCTTTCATCTCCAATTTTTTATTTTGTTTTTCTTTTTTTGTTTTTTGTTTTTTTTTGTGGTACCCAGGTTTCAAATGACAGTTGTACTAGTGTGCATGGCCTCCGTAAGGGGGGGGCAAATGGGGAGAATTTTTGGCAATGTAAGCGAAGGATTAGACGTACCGCTTGATGATTTGAATGATGTGGGGTTGCTTTCTGTGGATCTGGAGAGGGGGAGACTCACTTCAAGCTCATCTCGTCGGCATGGGGTGGGGAAACAATTAAGGAATATCCTCAAGCCTTCTTCGACGGAAGTATTAGTGGATGATGAAAATGAGAAGAGTTTGGAGGAAGATGGTAGTGCAGATAATTGTAGCAATGAGTTCAATGGAAGTGAATTGGAGAGTGAAGTAAGGGGAAGGAGGGATGAGGAAGTAGAGAAAGAGAAGAGTAAGAGGAGGGATTGACTACTGAGGTGGTGTTTGCTTCCAAGGAAGTGGCTCGTCCGAAGGAGATTGATTCGTCGTCTTTGCAAGTGGATGGGGGAGAAGCTGCTCATCTAATGGGGACTTCCTTCGTGCAACCGAGTAAGAATCGTGATAGTGCAGCATCGATAATTTTGAAGGTAGGAGTTGCTTTTGGCTTCGCCATTTTTGGCAAGGCTTCATTTGTGGGAATGGGAGGGATGCAGGGAGTGAGTAATTTTGGTAATGATGCGGCGATGATGCCAAGGGTAGTGAGGGCGGTAGCTACTCCATTTAGGTTAACTACGAAACTTGTGGTCTCATCTTTACCTGAGGTGGCTAGGGGAGTTTTGGCCACTCCATACGAATCGACTGGTGAGGTTGTGGCTGGCAGCATTATGGAAGAAAGAGATGGTGACTTTGTCGTGGTCCGTCAAGATGACAGTTCCGTTGTGCTAAAGAGGGAGGGTGAATCGGTAACAGTAAAGTTGGAGTATTTTGATGGTGTTGAGGATCCGTACAAGCAACGAGTGCTATATATTTTTCGAATTCATCCGAGCACGTTTATAGGTCTTGGAGCTCTTTCCACTTTTGCTAGGAGGTATGTTTTGGGTGACTTTGGAAAGTACATGGAGTTCTTGGATAGTATAAAATTATCTACCGCCCATGCTCAAGATTTGGATTTCCTTCACAAGAGGCTGATGTCATTGAAGAGTGACGGCTTAGAAGTAAAGTGGCTGTTGGACCGAAATGAGCGTTTCGTAGCTCATCTAGAGGTGGCTAGGTGGCACAATAAGGTGGAGCAAGTCGGAGTTTCTTTACAAACTGCTATGGGTACCATAGCTCATTTGGAGGGGGTATTTCTACAAGTGGAGGAGAATCTTGGAAAAGCCAGAGCTCTTGTAGCTAGTTTGAAGGAGGAGGAAGCTTTTTCCGTGGAAAAACTTAATGCGGCGTCCGAATTAGCTATTTCAAAGTTTGATCGTGATGGGTCGGCGGGGAAAGGCTTGAGTGGCTGAAATTGTGAACATGGAATTATGGCTTTATCTTGTTCCCCCTTTTTTATGTTAGTTGAAGTAGTCTAGTCAAACTGATGAACTAATGTGCCACGTTTGGTACTTTATGTTTTTTGTACTTTGTTCACTTGTTTTTCTTGTAGCATTTCGGAAGCCCCCCCCTAATCTGTGTAGGAAACGAACAAGAAAAGAGAGAGAAAAAGAAGAAAAACAAGTTATTTGTTTGGTAGCCCCCTTTTTTTTTCGTTAGAAACAAGATGTGAATAATTGCTAAGCTGATGGCTTGGACAAGTATGGTTCCCTTAGTGAAAAAAAGAAAAAGAAAAGGAACTAGTGGAAAGGTAAGAGGATGAATAGAATGTGCTTTTTTTTTAAAAAAAAATACAAAAAAACTATGGCAATGTCTCTGCTTGTGAGAAAAGAAAAAAAAATGATAACGTCAGTCGCTAAAATGTTGATGTGCTTCTATTTTAACTCTGATGGTTGCGCCCCAATATTCTTCCGAGGCGTGCCTGCGGGTGGCAATACAAGATGGCGCTTCTAATTGGGCTTGGTGTATAATTCTCAAGTGAGAGTGTCGTAAGGCAAGTGGCTCTTTGGTGGATAATTGTGAGTTCAGATTGGGTAGTGTGTGGCCCCTCGATTAGGCTAGGCGTATAACGCCCAATGTGTGAGGGTATTGTGGAAGACTCTCTTCGGCGAATAGTTCTAAGCTCAGATTGGGTAGTGTATAATGCCTCCAATTAGGCTAGACGTATAACTCCCAAGGGGTAAGAGCATTGTAAGACAATTGCTCTTTTCGGAGGTGAGAGCATTGTGAGACAATTGCTCTTTTTCAGAGAGTGATTGCGAGCTCAGGTTGGGTAGCGTATAGGCCTCCGATTAGGCTAGACGTATAGCTCCCAAGGGGTGAGAGCATTGTGAGACAATTGCTCTCTTCGGCGAACAATGGTAGAATAATAATGTCTTTTAATTTTGGAAGATACTGGAATCCGAAAATGCATTTTGTTTATTACATCCGACGTACCAATACTTGCATTTCGTATTGATAGGCGCCCAATAGAGTACAATCAAGTCGGTCATGGTTCCATAAAAACCATATTCCTTCTAGCGAGTTTGGAGTTGGGGGGTGGGTCTATGATGGTCGAACTATCGAACCCCAAATCGGAAATCACTTGCTTGGCAGGTTCTCCTCCGATCCAAGTGTTAGAGATGATCATTAGGTCTGGTTGGTGTAGTGTGACTGTGTTTAGGAACAGTCGATAGAAGTTCCTGCTCCGAGCCCCGTTACAATTCCATAATAAAATTTTCATAGAGGGGTGTCGTGCGGGGTGAGGTGTGTTCTCCTGGGAGTTTGTCAACTCTTAATCTTCTTCATCCATTGTTATGAAGCCTGGTTCTAGGCCTCCATTTGGGTCGATCGCATGGAAGGTTGTGATAGAGAAACGGTAGGACGGTTGGTGGAATATCATCGTTTGGCTAGCTACTATGCGCAGATGATCAACACTAACGGTCGAGATGACCTTAGCTCGTTGTATATGATAGGGCAATATGAGTTCCTCATCGTGAAAGAGTCTATGATTGCGTAACGGGAGGTCATCCCGTGTTCGTCAAATCTGTAGAGACGGGAGTGGAAGAGAGTCTCATGCTCGTCTGATGCCTTCGGTGATCATGCCCGAGTCAAATTCGATTCTTTGAAAGTGTTGATCCGCCAAGTGTTAGGGGACTCCTCCCCTTGCAAACCATCTTGGTGGTGATGGTATTTCCTCTCTTAGGAGAAGGATTGGCACATAGCATGTACCTGGGAGGTGCTTGAATCTGTTGATGTATCGCCAAATTGGCGAGTTATGCCCTGCTCGGGGTGAATTGAGGATCTGGGTAATTGGGGATCGGTTACTCATGGTTCCTTTGTTGGAAAGAGAAAAAGTTTGAAGGGAAATATTGGGCGAATGAAATGTGTTTTGTGTTCTTCTCCCTTCGTGGAGCATGGCTTTTAAAGGGGTTTGTAAAGGGCTTTTCACATGGATAAGTCGAAGTTGATGGAACGTCGAGTGATTGCTTATAGCAGAAGTGATAGGACTTATTATGACTCAGCAACGCTTGGCTGACACCATGACTTCGGAGGTATTAATGATTGTGATTGGAGGGATGAAGTCACAAACCTACTATTGTGATCTTTTTTTTTTTTTTTTGGGAGATTTTAAGGATGGAAATGACAACTCAAATTTCTAGCATGCGAATCTCATTTATGATTCATGAGGGGTGGGACTATGTATAGGGATGTGACAATTCATGTCGCTACATTCCAATTTGTACTTGGGAAAGTAAATGGAGACTATACGTGGTGAGAACTTGAAAATTTCATTCACTTGCTTGCGAACTACATTGCATTGCTAATGTTTGAATCGAACTTCTTGGTTAAATTAAACGAAAAACAGAAAACCTCTTCTTTTTTTTGGTTACATTAGGCAGTTGCTAGGGGTGGTATGCTTTCAACCACCTCGAGTTGATTGGCGCCATGGTGGTTTCGAAGTCGGGCCTGGAGATGCGGTAGTAGCCGTCGGCGTTTGCTTCTTTGACTAGGAAGGGACCTTCCCATTTTGCTGCGAACTTTGAAGCGAAAATTCCCCTCATGACATGAGGAGTGGCTTTGAGAACTAGGTCACCTTCCACGAATTGCCTTGGTTTGACTAAGGTATCATAAGCTCGAGCTATCCGCCGTTGATAAACTCGTAGGTTGGTATGGGTGCGGTCTCTTCTTGCAACCAAGGCTTCCAACTCGCTTGGTCACTCATCATAGAGAACTTCACTTCAGAGGGCCATTCTTGCTGAGGGTACAACTATCTCTAGAGGTATACACTAGGGAAAATGGGGTCATCTGGGTGGGTCTTCTTTTGGAGGTGCGATATGCCCATAAGGCCATGGGTACAGCATGGGACCAGCCTTTTTGATGGTCTTCCAATGTGCAGTTGAGTATCTTCAAAAGAGTTTTTTTGGTTGCCTCAGCCTGCCCCGTTGCCTTGTGGATAATATGTCGTGGACTTATGGTGAGTGATGTCATATGAGTGTAGACACCCCAATTTAAACCCATGAAAGTCCTTGGCATCCCCGAGGATGAATATGCCTGATAAGAGCACACAAGGCTTGATTGTGAACTTGGAAACCCCTTCTAAACCTCTTCAAAATAAACCCAATCTTACACCACCTTCTAGTACATTAAAAACCCTCTTTATCGACATATAATACGCCCCAATCCATTTTGAAATGAGGGAGATGTGCCCGTTTTACCAAAATCACTTGTTTCCCCGACCTTCTAAGGGTAAAATGGTTACATATTTTGATATGCAAATCATCTTGGGTTCAAGCCACTTGGGTTAGAAAGTATACTTGACAAGTTTTCCAACGCTTCAAACTAGGGATGACAATGGTTCGGTTTGGTCCGGGTTTTGCGATTACCATACCCAAACCCAAAGTATTTATCTATATCCAAATCCAAACCGATATCCGATGGGTATGAATTTTAGTGCACCATAACCAAACCATATGGATTTGGATTTTATCCAAACCACACCAAACCTGCATTAATATTCATTCCATTAATGAACATATGAAGGAAAAAGATTATATATTAAAATTAAAAAAAGTAATATACCATATGATTTTTCCATTAAACACCTAAATTCCAACATAATAAAAGAAAGTAACTAAATAATAAACTTTTCTTAAGAGGTTCTTATAGAGACTCTTAAGATTTTTAAAGGATTTGAGAGGAATAAGGAGGGAAATAAAAGAAAAAGTCACTGAAAGTTATGAATTGAAAAATAAAAATTACATGTACATAAAAAATAATGTGTGTATATATATATATATATATAATATTATATGGATCGGTTTGGGTTTGGGTTTGGCCGAATACTTGCTAAGACCAAATCCAAATCCAAACTCGCTGGGTATCATGTTTTAAAAACCAAACCAAACCCACCCCATGGGTAGAAAAAAATATAAAAAACCACAACAATTGGGTTGGTTTGGTTTGGGTATCCATTGGTTTTGGGTGAAATTGCCATTCCTACTTCAAACCATGCGCAAAATGGAGTTTGGTAGCACCCGGAATGGCCCTGCAAAGTTTGGAATTTTGTGCTGTCTCCTAATCCAGGCGCCTGGATTCCCCTATTCCAGGCGCCCGGATTCACTCCAGATACTTGCTGTCCAAGGTCAAGTTAGTGGGGAGGAGCGTCTTGGAGGATTCTTTGGGGATATTTTTTGCAGAATTCTGTTAGATTGAGTGGGAGGGATATGATGACACTACTTGAACCTTTTGGATGACCCCTAAGCCAACTTAATGGCCATTTTTTTAACCCTCCTTTGCCTATATAAAGCCCTCATCTCTCTCATTTGGGAGGATCAGCTCTCACCTCTCTCCCTTACTGTTATTCTGCCCAAATATTTCCAGAAACTCATCCCCAACTGATCCCTCTCAATTCCATCCATTTTTAACCATCAAAACCCAATTTTTCCCATCCTAGCTCCATATACTCACTTGATCCCATCCATACTTCACCCTCCACACACAAACCCCCACCATTCAACCATAATCAGCTCTCATTGGTTCTGAAAACCCAAGTCCAGTAGCTATAAGTCCACAAAACTCACTCTAAAACTCATTCAAGTTCATCAATCAAGCCTAAAAGGTAGTTTACCTACCAAGTTGTGTTCAAATGGCCCTGAGGGGGACTCAACCAAGTTCTTACTAGTCTTTCTATGCTAGTGGAGTACTTGGAAGAGGTTTGAAACATGTAAGGAAGAAAATCATTTTTAGCATTCAAGCATTCAAGCTCATTGTTAACATATTCATTATACCAAAGATTAGATCATTTTACATTCTTTCTTTCTATTTTATGGTCATAAACCTGTTCAATAGTTCATCATATGCATAGAAGATCATGGTGCTTGCTAAGAATCAGTTTGACATGTTTCATTGCATCCATAAAGCATCTAAAATCAAGCCTCTTTTAAGTTCATATCATGCATTTGAGTTGAGCTTGAGGTTCATTCCACTCATTGTACCCTTAAACATCATTTAGAGTATGTGTGAATAAATCGTGAGCATTACATTTGGTGTTCACTGCTGAAAATGAGGTTTTGAAGTTGCTGTCTGGAAGGCCATCCAGGCACCTGGATTGGCCCATTCCAGGTGCCTGTATTCAATCCAGGCGCCTGGATCTGCCTAATCCAGGCGCCCAGATTGACATCCAGGTGTGTCAAGCTTGATGTTTGTAATCAGTTTCTGAGGCATCACAGGGCAGTTTGAGGGTGATTAAATGAAGTTTAAGTGTCTCGAGCATGTAGGATAATCATTCACGACATTTGCACAAGCATCCACGTTTATTTCATTAATCTTATTGATGCATTTATGTGTTCTCGTATGAATATGTGATCAAAGTCCATTCAAACAACATTTTCAAAATCCCTCAAGCATTTAGTAGAGAACGGTGGTCACACCGGGCGATAGGGGTGCTTTAAATTCCTTCCCCTCTCGTAACCTAGCTCCCGGACCCGAGAAATCTCATTTTGAGAGGCCGGTAAAGCATTTTCTATTCCGAGGGCAAAAGAGTCACTTTTCAAAAGGTTTCTCGGGTACGGTCCTCAAACCCGGGTGGCGACTCCATTCAATCAATCAAAACCGCTTTCCAAACCAAATCAATTTCGTGGACAATTCCCGCGAGTGTTCACAATGAGGCAAGGAGTTGTCCCACTTGGCAATTGACGAATGGTGTACCATTGTCCTAGAGGATGGTCTTTAGGATTCCAAATCGGCATATGATGCATTCTCGGATGAAATTTGAGACTGCCCCTCCGATCGCCCTTCGGATGGGGATGGCTTCCACCCATTTTATATAGAGTTTTGTTGCCGTGATTATCCATATGTACCCTCTTGAAGCTGGGTTGAGAGGACCAATCAAATCCATACCCCCCATGTGTGAAATGGCCATGGGGTTCCAATAGCTCGAAGATCGACGGCAGGGGAGTGGATCATATTGCCATGGACTTGGCATGCTTGGCATCTTCTCACGTGACCCTTTGCATCTGCTTCCATTGTGGGCCAATAATATCCCATGTGAAGTAGGTGTTGGTACAATTTGGCTCCTCCTTGGTGCTCGTCTTTGTGGCCACTTTCTAGAGCTTTTGAAATCTCTGAGCCTGCCAAGCATCTGAGGGGTTTGCCCTCAAAACTTCGTTGATAAAGGTTCTTGGTTATGGAGGAAAAAATTAGGATTAGGAGCTCGCTTCTTAATTATTTCTTCGTCGGTCCGATCTGGAGGTAGAGTGCCTTCGAAGAGAAAGTCGATGTAGGGTTTTCTCCAGTCGGTGTAAAATCCAATGAAGTTACATTCTGCCTTGGAGGGGTTTTCTCGGCACTTGAGGCATTGGCTCTGTAGTTCAGTGGCTTCTTTAGACATGTCGGGCCAATAGTAGCCTTGCCGTTGGAGTCTTCGGTAAAGGCTCACGTCTCCCGTTCTGCATGACCATTCATGTACCTCTTTAATTTTAACTTTTGCCTCCTCTGTCTCCACGCAACGAGCTAGAAGTCCTCCATATCCTCTGAAGTATAGAACTCCTTGGTAGATGGTGAAATGCTTCAAATTGTTGAGGGTGGTGGCTCTGGAGTGATTCTTAAGCTCGTTAGCAATGGGGGTCCTCCAATCTTGGGTTTCCGGCTCTAGGAAAATTTCAGCCGCTGAACAATGCATGCTCCATTTGATGATCTCAATCTTTGTTGGTTGTTCAGAAACTTCCACTTTGGAGGCTAGGGTGGCCAAGGCATCTTGGTGCCGATTTTCCGAGCGAGGGGCATGCTCCAATCTGAGGGTGTCGAATCTATCACTCAACCTTTGCACGATGGTCCTATAGGAGGCCAAAGGAGGTTCCTTGATGGAATATTCACAGTTTGTTTGTCTTACAACTAACTTGGAGTCTCCTTTGATGCAGAGGAGGGTTATGCCACAATTCAGGGCGGCAAGAAGGCCGAGAATGAGGGCTTTGTATCCTGCTTCGTTATTGGAGCTACTGAAGTCTAGTTGGTAGGAGATGTTAATCTTTCCTCCGCTTGGAACTGTTGAGACTATTCCCGCGCCTCCACCTCTGGTTGTAGATGAACCATCAAACATTAGGCTCAATTCTCCCACCTTCGCTTGTGCTGCTTGGAATTCGTCTCATGGGAGCTCTTCTGAGGGGGGCTCGTAATAGCCACTAGGGAAATGAGCCAAGAGATCCGCTAGGGCTTGGCTCTTCACAGCTCTGGGAGCTTTGCAGATAATTTCATATTCAGCCAATGATAACAACCATCGAGCTGGCCTACCTGCCAGAGCTGGTCGAGTCAAAAGTTATCTGATTGGGTCACACTTTGTGATAAGGTGGACGGAAAAGGTGAGGAGATAATGACGGCAAAGGTGAGGAGATAATGGCGTTCAATTAGGGAGTAACACGCTTCCGGCCCTTGTATCACTCTACTGATGTAGTAGACTGGCTTCTCGAATTCGTCTACTTCTTGTGCCAACAAGGCTCCAACGGATCGAGGGGTGGAGGTGATGTATAGTAGGAGGGGTTTCCCTTGCTGAGGAGGAGTCATGGTCAAAGGCAAAGTTAAGGTCGATTTCACATCCTCAAAAGCCTTATGGTGCTCTTCCTTCCAGATGAATTTGGTATCTTTCTTGATCAAGGAACTGAAGGGTTGTGTGATCTCTTCCATGGCGGGAATGAACCTTCTCAAGTAAGATGTTCGCCCAAGGAATGTCCGAACCTCATCTATGTTGATTGGGCGTGGCATTTCTTTGATAGCCATGATTTTGGCGGGGTCCAGATCAACCCCATGACGATGGACCACGTAGCCAAGGAACTTGCCCACTGTGACCACAATAAGAAGTCCGATGATTTAGCATCTTGGAGTTGTTATTGGCATAAATGTCAAATAGGGCGCGGCATGTGGAGAAAGTCTGGTCGGAATAAAAAATGTCATTGGTTGGTGCGTACTCTTCATAGAATTCTCCCAAAATAGGGAGGCCATTAATTCGATGGAGATCCCAAAGAGAAAATCCAAGTTCCCCGTACAATGCATGAAAGGTATTTGTAAGGACCCGTGTTTTAAAATAATTTTTTCGTTAATAATGTTGGGGAAGTGTGAGGAAATGAAAATAGACTAATAGGGTCAATGTGAAGTTAGTATTGCATTTGGGTCTTTGTGAGATGCATTATGAACAAGAGAGAATTATGAACATGAGGGGTGTAAGTGTGATTTGTGGGAGTGCATATAGATATGTATGGCTGGTTTTGCGCAAGCAAAACACTTCTCTTCCCCTCCCAAAAATACACCGGCAGTCTCTCTCTCTACTCCTATCCAAGGTCTACTCCATTCCTCCACAAAATTTGCACCTCTACACCTCATTTCTTCAAGATTTACCTTCATATTCGTCATCTACACGCGATTTGGAGTCTGGGTTTCTTTGGAATTGCTTGGTGAGGTCTCACTTTGTTTGGAGTTGCAAGAACAAGCTAGGGCTTTCACTCTCTCATCCTTGGAGCTAAACCCTTGAGGTAGGGGACAATCTTCTACCTCCTCTAAGTGTATATTGATTGAATGAGTGCATTGTTCTTCTCCTTGTTCCTAAATCCCTTGTTGAACTTGATTATCACCATGGAATTGAATTTGAATCTTGAATAACTTTGGGTTTGCATATTTGGTTGATAACTCTATGAATTGGTTGTGAAGATGTCTATATCCTTTGCCTAGTTGTGTTTGAAACCTCAAATTGGACTTGGAATGAAACCCCCATCAATTTGAGCAAGGTTGTTAAAATTTCACCCGAAACCCAGGTGGATCGATCCACCCTTAAGGTTGGATCGATCCAAAATGCTCTGTTGGCATTTTGAACCTCTCTGGATCGATCCACTAGTTGTCCGGATCGATCCAAAACCTTCTGTTTTGCACTCAGCACATTTTGGATCGATCCACACATTTCTTGGATCGATCTAGAACCTGTGGATCAATCCACACATTTCTTGGATCGATCCAGAACCTGTGGATCGATCCACACACCTTTTGGATCGATCCAGATTCCTCCTGTTCAGACAGATTTTTGACCCAACTTCGCGGGCACGCCCCGGCTTCGTCCGAACTCCGATTGAGGCGATTCTTGGACCCTTGGAAAGCTCTATGAGTCTACTTTCAAATTCAATTGATCTCATATTCATAGCCTTTGTATTTTGAGAGAAATATGTTTTTTTCCCCTATCGGTATGTCTGATTTTCTCGAGATTCATAGTTCCATTTTCATGTTCCTTTGCTCCGGGCCTTCATTGGTCCTTTCAAGACTCCTCGAATTGACCTCTAAGCTCCGGTAACCTATCGTGGTACATTTTATGATTAGACTTGGTCTCACACGCTCTTGGACACGTGTTAACTTCGGTACAATCAACACACTACGAGTTTTTAAACTAAGTGAATTACATGGATGTTTTGGACACTTGATGGTTTAATAAACTTTTGAAAATGATGGTTATCTATTCTAGGGCCACCATGTGGTGCGTCCCTAGCCATGGGTGTTTGGAGCCCACGAAATCCGGCAGGGGTGTTCGGAGCCCATGAAATCTGGCAGGGGTGTTCGGAGCCCACGAAATCCGGCTGGGGTGCTCGGAGCCCACGAAATCCGACAGAGGGATTTATTCCCTATTTAAAAAAAAGTGGTTATTTGCGAAGTATTGTGAAATGAAATGTTTTATGAAAGTGACGGTGTTTTGAAGGGATTGAAACCACAACACGAAATGTAACGTTTATGAGGAAACCTATGGACACTTGGGTTTGGTTAGGTCTTTGGCGCATTTCCTAGACACTCTATCATCAAGTTGATCTATCTTGGTCCATTTTAGCTTACTCATTCATATGTATTACATCATCATGTGCATCTTTCATTCTCTATACCCTTAGCGTTGATAGAAAGGTTTCCTACTGGGCTAGTGAGCTCAACCTATCATTTTCAGGTACTCGGCAAGGCACGTGATTGGAATGCTTGGCGTGTGGATGCATATCATGAAGCACATTTGACATGGATTTATATTATCTTCTCCATAGTTAATATATTTTGGGAGATGATCTTGTAACTTTAATTACTTCAATCTTTTGACAAAACTTGGTTTATGTAATAACTCTTAACTATTCATTACTTATGCATGGGTACGGGTACCTCTTGTAGAAACTCAGT
Organism: Vaccinium vitis-idaea; assembly: GCA_963854785.1. NCBI lineage: Eukaryota > Viridiplantae > Streptophyta > Magnoliopsida > Ericales > Ericaceae > Vaccinium > Vaccinium vitis-idaea. The sequence continues at coordinate 24,658,274 of OY978221.1, read as the reverse complement.
GTACTTTGACTTTGACCTTTCAACAATGTGTAAGGACCCGTGTTTTCTATAAATTTTCCGGAAATAATATTGGGGAAGTGTGAGGAAATGAAAATAGTGCTATATGGGGTCAATGTGAAGTTAGTAATTGCATTTGGGTGTTTGTGAAGCACATTAGAAACATGAGGGGTGTAAGTGCTAGTGTGAGAGTGTGTATAAACAAGTTTACATCAGATTTTTTTTTGGGCAAAACACACACACCCCTCTTCTCCAAACTCACGTCTCTCTCTCCTCTTCTCTTTCTCTCAAAGTCTCCTCAAACCCCCTCCATTTCTCCACCACAAATCCACTCTCCACACTCATATAGTTCAAGATTCACCTTCATTTTCATCTTCTACGCGTGATTTGGAGTCCGGGCATCCTTGGAACCACCTTGGAGCAAGCATTTTCGGTTGAGAAGCTTCAAGGGCAAGGGTTTTTCATTTTCTACCCATTTCAAGTTCAATCCTTGAGGAAGGGAACAATCTTCTACCTCCTCTAAGTGTATATTAGTCGAATGATTGCATTGTTGGTGTTCTTGTTCCCAAACTTCTTGTTAAACTTGTTATCACCATGGAAATGAGCTTGATTTTTTATTGAGTTTGGGTTATACATGTTTAGTTGGTAAAGTCATGAATTAGTTGTTGATATATCCCTCTCCTATGAGTAGTTGTTGTTTGGAACCTCAATTTTTGGCTTGGGTTGAAACCCCCTCCATTTTGGAAAAATCTGAAAATTTTGCTCGAGATGGCCTTTGTATCGATACCCCTTTCATGGGTATCGATACCCAGTGTTCTGTTGAGATTTTGGTTACCTTGTATCGATACCACTTTCATGGGTATCGATACCCAGCTGTCTGTAAGGCAGATTTTTGACCCAACTTCGCGGGCACGCCCCCGGCTTCATCCGAACTCCGATTGAGGCGATTCTTGAACCGTTGGAAAGCTCTATGAGTCTACATTCAAACCCAATTGGTCTCATATTCATAGCCTTTTTATTTTGAGAGAAATGTGCTTTTTCCTATCAAGGTGTCGGGTTTTCTCAAGGTTCATAACTCCATTTTCATGTTCCTTTGCTCCGAGCCTTCATTGGTCTTTCCTAAGCTTCTCAAATCGACTTTTAAGCTTTGGTAGCCTATTGTGGTAGGAATGATGTTTTGTCATGATCTCTTACGTTCTTGGACACATGTTAACTTTGCCACAACCGACACACTACGAGCTTTCGAACTAAATGAATGACGTGGATGTTTTTGGACACTTGATTGTTTAATAAACTTTTGAAAATGATAATTTGCTTATTCTAGGGCCATCATTTGGTGCGTCCCTAGCCATGGGTGTGCGGAGCCCACGAAATCCGGCAGGGGTGTGCGGAGCCCACGAAATCCGGCAGGGGTGTTCGGCGCCCACGAAATCCGGCAGAGGGATTCATTCCCTATTTAAATAAGTGGTTATTTGTGAAGAGGTGAAAAAGGAAGTGTTTTATGAAAATGACTATGTTTTGAAAGGATTGAACCTACGACATGAAATGTAACGTTTTTGAGGAAATCTATGGACACTCGGGTTTGATTCGATCTATGGGGCATCTACTGGACACTCTATCATTAAGTCGATCTATTTTGGTGTATTTTAGCTTATTCATTCATGTATATCACATCTCCATGTGCATGTTTCATCCTCTCTACCCTTAGAGTTGGTAGAAAAGTTTCCTACTGGGCTAGTGAGCTCAACCTATCATTTTCAGGTACTCGGCAAGGCACGTGATTGGAATGCTTGGCGTGTGGATGCATATCATGAAACACATTTGACATGGAGTTATATTATCCTCTCCATAGTTAATATATTTTGGGAGATGATTTTGTAACTTTAATTCCTTCAATCTTTTGACAAAACTTGGTTTATGTAATAATTCTTAACTATTCATTACTTATGCATGGGTATGGGTACCTCTTGTAGAAACTCAGTGTATTTTGACTTTGACCTTTCAACGGTGAAATGTATGACTTTTGACTTATCCTACGTGGATTTATTTGTATTTGGTTTATTAAATTCGAGGGCGTGACACAATGAAATGTATGACTGTTGACTTATCCTACATGGATTTTATTTGTATTTGGTTTATTAAATTTGAGGGCGTGACAGTATTGGTATCTGGTGACAAACATTCAAGGAAAGACTTGAACACATTTATATTTTTGATATATGAAAACTTGCAGACATAAATAATAGAAGAAACGCCAGCCTTCTCCAAGATAGTAGGGAAGTTAGAAAGCACGTCGTGTAACGCCCCGAAAATTGGGTACGTTAATAAATAAATTGCAAAATTTTTTTAAATAAAATACCAACTTCATTAAAATTTCAAAGAATACTTAATAAAAAAATTTTAACGGAAAGCTAAAAGTTAGCTTTCTTATTACAACCCAGAATAAAAAGAACTTTAACATTGTCTGGAAAACTTAAACATTTATTTAAAAAAAATTCACTGAAAGGAAAGAACAGAGCCATCTAGCTAGAGATCTACTGGTACAACCACGGCTCCGACACTTCGTAACCTTCTTGCTGCTCCATTCCCTCAAACTCAGCAAATGGTTCCTCTTCTCCTTCTGTACCTGGTGTTGGGGACGCCAGGGACCACAAAAGTAGCACCGTGAGTGGTAAAATTACACTCAATAGGACACCAAAACTACCCATTTATGAAAATATACTCATGCAGCAGTTAAAACACATGAGACATTAATTTAAGACATAGAACAACATTTCTCAACAATATAAATTCAGTAGATTTAATACTTCGTCATCAACTCAAGGTTTCACAAATTTTGTTCCCACTTCGAATAAAATAATTTTCATCAACGGCTTCCGCCCACAGTATACTCTGGTGCTCGATCACACAGCAAAGTCACCTTAGGGTATACTGTTCACGGCTCACGATTGATCACCCATTGATCAATCTTTATCCGGCATCGATTCTCACCCATAGTATACTTCCGGCACCCGATCACACAGCAAAGCTACCTAAAAGTATAACTGCACATGGCTCAAGACCCATACCGGACACATCCCCTTTCCCCAAATCCGATATGTGAACACTAATCTATTACTTTATTAATTTAACCACAATAATTATTTACCCAAATTTAATGGTTTAACAAAACACCAGTTAGCAAACACATGCATTCAATTATAGGATGAAATGAAAATTTAATGAAGATTGACTATCTCGAGCCATACATGTCAGTTATAAGTCCAGCCACTAAAAATAGCAAACGGTTTCCAAAAATCACGAAATTTTACAGTAAGTGTGATGACCCTAAATTTTGTTTTCATAATTATAGTTGGTCGCATAGAAATTTTATTTTTCCTAATTAATTATTTTTCCGGAATTTCAAGTATTATTTATCGGGGGTATATTATGTTTGAAGGCATGAGGCTAATTTTAGTAGATTATTTTTATTTGACCATCATTATTATAGAAATAGACGTTGTTTTAAATACGTTGATTAATTAGTTGGCTATAATTTAGGGGGGGTGTGATTAGTGGGTAGTTATGAGCTGCAATTAGATAGATTTTTGGGGAGTGGGCTGTTCGTTAGTTTTGAAGAATTATATCTAGAGACATATTCTGTGACATCCCAACTTTTGGAAAAAAAAAAAAAGTATATTATTTGATACAAATAATTAATTTTCTTTTCCGAACCTATTTCAAAAAAAATAAAATTATTGTTATTGAGTACTATATTTATTTTGAAAATTCTTTTTCAACTCAAATAACTTACTTTTTATTTTTATCCATATAATATTGGGTTATTTTGAATGTGTAGATTTATATGTGAAAATATGTTGTACTTATTGGGCCGGTTAGTTTCAATGAGTCGGGCTAATTCCTAAAATTTCATAACGGGCCGATTAGTACTAATATTTAATTAGAGAGAGTTTCTAATTAATGTTGATGTAAAGACCGTAATTTTAGTTGTTACATTATTTAATTAAATATACTACATATATGCTTTATTGGGCATGTATATATGTATATATATATATATTATTTTTTTTTACATTTGAAATTATTTCCCTAGTTAACTTTCCATATTTGTTTATTTCCTACACTTGAATAGGAAAACAAAATAAAAAGAAAATGTTAGGTTAATACCTTCTTGTTCCTCTAAATCAAATCTTTCCTAATTACTTTTCCTCATGTGCTAAATTGCTAGACTAGAAGAGAAGAAGAAAAAAAAATCGTAGAATATGTATATTAAGTAATAACTTATTAGTTCCACTAATTTTGTTTCCTTAAACCTCCCTTAGTAAAATCTTCCAAATAGGATACTTCTTTTTCCAACTCTAATTCCCCTCTTTCCTATAACTCCTCCATTCCCTTATTTCTTTTCTTCCATCAACATCCAAAATCTCGGCAGTGCAATTCTCCCATTTCAATTGTTCATCCAAGACCAACTCTTCCTTTCGGGTTCTTGTTCTCGGTTTGTTTCTTTTCGTGCGGTAAACATTCTTCTTTCTCTACCGTTTAAATTTTTATAATTCTCTCTCATAAATAATATCGTTTCTTTCACAGAGTTAAATTCCGAGAACGTAACCGTTCAACAACATTAAATCCTATCACGTTCGTTGTGCGCTATACCTTCGGAGGAAAGGTAGGACATTAAATCTCACCTTTTACTTAAGTATACTATTTTTTTTGTGTTTTCGTGTATCTACATATATCTAAATATAGTGATGATATTATTATGGTGTGAGATCATTTGTTGCGGTTTTATTTCCAACCGATAAGGTTTTGTAAGTCTAAAACGAAACCAAAGAGACGAGAACCATTTTCCTGTGCGCTGTTCTGTTCTGCTGATTTTCGGGTATTTCTGTTTGGATTTAGAGAAAACGTAAATCTTCGAAGTTGTAGATCTCAAAAAGTTAAGCAACTTCCTTATAGAACTCGTTTCAATCCGAGGTTCGTAAAATTAACTGTGATTTTTCAAAGTCGGCTGAACTAAACAGTTTCGAGACAGATTCACTGTCTAGCTTAAAACTCTATTTCGCTTCATTTAGGACTGGATTTAGACTTCGATCAGAACAGTGAACTTGTGTAAAATTTGATGAAATATCTTACTGAAAAATTTAGTGACTTTTGGGAACCGTTTGCTATTTTTAGTTGTTGGATTTATAACTGACATGTATGGCTCGAGATAGACAATCTTCATTAAATTTTCATTCATGCTATAATTGGATACATGTGTTTGCTTACTGCTGTTTTGTTAAACCATTAAATTTGGATAAATAATTATTGTGGTTGAATTAGTAAAATAAAAGATTAGTGCTCACTTATCGGATTAGGGAATGAGATGTGTCCGGTATGGGTCTTGAGCCATGCGCAGCTATACTTTTAGGTAGCTTTGATGTGTGATCGGGCGCCGGAAGTATACTGTGGGTGGGAATCGATGCCGGATAAAGATTGATCAATGGGTGATCAATCGTGAGCCGTGCACAGTATACCCTGAGGTGACTTTGCTGTGTGATCGAGCACCTGAGTGTACTGTGGGCGGAAGCCGTTGATGAAAATTATTTTATTCGAAGTGGGAACGAAATTTGTGAAACCTTGAGTTGATGACGGAGTATTAAATCTACTGAATTTATATTGTTGAGAAATGTTGTTCTATGTCTTAAATTAATGTCCCACATGTTTTAACTGCTGCATGAGTATATTTTTGTAAAGGGGTAGTTTTGGTGTCCTATTGAGTGTAATTTTACCACTCACGGTGCTACTTTTGTGGCCCCTGGCGTCCCCAACGCCAGGTACAGAAGGAGAAGAGGAACCGCTTGTTGAGTTTGAGGGAATGGAGCAGCAAGAAGGTTACGAAGTGTCGGAGCCGTGGTTGTACCAGTAGATCTCTAGCTAGATGACTCTGTTATTTCCTTTCAGTTGATTTTTTTTTTTTTTAATGTTTAAGTTTTCCAGACAATGTTAAAGTTCTTTCTATTCTGGGTTGTAATAAGAAAGCTAACTTTTAGCTTTCCGTTAAAATTTTTTTTATTAAGTATTTGTTGAAATTTTAATTAAGTTGGTATTTTATTTAAATCAATTTTGCAATTTAATTTTTTTAACGTACCCAATTTTCGGGGCGTTACAACTTGGTATCAGAGCCTAGGTTTTATGTTTACCACGAGACCGCGGGTTTGGGTAGCAGTAGTTTTTAGTGTTTTATGGGTTAATTGTGACATATTTTAGTACGTCCATCTAATAAAAGCTACATATTTTTGTAAGTACTTGTATATGTTAAAAAAAAAAAAGAAGTTTATATATATATTTTTAATATGTTGTATTTATTTGTTACCTTTGGTCAACCACTACGGTATCATTTATAGCACTTGTAAGATTAAGATGTGCGCATGTAGACGGTGGATACCCGAGTGCCAATTAGGAACACGTTAGAAATCTAGGTTGAAAACCGATTGAAATCACGATCAATAGGGTCGATAGTGTTTATCCCTTAGAGATCGAGAAATAGAAGCGAGAGCTGATTCTTCACATGCTATGACATCTACGACCCATCAGAATACATGGGCCTTGACCCGGAAGATCAAGAGGACTCCAAGTCGTTGAAGCATGAAGTTAAAGAGTTTAGCTTGGAGACTGAGCGACTAGTGAACACCCTTAGCGTAGCTTCACCTTTCAAGGGACACGTACCGTTAGTCGTAATTTGTAGAGTTTGCTAATTAGAGATGTCTGGATTGCGTTTGACTTGTGACTTCTAGTAATCTAAATGACCGACTTCGACGTTATTTTTGGGAATGATTGGATTGTTCACCCACCGAGCTGTGATCGATGTTTCGAGAAGGAAGTGACTACTCACCCTCTTAATGAGACACGTTTCAAGTAGGATTGACAAGACTCTTCTTCAACTTATCCAAAATCAAGATGGCACCATACCGAATGGCTCCAGCCGAACTTCGAGAGTTAAAGGATCAATTGCAGGAAATGTTTGATAAAGAGTTTGCCCGACCAAGTGTCTCACCATGGAAAGTCCTGATTTTATTTGCTAAAAAGAGGGATGGATCGCTTTGGTTATGTATGACTATCAACAACCCAATGAGTAACAGTCTAGAACCGTTATCCATTACCGATGACCAACGACCTTTCAATCAGCTACGTGTGCCTTGATCCTTTTCGAATATCAACCTCTGATTTGGTTATCATCACCTTCAAGTCAAGAGGAGGGAATTCTGAAGACTGCTATCAGTGTAGGAACGATTTATCTTGCAGAAGAATGGTGCTGCCATTTTAAGGGGGATAGACGACTACATAATCACCATCTTTATATAAATTGTATTTACTCGATTAGTATAGTTTACACTAAAAGTTGATTTCACTCGACCTCTTCATTTTTTCCCCTTCCTAAACCGATGCTAGACCTTAGTGGCTTTCGATCAGTTCAACTTCCAATTGAAACGATTTCGTTTCTACTTTATTGACTACCTATGCTTACCTTAGCACTCTTATACTCCTTCATTCTTGCATTTGGTTTTATCCTTGTCTTTCTCCTTACTACAGGTTAAGACTAAAATCTTACATGTCACATTGAAATACCTTTTCATTCTTCAAAAACTTAGACTCGCAAGTCAAATTGGAGCTCGGATTTATTTTTGAAATCCTTGTTTATTAAACCACTTAAACCTTTAAGATACTCAACTTTCTTTGAGATGTGTAACCTCAACACTCATTTCATTTTGACTCATTTCATTTTGACTTTTGTTAAGCTGGTTATACTCCCTTTTTGAGATTTGCATTGACAGTTCCGATGCCGGAATGACCTTCTGAGCTATTTGTATACCTGTCTAATTGAAACCTTCATGAAAAGTATACACTTAAATATTTGATTTGTAACACGTTCGGCCGACACGGTTTCAGACTACTATGTCGTTTGGTTCTCCTCTTAACCTCATACTTATTTTACAAACTCTTACGGCTGTATATTCATTTCTCTTGTGAGGACTTTGTTTATCCTAATATTTTACTTTTGGAAGCCACAATTTCGTTAAGTTTCACTCGTTTGTTGAATCCTGAATTACTATTATTGCAATGGTGAAACTCTTAATTCATCTATCTCACTTATATAGTCCTAAATCCACTTGTTGAACCTTCACTCGCCTGTTCCATTCTTATATCGATCATTGATTTTGTCTTTGATTAATTTTGATTGTAACCACCTTAAATTCTTGTGTTCGGAAACCATAATATCTTGACCCTTCGAGTAAGTTGGATTTTCATCGCTTGAACTCTAAATGTCTTATAGAACCTTGTTGCAACATATTCACTCCTCTCATGAAAAACCTTTGTTGCCACCTGCAACATTTTTGTTCGCAATTAAAGGTATTTTTTTCCCTTCACATGCTGAACCTTAAAACCCTAACCGTTGGAATATTGTAACCTTTCAGTTTTTGTATATTGATTCTTATCTGTAGCCACTCCAACTTCTTGTACTCCTACATAAACATGGCCCCGCTCCTACCTAAATCATTCGAGTAAAATTTGTTTCACCTTCCCTTTTAGTGTTTTGGTCTTTGAACTTTTGAACCATATTGTCCTATTTGGAAATTTTCACATCCTTCACCTTTTCTTGAATGAAGAGCACCTTTAACTTTCTCAAGTCAAGTGAGTATGCAGATGTTTCCCGTTAATTAATAGATTTTTTTTATGCGCATTACGACTGAGACTTCACCGTCAACTGCAATCCAGAACATCACCAATATCCTTGATAGCATTTTTTTTTGGCGATAGAGGAACTCCAAAGGTTTGATAATTCGACTATAAAGGCGGCAAGAAGAAGGATTTGTTACACGATGTTATTGTGGGCGACATCGGATCTTTTCTCAGAAAGGATAGAAAATGTCTAACGGCACACATGAATTCAAGGTCCAACATACTGCGGACGAAAGAAAAACGTGTGAACTAGATTGGACCGCCACGCCACACCTCAGATGAAATTCAATGTTACAAAATGTTAATCAAATACTTCATCATATTATAGGAGAGACTATTACGAACTTGAAAGTGCATACCGATAGTAGTTTTAGAAATTGAAACAAGATTTGTAGGTTCACTTCAACAACATGACACTATCTAGGTCATCACTGACAGTTTGACCAAGTTGGCACACCTCTTATCGGTTCAAGATTTCAGACACCTTGGAGTTGTGCAACCGCTACTACATTGATGAGATTGTTCACCTGCTCGGAGTTTTAGCATCGATCATGTCAGACTGAGATCCGTGTTTTTCCTTTTTAGTTCTAATAGAGTTTACAATTCATTTGGATACAACCTTTGTTTCCTAACTACCTTCAATATGGAGACTAACAGGCAGTCAGAATGGATGATTCAAATTTTTTAAAATATGCCCAGAGATTGCGTAATGGATTTCAAGGAAAGTTGGGAACGTCATTTAATTTTGGGTAAGTTCGCTTACAACAATAGTTTCTAGGCTAGTGTTAGGGTGACCTCTTACGAAGAGTTCTATGGGGGACCGTGTCAATCTCCACTTTGTTGGACGGATGTTACAGAGAATAGTTTGTTGAGACCAGTCCTTATTCGTCAAACGATCGAGAAAAATGCAACTAATCAAGCAACTAATGGTGACAACTCAGAGTCGACCTAAGAGTTTTGCCGACAAAGGGGCCCTACCGTTAACTTCTAATGTCGGAGATCACGTATTTTTTTGAAGATTCATCCGCGACGTGGGGTTATCCATTTCGGACAAAAAGGGAAACTTTCACCTTGGTTCATTGGGCCGTTGAGATTCTTGAATGTTTTGGGGAAGTTGCTTATCGTGTAGCCTTACCACCGCAGATAGGGAGGGTTCATAGCGTATTCCACGTGTCCATGCTCCGGAAGTACCTTGCGCATCCCGAGCACATACTAGATTGGAAGGATCTAACTTTAGACGAGGCCGCAACATTCGAGGAACAGGCCATCAAGATTGTCGACGAGCAATAGAAGGTACTGCGAAGGAAAAAGATCAAGCTTTTCAAAGTTCTGTGGCATCACCAAGGGATTGAGGAGACGACTTGGGAGAGCAAGGACTCGCTACAAGCTAATTATCCTCCCCTATTCGAGAACCGAGGTACTACCTTTAATTTCGGGGACGAAATTTTGTTTAAGGGGGGTAGATTGTAAAGACCGTAATTTTAGTAGTTACATTATTTAATTAAATATACTACATATATGTTTTATTGGGCATGTATATATGTATATATGTATATATATATATATATATATATATATATATATATATTATTTTTTTTTTTTACATTTGAAATTATTTCCCTAGTTAACTTTCCATATTTGTTTATTTCCTACACTTGAATAGGAAAACAAAATAAAAAGAAAATGTTAGGTTAATACCTTCTTGTTCCTCTAAATCAAATCTTTCCTAATTACTTTTCCTCATGTGCTAAATTGCTAGACTAGAAGAGAAGAAAAAAAAAATCGTAGAATATGTATATTAAGTAATAACTTATTAGTTCCACTAATTTTGTTTCCTTAAACCTCGCTTAGTAAAATCTTCCAAATAGGATACTTCTTTTTCCAACTCTAATTCCCCTCTTTCCAATAACTCCTCCATTCCCTTATTTCTTTTCTTTCATCAACATCCAAAATCTCGGCAGTGCAATTCTCCCATTTCAATTGTTCATCCAAGACCAACTCTTCCTCTCGGGTTCTTGTTCTCGGTTTGTTTCTTTTCGTGCGGTAAACATTCTTCTTTCTCTACCGTTTAAATTTTTATAATTCTCTCTCGTAAATAATATCGTTTCTTTCACAGAGTTAAATTCCGAGAACGTAACCGTTCAACAACATTAAATCCTATCACATTCATTGCGCGCTATACCTTCGGAGGAAAGGTAGGACATTAAATCTCACCTTTTACTTACGTATACTATTTTTTTTGTGTTTTCGTGTATCTACATATATCTAAATATAGTGATGATATTATTATGGTGTGAGATCATTTGTTGCGGTTTTATTTCCAACCGATAAGGTTTTGTAAGTCTAAAACGAAACCAAAGAGACGAGAACCATTTTCCTGTGCGCTGTTCTGTTCTGCTGATTTTCGGGTATTTCTGTTTGGATTTAGAGAAAACGTAAATCTTCGAAGTTGTATATCTCGAAAAGTTAAGCAACTTCCATATAGAACTCGTTTCAATCCGAGGTTCGTACAATTAACTGTGATTTTTCAAAGTCGGCTGAACTAAACAGTTTCGAGACAGATTCACTGTCTAGCTTAAAACTCTATTTCGCTTCATTTAGGACTGAATTTAGACTTCGATCAGAACAGTGAACTTGTGTAAAATTTGATGAAATATCTTACTGAAAAATTTAGTGACTTTTGGGAACCGTTTGCTATTTTTAGTTGTTGGATTTATAACTGACATGTATGGCTCGAGATAGACAATCTTCATTAAATTTTCATTCATGCTATAATTGGATACATGTGTTTGCTTACTGCTGTTTTGTTAAACCATTAAATTTGGATAAATAATTATTGTGGTTGAATTAGTAAAATAAAAGATTAGTGTTCACTTATCGGATTAGGGAATGGGATGTGTCCGGTATGGGTCTTGAGCCATGCGCAGCTATACTTTTAGGTAGCTTTGCTGTGTGATCGGGCGCCGGAAGTATACTGTGGGTGGGAATCGATGCCGGATAAAGATTGATCAATGGGTGATCAATCGTGAGCCGTGCACAGTATACCCTGAGGTGACTTTGTTGTGTGATCGAGCACCTGAGTATACTGTGGGCGGAAGCCGTTAATGAAAATTATTTTATTCGAAGTGGGAACGAAATTTGTGAAACCTTGAGTTGATGACGGAGTATTAAATCTACTGAATTTATATTGTTGAGAAATGTTGTTCTATGTCTTAAATTAATGTCCCACATGTTTTAATTGCTGCATGAGTATATTTTTGTAATTAGTTTTGGTGTCCTATTGAGTGTAATTTTACCACTCACGGTGCTACTTTTGTGGCCCCTGGAGTCCCCAACGCCAGGTACAGAAGGAGAAGAGGAACCACTTGTTGAGTTTGAGGGAATGGAGCAGCAAGAAGGTTACGAAGTGTTGGAGCCGTGGTTATACCAGTAGATCTCTAGCTAGATGACTCTGTTATTTCCTTTCAGTTGAATTTTTTTTTTTTAATGTTTAAGTTTTCCAGACAATGTTAAAGTTCTTTCTATTCTGGGTTGTAATAAGAAAGCTAACTTTTAGCTTTCCGTTAAAATTTTTTTTATTAAGTATTTGTTGAAATTTTAATTAAGTTGGTATTTTATTTAAATCAATTTTGCAATTTTCTTTTTAACGTACCCAATTTTCGGGGCGTTACAGTTGAGAACTAGGGTTATTTTATTTCCCCAGCCAAAAGAGAGAGAGAGAGAGAGAGAGAGAGAGAGAGAGCCGCACTTGAGAATTTGACAGACGATTTCAGTTCAGCCGGTGTCGGGTTAGTTCATTGTTTCTACTCTGTCTCCTCCTGTCTACTTTTCTTCTTTGCCGATGTATATGGTGCATAATATATTACTATTACGTAACAGATTTGCTTGGGGAATTGGCAAGGCAATAAAAAGGATAAAAATAATAGTATTGTTAGTGAAGTGGGAATCAAACTACTAGTTTTTATCCAAAGTAATCTTATTTATATACTTTCTTTTTGAGGACCATTTCCTTCTCTTGATCTCTATATGTATAGTATTTTGTTTAACACAAATTAACATGGGTTTTGTTGTGGAGTGCCGAGAGAGAGACGTGTCGCAGTGGTGTACAAGGGTTGGATTCATACTCTGGTGGACGTGTGGCAGTGGTATACATGGGTTAGATCTAAGTCTAGCAATTTATGTATTTAATTAATACTAGTATAGGTTTGAATATTATATTAGATAGTTTTGGCAGTAGTCTACTTTAGTTGTTGACATGTGATTAATTATGATTTTTGTACACCTTTAATTCAGATTAGCGAGTACTCCGAGCATTGCATTTTGCTATCTATCGTTCCGATCGAGGTGAGTGGTTAAGCATGTGATCCCTTCATTTGGATTCCTCTTGAGCCTATCGATTCTTGACAGATTATTTTATTCATTGTGATGGATAATCGTTATCTTATTTGTTGGACATTTATTGACAATTGATGTACCCTTCGGCATACAAGGTTATTGATAATATTTTTGAATGATTGATTGCTCTCATTTCGCTTGTTATCTATTCGTTGATTCCATGATATCGCTGAAATGTTGTTCTTTTGTGTTTGGGAACATGTATATATTTGTGAAAGTCCAAGGGAAAGACCCAGGCGCCATCCAGGGGTGACTTTGGCCATTAGGGAAAAGACTTGTGAAATACCCTGTGACTCTAGTGCTCAACGGATAGGGAAAAGACTTGTGAAATACCCTGTGACCCTACTCCGGATCGGCTTGGGGAAAAGACTCGGGCGCCACCCTGAGGTGACTCAAAGTACGGTGTTGGATCCAACGGGCTAAGCCCTGAGAAAATAATTGGCATTTGGCAATGGTTATTATTATGGTTCCCACATAATTTGGTTGAGATTCCTATTTATTGTTGTTCGACGTTCTGGTATTCTTGAACAGGTTGATCGGTATAAATCAAGGTTTTGAATCTCGTACCGGACAGGGTACCGGTTTTCTTACTGGTACGGTACGGTACCGGTACCGGACTGGTACCGGTACCAGTACCGTTTCGGATTTAGCGGTATTATCTGTATCTATATATATATATATATATATATATATATTATGTGTGTGTATTTATATATATGTATATATCAAAAAAAATCTCATAATTTATTTATCATAAAAATTCATCATTAAATAAAATAACCCCCTTAACACAATACCTTTAATTAGCAAAATACAAGTATTGTAATAGTACCAAAATGTAATTACAAGACCTTAAACCTTAGTTGTCAAACTTCATGGGGTTAATGTGAAATATTATGATTTTGTAAGGTCTAATATGTGAAATAGAGAATATATATATATATATATATACATATCATTATCAATAGACATCAGCCCTTCATTTCCAAGTTGCAACCCCAAACTCGATTAACCCAGCAGCGACACCCATCTCCAGCAGCGGCACTCCTCTCTCTCTCTCTCTCTCTCTCTCTCTCTCTCTCTCTCTCTCTCTCTCTCTCTCTCTCTCTCTCGGTACTCCTCTCTCACTCTCTCTCTCTCTCGGTACTCCCATCTCCGGCAAACTTGTTGTTTTCAGATCTGTAATTTCTCGGACGAAATCGCCGGTAAGGGAGTACCGGCCGGTATTGTCCGGATTGACCGGAACCGACCGGTATTGTCCGGAATTGAGGACGGGACGGAATCATAGGGCGAGGTTACCGGTTTTCTTCAAATCCGGTACGTACCGGCCGGTACGGTACGGGATTAACAACCTTGGTATAAATGCTTATTTTTGTGATTCGCTTGTTGTTTTTGTTATTCGTTAATCGGACATTCATCTTCTTGATACCACTTGCTGAGCCCACCAACCTTTGTTATTTGAAACAATTTCCTTGCAGCCTCAATTATCTTTTGTTTAAACGTATGCCACATTGTACTTTTTACCCTTAGCATGCTTAACTACTCATTGAGCTGTGAGCTGACGGATTTATTCCACATTCTTTTCAGGTTAGTTCGGGGAGCATCATAGTGGACTCTGAGACAGTGTCGGGACCCACCGTTTGGACCTTAAGGGCATTCGCATTATCATTTTCTTTTAGTTTTGTTAACAGCTTCCGCACTTTTCTTCTTTAGAATTTTTGTTAATAAATTGGGAGTATGGAGAATTTGAGATTTGTTCACTGGCTACAAAAATGTTGGTTTCGGTTTCCAATTTAATTTTATAATCCAGGATTCAGTTTAATTATTTTGAGTTGTGATTAAAAAAATATATTTATTATTTTTGTTTAGGCTTCGTGTTCCAGGAATTGTCTCCTGGTTCGCGGCCGGTCATGTTTCCCAATTTGGGGCGTGACATATTCCTTGGGTTATTATTATTAGGGCTATTGACATAACGTATAGCAGAAAAGAGAGAAAGAGAGCTGCAGCAGCGTGGGTTTCCTCGGTGGTCTTTCACTCTGGTTCTCGATCTTCCGTTGAGTTGGTAAGTATTCTTTCCATTAGTTGGATCAATTGGGTTGAGAGGGTGAAGCAGTTTATTGGGTTGCACAATTCCTTTGTTTTATTATTGGCTTTTACCGTAAATTTCTGGGGTAATTCGGATGTCGTGGTGCGGGATGGTCGTAGTGCGAGATGGTGCATGAAGTGAGAAATGGTGGAGTGTTGAGCGTGGCAGTAGAGCTGCATTGGGTGATGGTGGTCTCATTGGTGGGGAATAAAAAAATAAAGAGAGAAAAGAATACTATGTTCAGTGACTTTGGTTCATATGTGATTATGCAATTAAAATTCCTTTTATGAGAAATGGAGAACATGTGGTGTTGACATTGGTAGGAAGAGTGGGGTGCCTGGTGGTGTACGTGGAATAGATCAATTGGGTTTTAAGATTAATTTAGTTAGTGTCAAGTATTCACTAATCGTTTGGGTTACTTGGGTTTAGTTTTAATTTTGGTGTCAATACGGTACTGTGCGATATCATGTTGAGGCTAGTTGTTATTTTCTTGCGCTTTCTTTTTCTACAGGTTAGTCTCCTTTTGCGTATCCGAGTTGCGTTACATTTGGACCCAAGTGAGAGGTTAAGCATGTTACGTATTTTCGAACTCGCCGTGTCCGTTTTAATTATTCTTTTGGAAAAATTACCATTTGATTATTGAAAACGTGAATTGTTCATATTTAATCTTTTAAATTGGCATGCGATGAAAGTGTTCTTTTTGGTGAGAATTTTATGGATATTGATGGGATCATTTATTATTGGAAGTCCAGGGAAATTAATCCTCTGTGTGCGGGTGACTCTGGCCATTAGGGAAGAGACCGTGTTCTGGCCGGTGACCCTAATGCTCAATGGTTTATTTTGACCGGATTGTTCTTAGGGAAAAGTTCCACGGGCTGCCTACTCGTGGAGACTCTAAGTTTCGATATTGGATCCAATTTCTGAGATATTTGTTCACTGGCACTTGGTACTATTTGGTATTGGTTGTGGTTCCCCATTGTTGTTGGATATCGTATTGTGATCAACATTGAGGCTTTTTTTTTTTTTGGGTAAATAAGCTTGAAATAAAAAAGGGGCTAACCGAATTTACAGCCTACAAGGGACATACCCCAGGAGGACAAAATAAAAGAAAAGAAAAGTAGAGAACAATATAAAGAAAAGAGAACCTATGCCAACTGGCTACAAGTGTCTAAGAGTAAGTAATCTGAATGTTTCCTAACCTTCTAAATAGATGATTAAGAAACATACAACAAAATGATTAAATTTGAGCAGCATTCCGACTGTTTTTGACAAAACTAGAAATTCAGCATCTGTCCTGGGCATGTAATATCAAAAGTTGGTAACACTCAAGCAGTATCTTATAATAGCAGAAGAGCATCCATGCAGCTTGACATGTGGAAATGAAGACTTCCAAAATCAGGTTGTGCATAACGACATCAAGCAGTCCTGTGCAATCACGACAGCTCAATTTTTGGGAGGACGTCCCCTCCCAAGGGGATCAAAACATGCCAAGGGACATCCCCCCAAGGCTAGGACAAACGCCTTAGGGACAACCCCCTAAGGATAAGTCAAATATGAACAATGACTAATCCTAATGGGATGTGTCACTAATATGTTCACACTTTGAGCATGGTATACACTAACAGGTTCAAACCGTGAGCATGGTATCAAGCCACACTAGCATGGTAAACTCTAACAAGTTTAGATTGTGAGCATCACAGTGAACAACACCATCATAGAAAATGCAATCTGTGCAGCATACGGCTATAAACTGGACTTGGACTCAATTAAACTAGGGGCAGCCTCTGCTGCAGTAACAGATGCTCAACCCGTGATACACTTTTGGGCAGATACATCTCAAGTAGCCACCCAAGTGTAACAATTAGTATCAAACCAACAAGTACAGCAGCAGTAACAGTGAGTAATCTGCCCAGATGAAGTTCAGTCACAGAGAAATAACCTCATGGAATGATGTAACCACTGCCGTAAGCTGTCCATAGCATTAGCAAACAACAACAGAACCGCAGCAGTAGCAACAATAGCAGAATGGTGCTGCAGCAGCAAAGAGCAACAGATACCAGATGGATTTTCACAGAAATTTGGGCATGACTTGCTTCAAAATGGGGGACCACAGCAATACCATTGAGGCTTGTTATTGGTAATTTATTGTTTTGCTATACATCTCGCATGCCAAATTATATTTACATGGTAAAATATTTTTATCCCTACTTTTGAACTTTATCTATTATACATGATTGCCATTCACCGAGCTTGTCAGCTGACAGATTTATTCCAACATAATTTTCAGGCAAATCGAGTCGATAGATAAGGACTTTGGCGGCGTCTTGGGGATTTATTGTGTCGACCTCCATAGGACATTGCATTCTAGTTTCATTATTTCATTTATTCGCTTCCGCACGGTGTTAAACCTTTTTGATAAATTGCATTTCTGTTATCGATGTTGGATCATTTTATCGTTTGGTTCATGGGACGTGTGCCCTATGCTTATGTTGAGACATATTTGGTTTGATTTTATTTAATAATAAGTAAGCTCATTCGAAGTTTATAGACCTTATTTTTAACTTAGGCTTCGTGTCCCGTGGGTTAGCCCGTGGTTCACGGCCGGTCATTTCCCATTTTGGGGCATGACAGTAAGATATTTCATCAATTTTTACAAAAATTCACTGTTTTGATCGAAGCCTAAATCCAGTCCTAAACGAAGTGAAATAGCGTTTTAAGCTAGACAGTGAATCTGTCCCGAAACTGTTAAGTTCAGCCAACTTCGAAAAATCACAGTTAATTCTACAAGCCTCGGATTGAAACGAGTTCTATATGGAAGTTGCTTAACTTTTTGAGATCTACAACTTCGAAGATTTACGTTTTCTCTAAATCCAAACAGAAATACCCTAAAATCAGCAGAACAGAACAGCGCACAAGAAAATGGTTTTCGTCTATTTGGTTCCGTTTTAGGCTTACAAAACCTTATCGGTTGGAAACAAAACCGCAAAAATTGATCTCACATCATATTCATATCATCACTATATTTAGATATATGTAGATACACGAAAACACAAAAAATAGTATACTTAAGTAAAAAGTGAGATTTAATGTCCTACCTTTCCTCCGAAGTTATAGCGTGCTACGAACGTGATAGGATTTAATGTTGTTGAACAGTTACGTTCTCGGAATTTAAATCTGTGAAAGAAACGATATTATTTATGAGAGAGAATATGAAAATTAAACGGTAGAGAAAGAAGAATGTTTACCGCACGAAAAGAGACAAACCGAGAATGAGGGCCCGAGAGAGAGAGTTGATGTGGAAGGACAATTGAAGTGGGAAATTTTCTACTACCGAGATTTTGAAGTATTGGGGAAGAAGGGAATAAGGGAGGTGAAGAGAAGAAGAAAAAGGCATAAGGCAAAGGAAATTATAGAACAAAGAAAAATAAGAAAGGAAATGAGGGAGTAATTAGAAGATGGAAAAGCCATTTAGGAAGGAAATGGCATATGGAAATGAAGTTGGTAGGATTTTTTTTTTCCGGAGAATTATATCATGAAGAAAAAAGGCAAGATTTCTATCTTACTTAGGAAGCTAATTTTAAAAAGGCAAACTTGATTAGGCAATATACAATCTAGGAAAATCTAATTTTAGGGAAGCAAATAATTGTATAAACGTATAAATGGAAATGCTAGGGAATTAATACATATGGAAACTAGTTTATATATATAGCATGCCAATAAAACTTATATGTATGATATTTAATTAAATAATGTAACTACTAAAATTACGGTCTTTACACGTCGCGCAACCAGAAAAACCATATGGGGTCTTGAAGATGCGTGGGAGTGGCTCGGATATTAAAAGAAATATCCCAATCAATGCTCTCATTTTTCATTCTCTTGAGAAGGATATTAAAGTTACCGGGGGTCATAGTATCAAATTCATTCTCAGAAAAGGGACGAAGCAAGGAAATATGGGATAAGCTCCGATTTGTGGGATATCCCTTCCCATTTATCTCACAACATTTTCGAATCTCATAATAGACCAAGTTGTCCATATGAAAGGGGATGTGAGTAGATTTTTGTGTCGAAGTCAAACTATCATAAATGGAGTTGGGTCTAGCAATCCTGGGGCCAAATTTATCCAGAACGTCCCGATGGCCACAACGAAGGTGCTTAAGTGTTTTCGAAGAAAGGTCCATAACGCTGAAAAAAGGAAAGAGATAAGGATTCAATCCAATTTCTACAACCCACAAATTAAAATAAAGATACTCACAAGAAAAGACAAATAACGAAGACAACCCTCAAGAGCCTTTCAACAAGCTCCCCAAAAGGACAAACGAAGGTAAATGTTACCCAAAAGGCAACCTAGAGAAGAGAGAGAGGGGGGGGGGGGGGGGGGGGGGTGAATAGTGTTGCTAACAATAACGCTCAAATAAAAAATGTTTAGTGAATGAGAAAAATTAATAGAGAAAGCAAATAAATAAATAATTTACACAACACAAAAATAAATGAGATAAGGGAAAGGGATATCACATAGAGATGTATAGTGGTTCGGAAATAGCTCTGATACCAAGCAGATGCAAGTATATACAAAATAATCAAAATGTATATAAATGCATAGGATCGAAATGCGTACCAATAAAACTTGAAACTTTTATTGCACACTGAAGGGAGAGTTTTTACGAGAGAGGGAAGGAGCTAGAGAGTGGAGAGTGGCTAAGCCTCTGGTGAAGCATGCCTTACACATAACAAGTATCCCTTTTATAGGGATTAAAACAACTGTTAAAGATAAACATAAAACTTTACTGTTTTACCTAAAATCTACTGTACATGATAATTATCATAATAAAGATAAGATGCACCGGGTACTTCACTGGGCCCCATCGACATGTTCATCCTTATCTTCAATCTAATAAACATCATTGATGACGATAGGAATTGCTAAAACGTCATTGGTGACGTAGGACCAAATTATTGGTGTCCCTTCTTCTTCATCTGCTCTGTAAGTAATTGAGTGATACGATCCCAATAATCAGCAAAGGTGGCACCATTAGGATCTACATCTTCATATGGATCTTGAGATTCACCTGCTTAGCAAGTGAATCGATTGTCATTTTCTGCTGATTTTGCAGATGTCATTGACTCATCATCTCCGGTCTCTTGAATGTCTCAAATAATTGATTCTTCATAAAATCCATTGTCTTGATGACAACTTCGTCTTCGGATAAGGATGGATTTTCCTCATGAATTTTCTTTGAAATTTCCAGGAACGGATTGGAAATTGGCTTCTTTTCTTGGCTTCGGATAATTTTCATAAAATTCTGAATTTTTGCTTTAACCTCATTGAGGGTGGTATCAGTATTCATACCATGTGTACACCATTTATAGTGGAATGTTCTGGCCAAAATTGGTAGGCCCAAATTATTGTGCTTGATTTGCACATCCCATCGCCATATCCATGGGAGACTATTTTCAGTCATAAATATGAGGAATGATTTTCCCTCTGGCAAATTTTGCCTTCCTCGAATTAGAGGATGATATTGATTGAAGGCATCTATTTCTTTCTGAATTGATTCAGGAAGATAATCCTGTCTGGGTCCAAATATATCCCACCATTCAATAAACCAATTTGGAAAATTGTTTTCCATCAGATTTGGACATAGCTTGAAAAACTATGAATGTCTGTGATTTTCATTTTGTTAATAGAATGCATATGTCCAAGCATTTATATAATCCCAATAATTGAAATAAATTGGATTGCCATTTGGGGCATTTTCTAGAGGATAGATTGTCCTCGATCTTTGAGGATGAGTTCCCCATCTCTCAGGGGAGATAATTTTCTTGATGATTGTTTTGCTATAGGTCATTGGACCTTTCTTCCCACTTTTATATTTATGGAAGAATTCAATTGATTAGTTTGCTGAAGCATTGCTTCATATTTATATC
Organism: Vaccinium vitis-idaea; assembly: GCA_963854785.1. Taxonomy (NCBI): domain Eukaryota; kingdom Viridiplantae; phylum Streptophyta; class Magnoliopsida; order Ericales; family Ericaceae; genus Vaccinium; species Vaccinium vitis-idaea. The sequence goes on along the minus strand of OY978221.1, from coordinate 24,637,147 downwards.
TATACTTACCTTCGGGGACAGAATAACCCATTGTGTCAAGATAACGACTTTTGATTTCCCATGGCTCATTCTGCCATTTTTCATCATTATTTTCAATGACCAAAATTGGGTCAATCATTGGTGAGGTTAGGTATTCTACCTCTTTTTGAAGGACTTCAGCTGCTGATGAAGACCCTTCACCATATACTACTTCATTAAGGGCAGGAAATTGTGCGGCCTTTGCCTTCATGTAGGCTTCAATATCTGATTGAGTAATTCTGGGGACATTAGCCCTACCTCTTCCATAGGGATTATTGCCCCTACCTCCTCGGCCTGGATTGAAATTTCTACTCATTGAGCCAAGATTTGCAATTGCCTCTTCATTCGATTGGAAGTATTCTGCAACGTATAATAATCATCCATTTCATAAACGGATATTATACCAATGGTATAGCGTATGAAATGAAGATGCTTGTCCAAATATCTGGACCATCTATATAAATTTAGCCTATTGTGAGGCTTAAGGAGCCATTGAGTCCATATCCTCCATAAATTATTCCAGAAAACCTCTCGATTGATTTGAGGACCTGGAAGACCACTCCATTCCATTATGCCCTGGAAAGAGTATAAATTTCAGTTTGTAATCGGCAAGCTCTTTTGAAAAACAATTTTAAAGCAAATATTTGATTAAGAGATAAATCATCTAGATCAAAATTCCTCTTGGAGGATTATAGGGCTTAAAATAATTTAGCCTTGCAGAAAATTTATTTATCCACATCCTTAAATTTCCCAAGGTGTGTGGCATTAAATATGATTGATTCCATATCTTCCAAAATTCATTAAAAATATTGGAGAATAAATTTTGGTGTTCTTGATTCATTCCAATATTAGGATTGATAAAAAAACATTGGCGTGCATGCTATGATTAAATTGTCTAAAGCATTTTGCTTTAATGATAATTTTGCTCTATTATCCATATATTGGAACAAATCCTTCTCTTATTTATCCTCGGAATATGATTTCCAATTTTCTTCAAATTCTTTGATTTTTCTCTTTAATTCAGAGATTTCCTGTGTACAAGCAAAAATTAGTAGACTTTTATCAACTTGTGCCATGTAAGAATTCACGAGTAAGAAAATCAGGTAAGGAGTTATTTTCTCCTTTAATATACTCAATATCAAAATCAAATGCAGATAATTCAGATTGCCATTGGGCAAATATTTGTTTTGATGCCAAATTTTTGACATCCTTCTTGAGCACCTACTTTGCTGCACTGCAGTCAACACGTAGTAAAAAGTGCTGATTCAAAAGATCATCTTGAAATTTAGTAACACATTTAACAATAGAAATAATTTCTTTCTTTATTGTACTATAATTGACCTGTGCATTCTTGAAGAGTCCTGATGTAAAACGGACTAATTCTTGCTTGGAATTAATTACTAGGATTAATCTGTTTCAAGATTCCTCCATAACCCTCATTTGAGGCGTCTGTCGCAACAATTTTCTTCCACTCAGGATTTGCTAAGGCTAGGCATGGTAATTGTTTTTATTTCAGCTCTATCTTCTGAACAGCCTTGGTATGGCTTTCAGTCCATGGTGGAGGATTCTTCTTAAGCCTTTCATATAGAGGGGCTAAATCCTGAGCTAATTCTTTATAATAGTCTCCAATATAATTGAGACTTCCCAAAAATCTCTGTAATTGAATTTTTTCTCTTATTTCATCAGGAAATTTAGAAGCAAATTCAATGCTTCGATCGATAGGGATAATTTTCCCTTGATGAATATTATGACCTAAAAATCTAACTTGGGTCTGGAATAATTTCATTTTTGGTGCAGAAACAACCAAACCATTTCTTTTGATTACCTCTTTAAATACTCTGAGGAGTTTACTATGCTGATCAATAGATTGAGAATATATCAAGATATCATCAATATAACATATTGAGAATTCAGCGTAAGGATAAAATATATCATTCATGATATTCTGAAATTCAGATGGTGCATTCTTTAGACTAAAAGGCATAACATTCCATTCGAAGTGTCCAAATGGAACTGTAAATGCCGTTTTATATCTTTCTGGCTCAGCAATTTGGATTTGCCAGAAACCTGATTTCAGATCAAATTTAGAAAAGATTGTGGCCTTGTGCGGCCTATCTATTTAGATCCTTTTTGTTAGGGATTGGATATCTTATCCACATAAGAACATCATTAAGAGGTTTATAATTGTTCACTAGTCTTGGTTGACCTCTTTCCTTCTCAGCATTTTTGTTAACATAAAAAGCTGTACAACTCCATGGGGAGTAGCTTTTCCTTATAATTCCTTTATTAAGAAGATTAGCAATTTCTTGCTGACACATTTGCAAATATTCTTGCTTCATTTGACTAGGTCGAGCCTTTGTAGAAATTTTCCTTTCATCAAAATCTTTTTCATAAGGCAAAGAAACAATATGTTTCTTTTTATTCCAGAAAGCATTTGGTAAATCACTACAGATTTCATTAATAAATTCTTGATTTATTTGAGAAATTTTATCTTGGATGATAGGATCATTAAACTTTTCCTCAAGAGACATCATTTTGATTTATTGTTGCAGAAAATTAATCTGCTTGTCTTTCCTTTTGATTTGATGAAAGGATATCATTTATTTTTTTATAGATTGGTCGAGATACAAATTCAAAGAATATTTCATGACCATCAACATTGGCAGTTATTCCATAGTATTTTCGAATAACTACCAATGTTGATGGTCATGAAATATTCTTTGAATTTGTATCTCGACCAATCTATAAAGAAATAAATGATATCTTTCAATCAAATCAAAAGGAAAGACAAGCAGATTAATTTTCTGCAACAAGAAATCAGAATAATGTCTCTTGAGGAAAAGCTTAATGATCCTATCATCCAAGATAAAATTTCTCAAATAAATCAAGAATTTATTAATGAAATCTATAGTGATTTACCAAATGCTTTATGGAATAGAAAGAAGCATATTGTTTTTTTGCCTTATGAAAAAGATTTTGATGAAAGGAAAATTCCTACAAAGGCTTGACCTAGTCAAATGAAGCAAGAATATTTGCAAATGTGTCAGCAAGAAATTGCCAATCTTCTTAATAAAGGAATTATAAGGAAAAGCTACTCCCCATGGAGTTGTACAGCTTTTTATGTTAACAAAAATGCTAAG